>JAOTOL010001567.1:1277500-1657500 GCA_034440575.1 Imbricaverruca yamaguchii
AAACTTGGCTAAGATTCAGCTGTGGCGCAATGAAGACATGAGAGTGTTGTGGTTTGACATACGGTGCTTCTGATTGTTGGTGTGAGAATATGAGGTTGAGGAGTATTATTTGGGTTCCGAAGGTATTGAACATGCACTTGAGTTTGGTGCAGAATTTCTTCAGTTCATGGGACCTTCAGCCTTCAACCTGTTATCGTTCATAACCCCTAAAGTTTCACGAACAAAAATTGAAACCATAGCTGGATTTACCAAACATGAACCTAAGCTTACCGGTAAATGTATGCTTTAATTCGTTTTATGAAACCTCGGAATTTATCATTATAATGCAATGTTTATTAATATGAGTAAGATGATGGAATCACTCATTTTGTGCGCAAATGCTTACTTTTCATGTTGTATGCAAAGTCACAACAAGGGAAGAACTTTGTTTAGGTAGCAGAACATAAAGTGAAATGTGGACAAAAATGCAGCATAGCTTAATCTAACCTATCCTAACCTCCTTTTAAAGAAAAAGCTTCGCCGCATATGTCTTGGAATATTATGATTTTGAATGTGCAGTGAACACCAGATGAAAGCAACATACATATTATGACAAATATAGCCATAGTTCAATACCCATTGCTCAGCGTATGGAAACTATTAGATGGCACTAAAAGGTGAGCATATTTGACATAACATATGCCTCATTATCTCCTCTCTAGCCCTGTGTTAAGTAATCAGAGGGTATGAATTCTAAAATTATATCTGTATTAGCATATACATGTCGGAATTGCTCCAAAGCTTTAAGGCCAGCATTAAAGTGCATTTTGATGGAAATATCCTCATTTCCAACTGTGATGATTTTGTCAACTCAATTTGCTTATGAATTACCATGCATAATTACTGCAATTTTCTTACTGGAGTGCATACGCATTTGAGCATTCTTTCTACATGGTCACATCCTAGACCATAAATTTCAGCAAATTGAGGTGCACTATGTGGATCAGCTGGTTCACAAAGACACATGACCCGTAAAGGAACAGGCACACTAAATGCACTGGAATAAAAAATAGACCAACTGTGGTGCAAAGTGTGCTATTAAGAAGAGGATTAGTGGTCATGCATGCCTAAAAAGATGAATAAAGCACTAAGCCACAGCTTTTTTCTGACAAGGAAGGTGTATTTTTTCCGACAGCAAATACTTTCAGCATTTTGTACAAATACCTGGTTGTAATGCTGGAGCATTAATCATGTGAGTGGTTTTCCCTTATTCCAAAATTGAGGGCAAAATCGTGTTCAATCACCCACAACCAGCCATCGAGGAAAACTGAACTGTCCAAAGAAAATCCGGTATATCATCTTGGAACAAATGTACTGTGTGGGTGCTGATTATGATGCACACTGAGTGTCCAATTATAGGTAAATTCCAATTGCTGTTTCATCACTTCAGGGAAGGAGTTGGTCACCCTGTGACCTCACTCTGGGTTACACTCATGGTCAGTTGTATCGACAGAATTTCAAGGCTGGTGCAGGGGCAAATTCAAGCTTCTTATCCACATGTCTCTAAATGTTTGCTTGAAAAACTAGGAATCAACAACTTTAAGCTACAGTGTTTTGAGGTTGTAGGAGGAACTGCTCCTACTGTTCGCACCACCTTCCCTTCCCCAACAGCAGAAACACATATATTTAATGGCCTGGATTTTACATTGGAGGTCTAAGTAAGCCCCTTTCAGTGATTAAGACTTGAAGTTCACACATCCCAGATAGAGTAGCGTGGACAGTGGCGTACCTAGTACTTGCATGCGGGGGCAAACGGATTTCGAGGTGGCTCAAGCAACATTCGTGGAAATAGTCGTCGGATTTCGACCAGTATATTTCATAGCAACCCATTAATATCTTATGCTGAGATGAATAGGATCAACTTAATTTGGCGCTGCAAGATGCCAAACCCTCACCATCGTTCGGAAGTTAGTGGATTTAAATCCTCACCCTCCTGTTCAAATATTTGTAAATTTACCGGTAAGTTTTCGTATGCAAAATGGTCGGCTGAAATATATATATATATATATATATATATATATATATATATATACAATTATATAAGACACAGACACAAATATATATATCAACATCTATATAATATAAAATAATGTATGTATGTATATATTATTATTATTATTATTATGCCATAGATTATTTGGTTACAAAATTCGTGAAGTTATTGGTCCACATCGATATGTTATATGATCCGTACCCCATGGTAATTCAAAGCCTAGTTTGTTAGAGGACAGAGCTAGCATCGAGGGGGCGCTTGTCCCTCAATAATATATCAAAGAACACCCTCGTTCTAGACGCATATGAATGAAAAATGGAAAATAATCCTGAAAACCAGCTGCAGGTTCCGTATCTACACTATGGGTAATAAGTGCGAGATATTCCAATCAGTATCGGTACGTCCACCGGTAGCATAAATATGATGTTGGCGCATTTTCTTGGTCGCAAGGCTTCCACCTACCCATGTGAGACACATGCCTTTGTTCCCCCACCATTACTTACGCCTCTTTGTCGAATGGGGAGGAACTATGTTGTAACAGTTATCTCATACTTGCTCCTACCCCTACATCCAGGCCCTGATCTTCAGTTTGCCTGTCTCATACTGCTACTACCCGTAGCACCGCGAGATTCCCGCGGCGCTCGACATGAATGTAGTCAGCGTGTGTTCAAGAAAAATGTCATAGTGTTCGGAGAAAATAAGGTTCATATTCGTTGAGAAAATTCTTGATGCTTTCGAATGAAACCGATTTGGTCCAATTTTGATGGACTTTAAGATGGAAAATATTGTGCGGAATACACGTAAGTTTGGCTGGTGCGCCTACGCGACGGAGCAATTGTCCAGCCCATGTGACGTCACCGGTTGTCAAACTATATTGGAGGGCCCCGCTCGGTATTACTTGTCGGGAATAAACGTAAGTCAGAAACATAAAGTTTTCTGTGTCGAAGAGTATTGAGTTTAGGGCATGAGGCGTTGAATTTCTTCTATATCACGTGTGTGACACACCAGGTAAGGGTAATTATACGTGATAGGCTATGCCTATTTGTGGAGTGAAGGCATAAAGACAAGACATACAGGATCGGTGCAACTGTAAGCCACAAGGGCCCTTCTTGTTTGCATTCTGGACACGACCAGTTGCCCACCAAATCCTTCGATCAGCCCTCCCTGAGATACTGAAAAGTAAGCCCTCTATTCTTATAATGATTGTCTATGCTGTTATTAAATATGTTCAATGTGCTGCTACTGACAATGGTTTTTGGTACCTGGTTCCAGTGTTCTATTGCCCTGCTGGTGAAGAAAGACTGTCTGAACCTGGTCCTGCTGTGGTTAACTTTAATTTTGATTTGGTGATCTTTAATTACATCATTTCTTCTAACATTTCCCTGAGATATCCCTTCTCCTGACCATGGACAAATTTAAAGACCTTGATGAGATCTCTCAGCCTGACATAGGTATCTAAGTGAAAACATTCAATTTCTTCAATCTTTCCTCATATGCCAGGATGCTTATGCCAGTAACCATTTTAGTAGCCCTCTTTTGTACTCTCTCTACAAGTCAACAATCTTTTTCATAACCAGGGGTCTACCTATGCTTGGACACAGTATTCCAAATGTGGCCTGACATATGTGCAGTAAAGGTTCCTGATGATTTCCTCACTTTTGTATGTTGCCTTCCTATTTATTACCCCAAACATTCTTAGTGTCTTCTTCCTGACTTCTTTGGTCTGTTCTGATGCCTTAATTTTGTGTTCAGAATAACACCTAAGGCCTTCTGCTTAGGGGACGAGTAGTCTAGGGGTAGTCCGAAAACTGTCTTGGGGCGGTAGCCTAGGGGTAAGTTGCTCGTCTCACAATCAAAATGTTGTGGGTTCGATTCCCACCTGTTGCTACTCTTCGCCCCACAACCAATCAGTGTGAGATTGGCGACTACATGACTCAATGGTTGATGTGTCGTGAAACCAATAACCAACCAACCAGCCTTCTGCTCAGCCACTGATAGCACTTCACCACTCATCAAGTATTGAGCCTTCATATTCTGCCTACCTACATGTATGATTTTCCCATGGTGACTTTGTACTCTCTGCTGTCTATCTGAAAGCCATAACTCCATGAATTTTAGGATGCTACTTGCAATACCATGGACCTGAAGCTGCATCATTAACCATTTATGGAGTGCCTTGTCAAAAGGCCTTAATAAAGTTAAGGTATGCTACATCAACCTGATTTCCTTCATCAAATCATTCTGTAGTGAAGTTAAAAAAGTCCAAGAGATTTGTGAGACATGATCACCCTTTTCTAAACCTATGTTGAGCATCTTGAATCAATCTGTTTCCTTCCAGATCACTAACTACTCTATCCTTATGGGCTCTGCATGACCACTGCAGTCGATGCACCCCTAAACCCAATAAACAAACAAATTACCCTATCCTTGATAATTGATTTGAATACCTTACAGACTAGGGATGTGAGGGTTACTGGTCAACAGTTTTCAACGTTCCCTCTCTCCTTTCTTGAAAATAGGAACTACATTTGCCCTTTTCCAATCTGTTGGAATTTCATTTTGTGAAACTGATCTACAAAATATTATACAAAGTTGAAATTCTAGTTCCTTTTCAGTTTCCCATAATACCCTAGCATGAATTTCATCAGGTCCTGCTGCCTTGTTTGGTTTGTTTGTTTATCTGATCACATGTCACTGAACTGTGGTGTATGGTTAGCAGATGGGTCATATCTTCCAATTTAAACACTGATTGAAACTGTTTGCTCAGTTCCTCAACTATCTCACCATCCTCACCCAATATACTCCCATTTACTTCCAGTGGACCAATTGTGCTAGAAACTGTACTCAGCTTGTAGAAACAAAGAACTTTTTGCTGTCCCCATTGCAGTTACTAGCCAAATCCTATTATTTTGCTTTCTTTGCTGCTCTTGTGTTTTGCTTCACATAGTTTAGCTTTTTGATACAACCTTATATTTGTGATATTTGAAGCTTACTTAAACACTCAAGTGCAGCTTTCTTAGCCTTAATTGCTTTTGTCAATTCTGGTGTAAGCCATGCTGGCTTTTCTATCCTTCTTTTGCACATTTGCTTTTTGGGGAACATGTCTAATCTGAATTTCCTTCAAGTTCGATTTTAACTTTTCCCACATTTCACAGGCATCTACATTGGATAATTCTTTGTCCCATCTGATGGCACTTAAAGTTGTTCTCATGCAGTCAAAGTCTGCTCTGTTGAAATTAGGAACCTTTACCAAATTATCCTTAATAGTTCCCACAACATGTGTCTTGAATCAAACTATGTTATGGTCACTTTTTCCCAGAGTTTCTCCTTTCAGTCAAGTCTTCAGTCAAGTCAAGTCTTGAGTTTCAGTCAAGTCTTCAACTAAGTCACTTAAATCTGAGAAGACAAGGTCCAAGAATGAGCCCTGCATGGTAGGCACTGTTACAAACTTGTGTAAGAACAGGTCCTCTTCATAGCATTTCCTAAAAAATTTGCATGATGGGAAGCCAACACCAACATTTTCATATCCGTTTAGATTAAGGTCACAAAGAATATGGCATTTCCTCTGAAAGTTTCTACTGATTTCCTCACAAATCACCTTGTCAAGCTCCAGTTGCTGAGAATGTGGCAGGGTTCCTGATCGGTAGAAAGCTCCTATCCACAGTGTATTGCTGTTGCCTTTTCCCACAGTGACATCAAGCCAAATGGACTCCACAGACACATTTTTACCCCATCTGCTATTTTTAAGAACTGAATAAGCTATTCATATAGAGCATTACACCACCCACTTTCATTGCTGGACCCCTATCACACAAAAACATATTGTATCCATGGATCTCATAGTCCTGCAAGTTATCTCCAAAATATCCCTCACTGACCCATGCCTCAGTAATGGAAACAAAATCTGGTTTCTCCTCAGCAACATAACACTTGAACTCATCAAGTTTGGGTGAAATACTTTAAGCATTAAGCATCATGCACTTAACATGTGTTCTGTAGCCACCTTTGGTTTTTCATGTTGAGGAGGTATTTCATCACTGGATGATCTACCACTCTGCCTCGTTGAGCTATGCTATCTATATTTGCTGACTTTGGTGCTTGGTGTTTTTCTTGACCACCCACATTTGTTCACTCATATCATATTATTATTTCTTGTGAAGCACTGACAATGCCTAGGATTTCCATGTTTTGAAGTGCATCAGAAGGTCCCAGTTGTAGCTACTGCTGATCTGTGTCAGTCACAGACCCAAGTAGTCGATCATGGATGTTTGGACCTAGTGATTTGCCATCTCAATCATGTATGCTCTTTTGCAGATTGATTTCTGCTTGTTGGTTAACACAACATAATTATGTGGAAATGCAGAAGATGTGAGAAGCCGGTATATTTTGGTAAGTTCCCTTATTTTCTGCTTTGCTTTCCTTTACCATTTACCCATGCACTGTGCATCCCATTCTCCATCTCCTTTTCTGCTATCCTTTTTCTCTTAGTTTTCCTCCATACTCTATTTTGAGTCCTTATTCTCTTTTCGCGTCGTCCGATCTACCGTTAGTCTCCCCATGGCATGCACCACACCTGCTTTGTTGTGAGCACCTCGCCATTTCAGTGTTAAATTATTCGTAAAATATGGTGAAATTTACCCCTTTCTGAACACTTATCGACGTCCTTCTCTAGGAAGTATCGACAATGATAATGAAATCTTTGTGTCTCCTTTCATGCAGTACCTCATTTGTTAAGTGTCATTATCATACTCTTGATCAGGGATGGTGATACACAAGCATTTGCAATGCATTTTCAGGTAAAGGAATTATTCTTAATACGATATGACATCCAGCACCCTTCTCGCTATCCCGAACATAGCTCTTATCATAGGGAGTGATGAAGGTACTACAATTGGCTCAAATCGAAGTCTGGGACATCAAAAGCGCTTAAAAGTGCACTAATTCCATGACAAATTTTGACATCCCTCTATGCTAGATTTGACATCTCACACCTAACGAAAAACCATTATTTTACCGCTGCACAATTTTGTATGATGATATTCCAGTGTGTGCTAGGGGTTGTGCGGCATGTAATGGACTCACTTGACATTTTATTTGATTAGCTTTATTCCACAGCCTGCGGAACTACCGAGTCCACCGGCGGCCAGTCTGTGTGCGAGGTTGGCGACGCTATATGACCCAGCAGTGTGTGGTAGACGCAGTGTTAAAATAATCATTTCTCGTTAGGTGTGAGATGTCGAAACGAGTACAGCAGGATCTCGAAATCATCATGAAAATAATGATATTACAAAATGTGTTAATTTCTTCAAATTCAGTTTTGAGGTCTGCGTGCATATTCTGTCCACTGTTCCAGCTTTGCATGTTTTGAGAGGTACCTAATTCAGTGGCATTGATGTCAACGATAACGATACAAACACAGCTGTAAACTCGCATTGTATAACATCGCATGTCATAGGTAATCTCTTCACCTGGAATTGTGCTACAGAATGTTTGTTATCACGATCCCGGGGATTCGTTATGGTGAGTATGAGCATGGTACTTGTAAAAGCGATACAGTTAGAAACGAGGAATTAATTATTCACAAACGCGAGCCAAGAAGCATGATGTCTATACTCCTTTGAGGAGGATGTCGATTCAGTGTTCAGCAAGTGGTATATTCCACCCTATTTCGCGGATAATTTATCACTGCGTAGACGAGCCAAGTTTGTGTCCCGGCTGCGATGTGTGTTGTGGCTGAGGAGCGCCTGGCCACTCGTAACGGATGGCTGTCCTGCAGTCGGTGGCGGGAGATTTTTCTATTTTTAGGTTTACTGCTTGCCAGGTGTATTGAGTGCCCTGTTGTCTGATGAGTACCTCCTCCGCGCTCCGTGCTGGCTCCTGCGCCGAAGACGTCAACTTGACGAAGTCTCTTCCATGTCAGCTTTTAGGCAACTTAGAGGGAGAGATCCCTTCAGGTTTCAGGGGTGAGGATGCGCTCCCACAAAGCTTGTCCTTCGATTGGCAGAGTGTCCAACACGGACTGAATGGGCAGTTAATTTTCTGGCTTCCCTCAGTTGTTCTTTTCAATTATGTTTGACCCCCCGATCTCGGGGTCTTTTACGCCCCCTGATGTTTTCCCGCGATGTCGGGGGAAAACGGCGGCGCGCTGCGCCGCAAAATTTCCTTTTCCTTGGCAGTTTTTGCATCTGATCTGAAAATGTCAACCTCAGTGTTATGTAAGGTCATTGACCGAGTTCAGGTCAAAGAGGACCACCTCCAAAAATGTTTGAGGATTGATAACTCATGCACATGACATGTTGAAATGAAACTTGTTGTGTGGGTGCAAGTGGCCAGCATCTCCAAAACGTATATCTCAGATTTGTGTTCGATGTCAGGTCAACGACTTGAGGTCGTTGACGGAGTACGATGTATTAGTCAAATTACGGCTCATTCCTTTGAAGCATAACCAGTACCGCAAAATAGCCGTTGGACTATTGGGCTGGTCATTGGATTACTGGGCTGGCCATTAGACTACTGGGCTAGTCTTTCGATCACTGAGCCAGCGATTGTGCCACTGGCTAGAGTTGAGGCTGGTTAGTCCAGGGTATGAGCTGTTCTTTTCCCAATCGAAAGGTTGTGCGTTCGAATCTCACCCATCGCCGACATTCGCCCGCGACCAATCGACATAAGGGTTTGGCGACGCTGAGTGGCCAAATCAGTGGACGCTGAGTGGCGTCAGTCAGTAGCCAGTAACTGGCATCATCCGGTAGCCAATGGTCGACATCCGGTAACTAGTAGCCAGCATCAGCCGGTAGCCGGTAGCCGGCATCATCCGGTAACCAGTAGCCAGCATCAGCCGGTAGCCAGTAGCCGCATGCCGTACGGTCATCCAGTAACCAGTAGCCAGCATCATCCGGTAGCCAATAGCCGACATCATGCGGTAACTAGTAGCCAGCATCATCCGGTAGCCGGTAGCCGGCATCATCCGGTAACCAGTAGCCGGCATCAGCCGGTAACCATTAGCCGGCATCAGGCCGGTAACCAGTAGCTAGCATCAGCCGGAACCATTAGTGGCGTAGCCGGTAACCAACCAACAGCCGTTTGTGTCCGTCGACAGCGGAGCGGAAGCAGAGCATAGGGTTCGACTGGCACCCGGAGTGTCTGCGGTGCGAGGAGTGCAGCAAGCGGCTCAACCCGGGCCAGCACGCCGAGGTGAGCCCCCACCCGCTGCAGCACCCACCTATGTGTGTGCTCGGGTGTGTGCGTGCGTGCGTGTGGGTGTGTGTGTGTGCGTGCGTGCGTGCGTGGCTGGCACCGATCGTATCGTTGTTGCCGCATGACGTCGGTGAAGTTCGATGTTCGCCTAGCGTTAGCTCTTGGCCGACAAAGTCCGGTGTTCGTCCATCTTTAGCTTTTGGCCGGCAAAGTCCTCGACAACGGCACGTTTCCAGTCTCTTCTGGACAGGCGGGTGTGTGAATGGGACTTAAGTGGGCTGGACTGGACATACTGGGCTTAACTAGAGTGGGCTGAACTGGACTGAGCTTAACTGGAGTGGCCTTAACTGGACTACACTCCACTTAATTTGACTTCACTTAGCTGGACTTCACCTAGCCGAAGCCTCACTGCCCCTGCCTACTACACCATGGATACCCCACCCAACACCGACCAAGTCCCATTTGCAAGCACATCCGTGTCCCCTCCTCGCCTGTTGGCTTCTCTCGGTGCGGTCGGCGAGCCTCGAACTCGCGACCGCCGAGTCGGCGGCCCGGCGCGCTGACACCGGCGCCGCCGTGCCTCCCGCCCTGCAGCACAAGGGCTCGCCCTACTGCCACGTGCCGTGCTACGGCGCGCTGTTCGGGCCGCACCTGTTCGGCCACGGCACGCACGTGGAGACGCACGCCAGCTTCGGCCGCCGGCAGCAGGGCGGCGACGCGCCGCGCGAGCAGGCCGACCGCGACCTGCTGACGCGCCAGCTGCGCGCCTACAACCGCTACCACGAGAGCAGCCGCACGCAGATCCACAGTCGCGAGGTGAGCGGCGGCGGGCAGATCCACGGCCGGGAGGTGAGTGGCGGCGGGCAGATCCACAGTCGCGAGGTGAGTGGCGGCGGGCAGATCCACAGGCGAGATCCGCGGGTGGCGAGGGGGGGCGGCAGATCCACGGCGGGGCCGACAGGGGTGGTGCCAGTGGGGACCGGCAGATCCACGGCTGGGCGGGTGGTGTCAGTGGGGACCGGCAGATCCGCGGCGGGGTGGGTGTCAGTGGGGACCGGCAGATCCGCGGCCGGGCGGTGTCAGTGGCGGCGGGCAGATCCACGGCCAGGTGGTGAGTGGCGGCGGGCAGATCCACGGCCGGGAGGTGGGTGTCAGTGGGGACCGGCAGATCCACGGCCGGGTGGTGTCAGTGTGGACCGGCAGATCCACGGCCGGGTGGTGTCAGTGGTGACCGGCAGATCCACGGCCGGGTGGTGTCAGTGGGGACCGGCAGATCCACGGCCGGGTGGTGTCAGTGTGGACCGGCAGATCCACGGCCGGGCGGTGTCAGTGGGCACCGGGAGGTCCACGGCCAGGTGGTGTCATTGGAGACCGGTAGACGCATTGGCGACGTTGGCGGACGTGACGTTTCTGGCGCGTCGGTGACGTTCGGCGGATGTGTCCGCAGCGGAACGGCCGGCTGATCCTGGACGGCGTGCTGAAGCTGTACTGGGGCGTCAACAAGCTGCTGCAGTTCAAGGAGGACGACGACCAGCGGCCCATCGTCAAGAAGCGCCTGTCCCAGTTCGTGCAGGTGAGACGCGCTTCGACCTGTTCGCCGCGTATGTGAGCCGGTGTGGCGGGTTTATTCCCGAACAGGTTTTTTTTTGCGGTACGTTTGTGACTGCGAGCCTGGAGGAAGCCCGAGCGAGGCTACCTCCGTGGATTTACGGCAGTCCGTGGGTATACGACAGCCAGTCTTGTCGGTGATGTATGGAGTTCCCCAAGGCTCAGTCCCCTCCTTTTTTGTTTGTTTGTTGGATGTTCTTTCCAACTTTTGTCCTCTCGGACGCCTTGTGTCACACGCAGATTTGTACCCACATTCCCCACCAAAGTATCCTAGATTCAGAAAGCATGTCAGGATTGAAACACCGCACTGAAACGCTCCATTGAAACGCCGCATTGAAACGCGATCCCTTCGATCCCTTCAGGGCTGGTTTATCAATAACTCACTAAGGACATTAACTACACTGACTATGCACTACACTACATGACAATTGGGCGCTGCACCTCTGCGCGCCTAAACCCCAATAACCAGCCAACACTGACCTACAGCAAAACTGACGTCATCATTAGAGGCATTCAAAATACGGTAGAAAATGGGGACGTATCACGCTTCAACAATGGCACGACCGGCTCAGACTTCTATCTCTTTAAGGCCATTCAGCTGCTGGAAGGGACTGTTGACCAGACGCTGCCGTGGGAGACCCACGCACACGGTTGGTTGGCTGGTTGGCCGTTTGGGTTTTGGGGCTCATCGACCAGGTGTGGTCATTTAGCGCGCATGCGCTGGGCCCATGCACATGTATTGGGCGCAGATGGGGCGGTGGTGGGGATCCTCTGCGACCACCATTGCACTTGGAGGATTTCGCCACCACTTTGCTCCTGAGACACTCCGTACGGTAGCAGACAAGTAGTCTTGGGGTGAGTGTCCCGTCTCACAATCGAAATATTGTGGGTTCGAGTCTAACCTGTCGCTACTCTTCGCCCGCGACCAATCGGCGTGAGAGATGGGCGACGCTACATGACCCAACGGTCGACGAGTCGTAAAGTCAATAACCAACCGACACGCCCACAGTCAAGTCCCATCCACTGCCGCCACGCCCCTAGTCAAACCATGCATATTGTCGACACGTCCACAGTTAAACCACGCCCACTGTCGACACGTCCCCAGTCAAACCACACCCACTACCGACACGTCTGACTACCTAGCCCTCTGACTGTGACTCTGGCCGTGCAGCCGACCCAGACCAGCCTGGACTCTGACTCTGACCCTGACCGTGCAGCCGACGCAGACCAGCCTGGACTCTGACTCTGACTCTGGCCGTGCAGCCGACGCAGACCAGCCTGGACTCTGACTCTGACCCTGACCTCAGCGACCAGACCGCCTGACTCTGACTTGACCCTGACCGTGCAGCCGACCCAGACCAGCCTGGACTCTGACTCTGACCCTGGCCGTGCAGCCGACACAGACCAGCCTGGACTCTGACTCTGACCCAGACCTGCAGCTGACACAGACCTGCCTGGACTCTGACTCTGACCCTGACCGTGCAGCCGACCAGACCAGCCTGGACTCTGACTCTGACCCTGGCCGTGCAGCCGACCCAGACCAGCCTGGACTCTGACTCTGACCCTGACCGTGCAGCCGACGCAGACCAGCCTGGACTCTGACTCTGACCCTGACCGTGCAGCCGACCCAGACCAGCCTGGACTCTGACTCTGACCCTGACCGTGCAGCCGACGCAGACCAGCCTGGACTCTGACTCTGACCCTGACCGTGCAACCGACGCAGACCAGCCTGGACTCTGACTCTGATTCTGACCCTGACCGTGCAACCGACGCAGACCAGCCTGGACTCTGACTCTGACCCTGGCCGTGCAGCCGACGCAGACCAGCCTGGACTCTGACTCTGACCCTGACCGTGCAGCCGACGCAGACCAGCCTGGACTCTGACTCTGACCCTGACCGTGCAGCCGACGCAGACCAGCCTGGACTCTGACTCTGACCCTGACCGTGCAGCCGCCAGACCAGCCTGGACTCTGACTGACCTGGCCTGCAGCGACCAGACCAGCCTGGACTCTGACTCTGACCCGACCGTGCAGCTGACACAGACCAGCCTGGTGACTCTGACCCTGACCGTGCAGCCGACCAGACCAGCCTGGACTCTGACTCTGACCCTGGCCGTGCAGCCGACCAGACCAGCCTGGACTCTGACTCTGACCCTGGCCGTGCAGCCGACGCAGACCAGCCTGGACTCTGACTCTGACCCTGACCGTGCAGCCGACGCAGACCAGCCTGGACTCTGACACGGAGTCGGACAGCGGCTCGGCGCCCGCCACGCCCGTCTCGTCCCCGGCGCACGGCTTCGCGCGCAGCCAGAGCGTCACGCCGCACGCGCTCAGTCAGCTGGCGTCGGTCACGCCGCCGGCAGAGGTCAGTCACACTGTCAGGAGAGGTCAGGGGAGGTCAGTCACGCTGACAGGAGAGGTCAGTCACACTGTCAGGAGAGGTCAGTCACACCGTCAGGGGAGGTCACTGGGGAGGTCAGTCACACCGTCAGGAGAGGTCAGTCACACTGTCAGGAGAGGTCAGTCACACCGTCAGGAGAGGTCAGTCACACTGTCAGGGGAGGTCAGTCACGCTGTCAGGGGAGGTCAGTCACGCCGTCAGGAGAGTCAGGTACACCACTCACGCAGGTCAGGAACTCAAGGTACACCACTCCACAGGTAGGATGGGCGCTGCATGACCAATGTAGTCGATACGCCCTAAAGCCCCAATAACTAACAAGG
Organism: Imbricaverruca yamaguchii; assembly: GCA_034440575.1. Lineage (NCBI taxonomy): Eukaryota > Metazoa > Arthropoda > Thecostraca > Neoverrucidae > Imbricaverruca > Imbricaverruca yamaguchii. The sequence continues at coordinate 1,291,055 of JAOTOL010001567.1, forward strand.
TCGCCGTCAGCATAGTGTTGTAGACTACGCGTACTATTATCCAAATTGAAAATATAAATGGTGTTGTCAAGTGTATGAGTAATCTAATGTTTATGCCCCTACCCGTTGATTGGCAGTCACGCCCTTAGGGTGTGTCATGCTTGTGGAATTTATTTGTTTACAGTTGCCATGTTGCATTGCTGAATATTTGAACTGTTAAAAGGTTCACCAGTTCGGTACATATATCTGCGCCTCCCTGACTCGGATCGGATATAACGGATAGTCATGTGCTAGTCGTGACGCGTATTACATCACCTCAGATTCACGAAATTGTGTCAGTTGTGCGATCCCACATGGCTGATCTGAATTATTGATGACCGTTTTGTAGGCGCAGCGAATGCAAGTCGGCTAGATCGAAAGCCGACAGAGAGGCAGCCAAAGGGACCGCCCTCCACAGAACACGAAAATAGACTAGATCAAAGAGGAAATTTTGATATTTCCACCACGCAAAACCATAAGTTTTCGGCGCGTTTCGAGCGCCGGGGCCTTTTTCTATTTCATAGGATTTTTTTTTTGTCCGGCCCTCAAGATAATCCTGGCTACCCCGCCGAAAGCTGATCAACTCACACTGAATCACACCGAAACAACAACACAATGAAAGCCGATCAACTGGCGTATGACGTCACACACTCGGACGCGTCGGCATCTCCGGCTCGTCATACTCTCCCGCCAGTGAAACCTTCACCAACAGGGTAGTAGAACAGGAACATGCGAAAACATTGTGCATTGAATCTTTAAAAAAGCATACAATCATTTAGATGGGGTTTTTTTTGGGGTTTGACAGATTTGGTGGGCAACTGGTTCAGTGTACAGAGTGCAACCAAGAAGGGCCCTTGTGGCTCATAGCTGCACTAATCTTTTATGTCTACGTCTTTATGAAACCGCACTGGCAGCAACGGTGACCAGCTCCTGCACGCGCGATATGCATTCAGCAGATGCGTTTCCATATACCGAAATCCAGTATTTTATATATGGCAGAGCCAGGCTGTTGGCGATCGTGAGGAGCAGATCACGGGATCGACGTCCTGTGGTGACCCCTCAGACGGAGACGAACGGTCACGCCTCGGGCGAGGATGGCGTGGAGAAAGGTCAGCTGGAGGTCAGCGAGGTGGAGAACTGCAACAAGGAGGGCCCGCCCTCGGCCTCCACAGTGGACTCGTCGCCGACGGACGAGTCCACCACCGAGCCTCCCCTCCGGCAGCCGGCCAAGTCGCGCGTCATCCGCCGGCGGCCCGGCCGCCGCATGAACAAGACCAAGATCAAGGTGAGTCCACTTCGGCTGTAGGTGGGGGCCGTGCAGGAATGGACGAGTCTATTTCCTGCCGCATTATTTGATCAGTTTCTCTCCAGCTACTGCAGCAGCTAATGCCTGCTGTCCAACCAATGACAATTATTGTACGTTCCTCACATTGTCGCATACACTCAGTTGCCCGACCATTGTGTTCGGCTCCGAATCTGTCGTATCCAAACAGTTAAAATTGGATTTGTCTGAGCTGCCTTCAGATGCATGAATTACCCGGGGTAGAACCCAAGACAGTTTGCATAAATTACGCATGGTGATCCTCGTCGTGACATAAAAACCGCTAGCTTTTAGGGGTGGGGAATCTCGACTTCCAGCCCGACCGCTCCATGACCCCCTCCACCCCTCCACGAAAAAAATGACAAGTACGACTCGACTGGGATTCGAACCGGCGACCTTCGTGCCCACAGCGCCGCTGCTCCATCAACGGCCACTACTACAACCGCGAGACGTCCGTGTTCACGCCGCCGCACGGCTCGGCCCTCTCGGTGTGGGTGACGTCGCTGGTGACGTCGCGCGAGATGATCGACATGGTGCTGGAGAAGTACCGCGTCGAGGACCGGTCCGACAACTTCGCCCTCTATATCGTCTGGGACTCGGGAGGTGAGACAGCGGACACGAAAGTAGCCCAAGGGTAAGTTGATGTTTCACCACGCAAACATAAGTTGTGGGCGTCGAGGCCGGGTTTTTTTTTGTTTCGTCAAGATTATGCCTTTAAAAACTTGATATGATTGACGCTAGCGATCATGGGCGTGCATGGAGGCCGGCTCTGCAGTCGTATGCTGTCCCCAGTGAAACCACCGTACTGCAGCAAACCCTAAGTAAGGTTGCTCGTCTCACAGTCGAACGGTTGTGGGTTCGAGTCTCGCCTGTCGCGCTACTCTTCGCCCGCGACCAATCGGCGTGAGAGATTGGCGACGCTACATGACTCAACGGTCGATGTGTCGTAAAACCAATAACCAACAAAGGGAGGTGAGACAGGTGTGCAGATGGCGTCTCTTTGCTAGGCATTGGAAAACGTGCAATAGGATGTCGAAAAAAAGTATAGAAAGGTGTGAACATATGTCATATAGTGGATGCAGATTCTGGGGGGGGGGGGGGTCGCGGAAGCTCAATTGGTAAAACGTCGGACTCTTGATCGCAAGATTGTGGGTTCGAATTTCACAGCCGGAGGCATTGCCGAGTCCTGCGACCAATCGGCGTGACAGGTTGGCGACGCCCTATGGCCCAGCGGTTGAATGCGTCGTAACAGAACCCGATGTTCTTGGATGCAAGTCCAAACATCCAACGCCGTGTCCGGCAGAGCGGCGTCGTTTGTTTGTTTGTTTGTTTGTTTGTTTATTGGGTGCTTCACGACTGACTGTATGCACATTCACTGCTAATAGCGCCGTCCACACTGTTTCGCCGGTGGGCCGCGGGATTAGGAAATGTCCCGAGCGGCGCGAGTGTCGAACCCGGGACCTTTGGTGCCCAGAGCCCAACGCCTTGACCACTGGGCCGTCCCCGCCCCCAGAGCAGCGTCGTCTGCGCGGCGACGAGTACCCGCTGCTGACGCGCATCACCAGCGGCCCGTCCGAGGCGGCCGCCCGACTGTTCGTCATGGACCGCGAGACCACCGCCGAGATCCGTGAGTGGACCGCCGGCTGCCGCGTACGGGAGGGGGCTGTGGTCGGGGTGGCCGGGAGAGGGCTTTCCGGGTGTGGGCCGGAGAGGGCTGTGGCCGAGAGGTGGGCTGTGGTCCGGGAGGGGGGCTGTGGTCCGGGAGGTGGGCTGTGGTCCGGGAGGGAGGGCTGTGGTCCGGGGAGGAGGGCTGTGGTCTGGTGGTCCGGGAGGGGGCTGTGGTCCGGGGAGGCTGTGGTCGGGGAGGGGGCTGTGGTCCGGGAGGGGATGGCTGTGGTTCGGGAGGGGAGCTGTGGTCCGGGAGGGGAGGGCTGTGGTATGGGGGAGAACTGTGGTCCGGGAGGGGAGGGCTGTGGTCCGGGGGGGAGGTTGTGGTTCGGGAGGAGGAGCTGTGGGGGCTGGGGGGGGAGGGCTGGGCGGGGGGCTGTGGTCCGGGAGGGGGGCTGTGGTGGGTGTGGTCCGGGAGGGCTGTGGTTCAGGAGGGGAGGGCTGTGGCCCGGGAGGGCTGTGGTCCGGGAGGGGAGGACTGTGGTCCGGGAGGGGAGGGCTGTGGTCCGGGAGGGGAGGACTGTGGTCCGGGAGGGGAGGCTGTGGTCCGGGAGGGGAGGGCTGTGGTCCGGGAGGGATGGCTGTGGTCTGGAAATGCTAGTCGGGTTCGTGGGCTGCCGGGAGCTTGCACTCCCCAAGGCAAGAAGGCTCGGAGAAGCTTGCGCCTTATCAAAGTCTTCTTAAAGCCAAACGTTAGCGATATTTTAATAGTTGTTTTGACCCACTAGGTCTGATAAACAATTTCGGGCCGGCGCCAGGTCACGACGTATCCTGCGTTTGTGGTTCAGACACGAATAAGAAATCCGTCCAGTTGTTTGCTTTGCACGCTGCTCCGTGGATCGCGTGGCGACACTGCTCTCTCGCGCCAATTAGTCGCGGAGGAGTGAAAACACCGCGCAACTGTCGAGATTTGAACCCGAGACCGCACGGTTTCGGGATGAGGCTGTTCTCTCCAGGCTGTCCGGATGGATGTAGTGTTGAGCGTTCTGTTGTGTGTTGTAGTGCGCTACAATAGTTGTCTGGGATGTATTGGGTGGGTTATTCAACTCGGTCTACGTCACTTGCGATAATCTCGACGTCGAATGAACTGGTTTTGACCGCAGTTGACTTGGAGCTGACCTGAGGTCGCCTCCATGTGTCGGTGACGAGTAGTCTAGGTGTAAGTGGCTCGTCTCACAATCGAAAGGTTGTGGGCTCGAGTCTCGCCTGTCGCTATTCTTCGCCCGCGACCAATCGGCGTGAGAGATTGGCGACGCTACATGATTCAACGGTCGATGTGTCGTAAAACCAACTCGCCGACTTCTCTGTGTGTCCAGGCAGCGAAGTAGCGCAGTACATCAACCTGACGGGCGTAGAGTGTACCGCCATACTGCAGAAGTACAGGGAGGAGGAGGAGCGCCAGCTGCAGAGGATCAAGGACAAGTAAGTCCGCGATGTGAAGGGCAAGCGAGACCTTGATGGGAGTTGAGGTAGCTCCGATGTTGAGAAAACCATCATATTCTGTCCGAGTCAGTGGCAGACCTTGGCATGAAATATCCTGCCCTTTGCCTGAAACGTAGGCACCGCTGTGTGTTTATGGCAAGCACGATTCTAATAAATTGTAGCGGAGCATTGCTGCCTTGCTGTCGGCGGAGACTCCGCCTGATGTAAAGCAGTGGGCAATCAATGTTAGTGAATTATTTTTTGTGTAATGCCTAGAGGGAGCCGCACACAGTCACAGCCATCGTTAGTGGTTTCTAGCAGTGTTACGTTAATAGTTCATGCATTCATGTTGATAAATTTGGGCGCTGTATGACCGAAGCAGTCGCCCCTAAGCCCAAATAACCAACCATGTTGATAAATTCACGTGCTCACTATTGTGCACAGCGACACTCCCTTTTCGTAATGTCACTCGAGGGAATATAATTACCTACTGTGTGGCTGCACACCCTGCGCAATATCAATTGTAGGCGGCATTGGTGACCCAGATACATCGAAGAAAGTACAGAAATAGGTGTTCTACTGTTCACATATTGATGCCATAGGAGGACATTTTAACCGTGTAGTTTTGATGGAAAATGTCGACATCGCGGTCCACATGTGTCGACATTGCACACCTGGCGCGAAGCCATTGTTCGAACAGTGCAACAGCAGGACATCGTACGCAGGGGACGAGTAGCCTAGGGGTGAGTTGCTCGTCTCACAGTCGAAAGGTTGTGGGTTCGAGTCTCAGCTGTCGCTACTCTTCGCCCGCGACCAATCGGCGTGAGAGATCGGCGACGCTACATGACTCAACGGCCGATGTGTCGTAAAACCGATGACCGGCCAACGGCAGGGCATCGTACGCGACTGCGTGTTCAGCCAGGCCGTGGTGAAGTGACCGGCGGCCGGTGTGTGCCGCAGGTTCACCGAGATGAAGGAGCGGATCAGGATGCGCATGCGCGAGCTGAAGGTGCAGCTGTGAGCGCGCTCCGGCCCGAGGAGAGTCGGGCGGCCCGGCGCCGGGTCTGCCCCAGGGTCGGGTCCCGCGGCCGCCGCAAAAACTGGCCGCGCAAGTTGACGCCGACTGCGACGATTTCTCCGGTATCTTAGACGCTGTCACCTGGCCGCCTGGTTGCGATGGCGGCACGGCCTTTCTGTTCAACGAAAGCGGTTGCTTGTTGCGTGATCCGGCGGGCGCGTGCTCACCGGAACGGCCGGTTACTTGGCCATATCACCAACTGGTTCACGTTGCGACCGGTCGCCCGTTCGGCCGCCGCCGGAGACCGTACGTTTTTCGTGTTCATTCACGTGGCTACCGCGTGGTTACCCGACTGCCGTGTGGTGTGGTGACCGTACGGTCGCCGGGCCACCCCCTCAGTGCCTGACCGGCTGCCGGGCTGGCGGTAGGCCGGCGGTTTGGGTGCCGAGATCTCGAGGATCGAGTTGGCCGGCCGGCGCCGTTGCTGGGCTTGGCTGGCAGTCGCTATCGCGTCTCGGCACTAGGCTGCGTCGTGCGGGCGGGGGCGGGGGGGTATGTTCCGGTGGAGCGGAGTCCTTCCGGCCGTAGAATGGCCAGGTGCGAGAGGCAACAAACAAAAGAAGAAAAAGAGCCCGCGTGACCGTTGGTGTCACCTTTGTATCGGGATGGATGCGACGTGTTGACATCTGGTATCTCTGTTAGGCCAGATTAGGCGTCGTCGAATGAAGGTTTTAAACTTGCCACGAGCGAACACATGTGGCATTGGATGGTTGTCATGGCTACCGCCGGCCGCGTCAGCTGGCGCGCGTCGCGGTTGCCATGGTTACCGCCGATCGGGCAGAGCGCTGCCTCGGCTGTCGCGTGTCCGGGGCGGAGCGATCTTCCGCCACGTCGCTGCCGTGGGGAGGACGCTGTGCCGCATATCACGGCTGCCATGGCAACGCCCTTCGAGTATTGTTGGCGACCGTGAACGATTGTGTGCAACCGGATGGTGGCCGCGGGCTTTCTTCCGTTTGAACGCTTCCGTTGGCAGCGTTTGGGTTGCGTTTTTTATACACGAATATCGCAGCTCATTTTGCCGCTAATGTGTTGTGAAGTGGTTGCGTCAATATTTGCAAATTGGTTGGATGGAGGTTGCGGCTGTGTACATTGCATGCCAGTATGCATGCGTGCGCGTGCCGTGCGTGATTTGAAACTCATCGTCAGTATCTCTATTCTCTCTACCGTGTATATGGTTTGTCGACGAGGCTTGTATGACGTCATGGTGGGTGCCGTGATGACGTCACAGTGGTGTTTTCCTTGGGGGAATAGGTATTGTCTGATCCGTCACGCCTTTTGCACGTCGCATGTTATGGTAATGGTTTTTACGTGTGTATATTTCAGTCGGTACTAGCCGAAACACCATAATTGGCCCACTATTCCGGCTGTCTTTAGACTAACTCACTATAGCGTTGCCATTCTTCCAGGGTGTTACCGTTATAATGTCGCGGTACGCAGTGCAAATGGCGCGGTCGAACGCCTCGTGCGGATCGGGTTGTGCGGCGCGGCTGGGTGTTTGAGGGTGCGTTACCTGGGTGCCGCGCCGGCCAAAGCGCCAGCAGACGTCGGCGGATGGGGGGGGGGGCACGCCGAGTCTATTCTCCGGGCTGACGACGCGACCGGTGTCGAATGCACACCGGGGCGAGCCACGCGTCAGTGAGATCGTGACCGTGAACCGAGAGCTGGACCGACCAACGATCCCGACGTCCGTTGTCCACCGGGTTGTTGCGTGTGACGCGTGCGCGGCGTGTTGGTGCCCCGCGGCGGGGAGCCGGTGCTGCGAATGTGACGCGATGTTGGGCGGAGGTGGCTTCCGGTTGCCGCGAGAGGTGTGTGCGATATTACGCGACTTGTGCTGTAATTGGGTGCCAGTCCGCCGGCGGTGGGCGGTGAACGCTAGCGAGAGAGCGAGAGCGACTCGTCTGTATGTGACCTTTTGTGCCATTTTGTGACGTCGGTTGTGCGCTTTGTCGTGCTGTTAACACGTCAATTTGAGCGTGCTCTTAGTGCGGTTTGATTTCTAGCTAGAGGCGGTAGGTGCCGTTTCGACCGGGATGGAGTGTAATTGGAGACGAGCCGTTAATTATCGGCGCGGTAGTGATTGCTGATGCTACCCAAATGACTGCCACCTGCACATGCCCTTGGCATTCATGCAGGCAAGACGGTCCCTGCTATAGGAAAGTATTCAACATACCTCCCCTGCTGAGGACAGTATCACTTCCCTGAACCGGGATGTTGAAATTCGGATGTTTTCTTTTTTTGACTTCTCAAGTAATAAATATTCCAGACGTTCAAAGCGAGGAGGCTCAACTTTGACACTGAAAACAATCATAACCTCCACATTCGTATCATCATACTCACCTCGAAAGCGAAGTACGCTCGCCGGTTATTTTTACGCCACTATTTATTGGCGTGTAGACAGTGGGGAAAATTTCGGAAAGTCCCGGCGCCGACAATGTACGCGACGTGTCTGACCCGGCCGGGCTCAGCCGAAGTGCCCCGAGCCAACCGCGCGCGGTGGGCGGGCCTCACTGCAGTCATTCGCCGTCTCGCCAAAATTCGTTTTGCGCGTGCGATTTTTGCTTCAAGTGCCCGTGAACGACAATAATTGGCTTCGGGCCACCGCGATGTGTGCTGCGGGTTGTGGGTCTGCGAAGGTTTTGTATTTTACAGTATGACCGTCATATATATATATACGGCAGTCGATGTGCTCGACTGTTGTGAGTTTGTGTGCACTTTGGGAACGGAAGGCGCGGCGTGAAGCGAACTCAAGTGTCCTTTTCGAGATAGTTTATTCCAGGCTCGTGTGCAGGTTTAATCCACATTTACCAGTTGAATAAATGCCACACGTATCTACTGTGTGGGGTTTTCTGTCGTGTGAGCATCCTATTCGGTGGTCGCGCGCGTTGGGTGTCCGACTGGAGTGGGCTCGGGTCAATGCTGAGAAGTCAATGTTGAGGAGGTCAATGTCTGGTCAATCGGGTCTTTAAAAAAAAAAAAAGTGTGTGGATACGGTGTGCAGTTCCGGGGAAAATTGCCGCACATTCTGCCTCGCACCGGAATCAGCTGTAATTGGCCGCGCTGATGCTCCGAAACTCGTCTGTAAAAGTCGACTTCCCTGGCAAGTTGTTTTTTTTTTTCTGTGTAATGCTCTTGGTTCCGCGCTTGAGGTGGTCCAATACCGCCAATTAGATTGGAGTCCGGTCAACACTGCTCACCCACACCCTTCAACACTACAACCCTACTTTGCTATGGGCACCGACGTTGTGTATGGGAAGTAGTGTAGCATCCCTCCCCCTGCAAGGACGCAAGCGAGGGCAGCTACAGGGGCAGCAACCCCCACCCAGGGGTGTAGTGATAGCAATCTGTAGCCAATATAGGTGTGGTGATCACTGTCTGTTGCCACTAGAGGTGTTGTGATCACTGTCTGTGGCCACCAGTGGTGCTGATGCTAGCACGCTAGGCGCAGTTTAGCTTCGAAGGATGCCATACCGAGCGAAAGGTCCACATTTTTTTGGAAGCTGTTCCGACCCCCCAATGGAGTCCTTCCAGACTAGACCATGGCCCGTAGGGTTCCATATGAAATTTGTTCATGCTTCGCACACATCAATGGAAGCCAAACCCACCCGAGATGTACGTGTCTGCCCGTTCATGGATCCAGGACTTTGCACACACGGGCATCCATAGTTTCGGTGTATCCTGGACTTTAGTGCCCCTTCTCCCGCTGGGAGTCCTTTAAACAGTGGACCGCCCCCCCCATGGGTGTGGGAAACAGTGGCGTATCCAATGAGGGAGGGGATAGGGGGGCAATTGCCCCCACCGAGAGGTTGTAGGCCCCGAGAATCGCGCTGTGATTTGGACAAATTTAGCGTCGGCCCAAAAAGAATGACGCATGGACGACACGAAACCACTCCTTAGTACTATGCATGCATCCTAAGTACGACGTACTATGCACTGTGCATCCTAAGTACTATGTAACGTACTGCACGTCCTAGAGTTGGGGAGAGGAGAATTTCCGTCTGTGTGAGCCGCATACACTCGGATCGCTGAGCCACGCAATGCTTCCACGTAATCAATGGGAGTGAAGCATGGCAAATTAAGGTAAAATCGAGACCGAAACCACCACGGAAAATTACTACGCGTCTATAAATGGCACAGCCTGTTACATTTTACGATGTACTGCCTTGCGAAGTGCACTGGAGGTATGGGACGTGCCGGCACGCCCGCATCGTCCCGCACCGAGGCCGCAGTCTGCCTGTGACGTCACGCAAGTGTTCGGTGGCAGCACTTGGCAGCAGAAGCTCTGCCGAGGCCCACTCTGGCGATGACGAACGCCTCGCGTCCAGTCAACGACGGGGATTGGCGAATTGGTTGCGCGATGGCTGCCGGCTAGCGACTGCGGTTTTCTTCGCTGCTTTGCACCCATTCCAGAAACCCAACGGGATCATTTTCGACCGGCGCAGAAGCAACAGCTGTATTCTGAAACGCTTGCAAAAATGCCAAGCGCATCACCAAATGATGCCAAGCAAAATGCCAGGCGTACCGCCAAATAATACCCAATAAAATATGTGGCGTATCCTGCACGCACATCAGCCCCCCCCCCTCCCTATGCCATCGCTTGCAAAGCAGACCTTTGAAGATCTTCGAAGTTAGACAGTGGGCTTTAGAAGTTTTGCCAACTAATGCGGACAGTGCAAAAGACCACGGAGGAACACTGGCATGAAACACGGGCTCGACAGGGGGATTGGGGACATGAAACACGGATGCGGCTTTCAGGCAGGAACTATGGGACACAATGGGAGCGGATGGAACTGACGAGTGAAAGTGGCGGGAGCAACACGCACACGCGCCAATGCACCCAAGCGTGCTAAAAACCTCGCCCATCTCGCTCGGCTCCGACCCCAGCAGTGGGCAGTGAACAGAGTCGGCCACGTGCCTCGGCAGTGCTGGTGCTGCCATCTTACGGCGACTTTGTAAACAGCTCGTGACGTGCGCCGTTCCCGCTCCCGTCGTCCATCCATGGCCTTCGCCTGTCGTCCGGTTTTTCCGAAGTGGGGTCCGACGGTCAGCCCTACAGCTGGTATTCCTGGCGACACATGGACGGCTGTGTGAGTACGACTGCAATTAGAGGTCATCAATTCAAAATTAAAGTTAACCACAGCAGAACAAGGTTAAGGCAGACTTTCTTCACCAACAGGGTAGTGGAACACTGGAACCAGCTGCCAGAAAACATTGTCAGTAGCAGCATATTGAACATCTTTAAAAACAGCATAGACAATCATTATATGAATAGAGGGCTTGCTTTTCAGTATTACAGGGAGGGCTGATTGACAGATTTGGTGGGCAACTGGTTCAGTATACAGAGTGCAACCAAGAAGGGCCCTTGTGGCTCATAGTTGCACTCATCTTTTATGTCTTTATGTCTTTACGACTGGGGAGCAACTTGTGCAACGCACCATAATAGGAGTGCAACGCGCGATAATAATGGGAGTGCAAACGAACGATGCATACAGTGTCTGTCTCGCTGGTGGACAATCATCCCTCCAGCGCGGTGACACATGCGGGTGGGTCTGCTGATGTTGATGATGGTGATGGGGCTGCTGATGAGGGAGCGTGGACATTAGCGGACCCAGTAGGGTGTGGCAATCCCTCCACAGCCCCCAAACCGAGAAAGGTGGAGTGGAGTGAACATATATCCCCGGTAGATCCGGCAACCTGGACACTCAGCATACGGACTGGCACCTGGCCACATTATTTTATGTCCAATTCAACGTGGTTTTCGTTCAGGATTCAGCACTGTTGATCATCTCATTCGGTTAGAGTCTTGCATCCCCTTGGTTACATAAAAACACCAACACACTGTCCCAGTATTTTTGGACATTATCTTAGGTTATGATGTTAATTTTAAGGCATGTATTGCTTCTTAGGATTCATCAACTCGGTTTTAAATGACTCATCTCATTATTTAATAGGCTTTTATCTGGTCGTCATTTATTCCAACTCCAGCATAGGCGCACCGGAGGGGGGGGCAGGGGGCCGGGCCCCCCATGAGACCAAAGTGCCCTTTTGGCCAAGTGCCCTTTTGACCGAAAAGTGCCCTCTTGGCCGGAATGTCCCAAATTTAGCCCAAAAATCACCTGCCTTATGTGCCTTGCCTGTGCCAAAGGTGCCCTTTGGGCCAAAAACTGCCCTTTTGGCCAACATTTTTTTTTCACACCCTCCCCCCCACCGGTCCACAAACCTTCCAGTGTGCCCCGGGTCGCAAAGTGCCCTTTTGGAGCCAGTCAAGTGCCCTTTTGGAGCCGGCCAAGTGCCCTTTTCGGTCCGAGCACCCCCATGGAAAAATCCTAGGTGCGCGCCAGAGCTCCAGTGCAGGTCAACTATTTCCAATCAGCACATTCTACGGAGCGGATTACCACTCGACATAAATCATCCTATCGATAACTTCTCATCTAAACCAATTCTCGGATTTAAGGGACTTAGTTCAAAATTTAAATTTAAGAGAGGGCGCAAATTTAAAAAAAAAAAAAAAAAAAAAACACACGCGGCGATATTATTTCTAAAAAAATTTTTTTAAAAAAAAAAAAAAAAAAAATTTCTTGGAAATCCGATGCTGAATGTCTCAAGCTGCTGTCTCAACTGGTCGGTCTGTTATGCAGAAAAATTTAGGGGGACCAAAAAAGCCCCCTCCTCTGTGACCCTCGATTAACATTGCGTAGGCTATAACATTGCTTTGCGCAAATAGCATCCCGGGTCTGCAAGTGGCAATGTTTGTAGCCATCACCCAGGTGCAAGCCCTATCGAGCCCCCAGGTCCTTTCGTCAAACACGTGACCAGGACTTATTCCTATCCGGTGCTGAACACGTGAGAGGTCGCGTGTTCCCTCCTTCTCGGAAGAGGATGAGGGTCACACGGGAGGTTGGATTTGCTTGCAACGCACACACAGCGATACACCTTCGACCAGGTAGCGACATCTGTCGGTGACCGGCGAAGGGTAGTAGTCTGGGGGTAAGTTGCCCGTCTGACAATCGAAAGATTGTGGGTTAGAGTTTCACCCGCGGGCGCTACTCTTCGCCGGCGGCCAATCGGCGTGAGAGATTGGCGGCGCTACATGACCCAACGGTTGACGTGTCGTGAACACCAATAACCACCACCGCCGCCACCCCGCACAATAGAGCTCGGTGGCAACACTCGAAGCAACTGGCAAGATCGGAACCCCCGACCTCACCGACAGGAGGGAACACATGACTACTCGTTAAAATTGTTATCCCTGAATGATGTATCTGGCAACAAGCGAAAAGGGCGCACATATGTGTAAGCTATTGGATCAAGTATGGCAAAAGAACGTGCTCAGCGACTTCGCTTCCACGGCAATTTTCGACATCCTACCATGCTCGCTTCGACATCTCCCACCATCCATATTTCACACTTGTGGAAAAACCGGTTCCCTTTTTTTTTACAATTGCTTTTAACACCGCCACGGCGCCACCAGCTCACCAGCCTGGCGCGCCACTCCGGCTCGTAGAAGTCGTGCACGGTGACTATGGACGGCTTCAGGTCCTCCACCTCCGCCTCGCGGATGATGCGGAACGCGACGCACGTCGTCTCGGCGGTGACCTTGAGCAGCGTGAAGGTCACCGTGTTCTCCGCGACCTCGTAGTCGCGCACGGCTGGCGGAGACACAGGAACAGCCGAGTGAGATGATGGAAAGACGAACCAGACCGTAATTGTGCCGAGAAAATTACTCGAGCCGGGTACAATGAGATAGTTATGGCGAGAAAATGACTCGAGCCGGGTACAATAAGATAGTTATGGAGAGAAAATGACTCGAGCCGGGTACAATGAGATAGTTATGGCGAAAAAACTCAGCCGGGTACAACAATGAGATAGTTATGCCGGAGAAAGTGACTCGAGCCGGGTACAACAATGAGATAGTTATGGCGAGAAAATGACTCGAGCCGGGTACAACAATGAGATAGTTATGGCGAGAAAATGACTCGAGCCGGGTACAATGAGATAGTTATGACGAGAAAATGACTCGAGCCGGGTACAACAATGAGATAGTTATGCCGAGAAAATGACTCGAGCCGGGTACAACAATGAGATAGTTATGGCGAGAAAATGACTCGAGCCGGGTACAATGAGATAGTTATGGCGAGAAAATGACTCGAGCCGGGTACAACAATGAGATAGTTATGGCGAGAAAATGACTCGAGCCGGGTACAATGAGATAGTTATGGCGAGAAAATGACTCGAGCCGGGTACAACAATGAGATAGTTATGGCGAGAAAATGACTCGAGCCGGGTACAATAAGATAGTTATGGCGAGAAAATGACTCGAGCCGGGTACAACAATGAGATAGTTATGGTGAGAAAATGACTCGAGCCGGGTACAACAATGAGATAGTTATGGCGAGAAAATGACTCGAGCCGGGTACAACAATGAGATAGTTATGGCGAGAAAATGACTCGAGCCGGGTACAATGAGATAGTTATGGCGAGAAAATGACTCGAGCCGGTGTCAGTCGGCGGCCATTGGTGCCGGTGACTGCTGTCGACAGGTACAGCAGCGATGTAAATGTCATGGCGATTCGCTGCACCCCGAGGTCCCGAACACAAGCCAACAAAGCGATGGATAGATGATCGCATCTGTGTTGAATGTGCTCAGGATTCAGGCGAGCCAATTTCAGTCACTTGTGGACACGAAAGGCGGTTCCCGACATGCTGAGATTTTGCACAATTTGGCAACATTTTTCCCAGCCTCGTTCGTGGCGTTTCATCTGATGACAGAAATAGCGCAATTTATAGTAGAGAGAAATAGCGCAATTTATGGTCTGAAAATGTAGGCATCAAACATGCGGCGAGTTTTTGTGTTAAACGGTAGTTACCACTAAAATATGAGCATTGCCTATATTCTGGAACTTTGCATTCGGGCCAAGAGCGACAGATGGAGAGTGACAGGTGGAGAGTGACAGCCGCAGAGTTACAGGTGGAGAGTGACAGCTGCAGAGTTACAGGTGGAGAGTGACAGCTGCAGAGTTACAGGTGGAGAGTGACATGTGGAGAGTGACAGCTGCAGAGTTACAGGTGGAAAGTGACATGTGGAGAGTGACAGGCGCCGTCACCATACTGCAGAGAAGTGATGTTGGTGAAAGAGGAGGGGTCAGCACCATGTTGCCATGTGTCGCGAGGCCCTGGACTCCATGCTTCCACTCCCCCTCCGAGGTTTCTGCGTTTATACCACCACACGAAGGCACCACCAATGGGATGAACTTGAATACGACGTGGAAGGGGAGGGGAAGTCCAGTGGTTTCGACCTGGTCCGAAGTGGCTGATTTCCTAACTAGTGTACTCGCAATGCCACAGCCAGGTCAAGAGCCAATGTCATTCGGAGGACGACCGCGAACATATATTGGAAGCATTACCATTCTCACCACCTGAAATTGTTGGGAGCATTCTAACACGTCAATGATGGTTTGACGTTTGAAGCATGTCGGATGCAACCAAAAACATCAAAAAAAAATAGCAAAAATGACCAGCCATGTCATGTAGTGAGTTTGGAGCTATTAGAGGTGAACACGTCCGGGACTTCCTTGGTGAGTGTTGCAGGTGGTTTGCAGATTGTGATGGCGATGGTGATGGTGATGGTGATGGTGATGGTGATGGTGATGGTGATGATGGTGATGGTGATGGTGATGGTGATGGTGATGGTGATGGTGATGGCGATGGTGATGGTGATGGTATGGTGATGGTGATGGTGATGGTGATGGTGATGGTGATGGTGATGGTGATGGTGATGGTGATGGTGATGGTGATGGTGATGGTGATGGTGATGGTGATGGTGATGGTGATCCGAGGATGCAGAGAGGGCGACTTTGGCATCAATTCAGACAACCGGTTCTGAAAATGGAGCGAAGTAGACGCCGCAAAGTGAGAGCACACTGCGGCTCGTGTTGCATGCTTCAGCACGCCCAATATCTCTCCCAGCACGGCTTACCCCCATCCTGCCGCAGCTTTCTCAGCGAGTCGGCGACGTCTATGTAGCCCGAGGGCATCTCCACCGACAGCACGGCTCGCTGTGATTGACCAGAGTCCCGGATGTAGGCGGTGCAAATGTCCAGCTGGTAATTGCTGTCCGGATCGCGGCTGGGTCGAGCAGCCGAAGAGAGCGACAGCGAAAAGGCCGGGGTCGGTACCTGGACACACATGGATGACGTTGGAAGTGATGCTGGAAGTGATGTTGGAAGTGGGTTGGTTTCGTCTCTTTGGTCGCATGCAGTGTTCATTTTGAGCTGAAATTATTAATTGGTCTTACTAATTTCAACGTAGCTCTCCGAGTGCTCTGCTTCCTCTTCAGCAAATGTTTTCGAGTGGAAATTTTCATCTACCTCTGACTCGTGCTCCTTTCATGTTTGAGTATATTTAACGTTACTCAGGGAAGCGACCTTAAGCAGATTTCTTCACCCTCATCCTTAACACGGCGGTGCGCTACGCATCAAGGAACATACTGAGCAAACTGGGGTCATGCGACAAAAGGGACACGTTCGTAGCTGAGGTCAAAGTTGTTGGTGAGATGAGGCGGCGACTGTCACACGAAAGTTTTTTATCTCTGCAATTCCCATGACGTTGCTGTTATGGAGACTTTCTGACTCGCTGCCATATTCCCGTCGAATATGGCAGCCCAAGATAACGTGGGTTTGGCCACCCACGAATAAACAGTCTAACCCCGGAAGACGCAGCGTTTCGACTGCCCCAACCGTCTATGAGTTAGACGGTTGGGCGGCTGTGTGAATCACTTTGAGCTCTAACTAATAAGAGACAAACAACAAATACAAATAAAAGTGAACAATAATAATAAATAAATAATAAATAACAAATAATAAGTAACAAATAATAAATAACAAATAATAAATAACAAATAATAAATGACACATAATAAATAACAGATAATAACTAACAAATAATAAATAACAAATAATAAATAACAAGTAATAAATAACAAATAATAAATAACAAATAATAAATAACAAATAATAAATAACAAATAATAAATAACAAATAATAAATAACAAATAATAAATAACAAATAATAAATAACAAATAATAAATAACAAATAATAAATAACAAATAATAAATAACAAATAATACATTACAAATAATAAATAACACATAATACATTACAAATAATAAATAACAAATAATAAATAATAAATAATAAATAACAAATAATAAACGGCAAAAACCAAATAACAGTCGTCTTCAAAGAATCAGCCTCGAGGCGACTCCTGGACTAGAAGTCGGCAGTGAGGTCCCCGCCGCTCACCTGCACTGTGCTGGAGAAGCGCACGATGGTGCGCAGGTTCACACAGCCGCCGCTCACGGAGAACCGCACGCGACTCGGCAACTGAAAACGAACCGTCTGTTACGAACGAACGTCTGCCACGAACGAACGTCTGCTACGAACGAACGTCTGCTACGAACGAACGTCTGCTACGAACGAACCCGGCACCGAACCGTCCGTTAGTTATTTGGGCTTTAGGGCGCTTCGACCAGAATTGATCATTCGCCAGAACCGTCCGACGCCAGTGGAGGCGAAATCCAGCGGTGAGGAGGTCACTGCGCACTCAGCCAGGTCACTGCGCACTCGGCCAGGTCACTGCGCAGTCAGCCAAGGCCACTGCGCAGTCAAGGTCAGAGTAGAGAATGTCACTGCGCACTCGGCCAGGTCACTGGCACTCGGCCAGAAGGTCACTGGCACTCGGCCAGAAGGTCACTGACCGCATACGGGGAGACAGACTTGGATGATGTTTCCCGAACTGCATCGTAGCACCCATAGTTGCTTATTTAGATTTAGAGGGTGCATCGACTACAATGGTGGTATGACACGAATTTGTAGACTCCACGATGGAAGTTGCCAGTCTGCATTGCAGTTTAGGGGCGCATCGATAGCATGGGTTATATAGCGCAGTTACGGGTCTTTGGAGGTTTTGAGCCGGTGCCGGAGGCTATGGCTGTGGTGGTTGTGAACACTTTGTATCCAGATCGCGGGAAATACCAGAATAAACAGCTCATGCAAGGATGATTTGAATGCTTCAATTGTTAAGCTTCATGGATTTCAGTACGATACAAAGGTGAATCCTCCGATGTGCGTGGAGTTTCTCCACTTAACATGCCTTGTCCTGATTTTGCAAACATGCTTACCTCTCCGGATCAGATGGAGGGGGAACACTGGAGGAATGCGTTCTGCTGTAGGAGAGTCGTCTTCTTGGCAAGTGATAAGTCTGGGGTTTCGACCTTGCGCCGCGAATTCCCAGTTTCAAAAAGTTATGCGTAGAATTTGCACTATATTTTGTGCAATTAATAAAGAAGCAGTCATGACAGTTCAGCGTCAGACAGCTCGCGTCAGCGTGCTACTCAGAGTCGATACAGAGCGATAAGAGGCAAGTCGCGAGAAGTTCCGAAATAGTAGGCTGAAAGACAGTCAGTTAAATTACAGATGCGACCACCGCCAACATACCCGCGCCGCTCGACATTCCAAGGTCTCAGACCCCGGGGTAGTTATCTGGGGACTGCATCTACACGGGAGACCGCGGCCAGCGGCCCGGCCTCGTTCCTGAAAGGTTTGGTCAGCTCCGGGCTACCCGGCGACCTGGCGACCTAGCGACCCGGCGACAGTCGGCCGGATGGACAGATGAGCAGACTGGTCGCGTTGCAGTTGCGGGGCGGCAGGTCGGCTGTTTACGGGTTGCGCATGGTGGGCTGCGCAATCATATGAATGACGCGGCCGAAGCAGTGGTTACGGACACTGCGCTACACAGCCCCTATGAGGATGTGTCACGCCACGGGCCGGGAAAAGCACCCCCTCTCCAGTCTGGGGAAAGGGAACCTCCAGATTTTAAACGAATTTCGCAGCAAAATTATGTGTAAACATTATCCCTTTGAGACGAAAAGGGGCTTTGTTAGTAGGTTCGAGCGCACTTCACCCTGAGCAACGATTTTTTTTCCCGCCGAAGGCCCCTCCATGGAAATATGCTTCCACGATGCCATCTCCTGGATTTGCCCCGGTTATTCGTCTAGTAGCAAAATGTCCCAAATTATTTTTGCGTGGCAATTTTCTGGCTGCTATTTTGAAATGTACCGGCTGCTCGGCTCTTCTGGAAATTTTGAACGCTAGTTATCGGGCCCGGTGGAACTCAGTTTCACCTTCAGCGGCGCCAAACTGAACGCCGAGTAGAGAACACAAAAAACTAACGGACTATGACGTCACTTTGAACTTCGCTCATGGAAACGACTTCAAATTCCTATTATTAACTCCTCTTGAAGAATAGTGATCCCCGTCCCAATAGAAATGTTAATTCAATAGCGCTGTTGGAATTTTCCTAAGGGGGCCGATCAAAACACAAATTGGCGTGAATAAACTGAGAAGCTACCGGCGAGAGATGCGTGCCGAAAATGTATGGCTTTGCTTGGTAAAAATCCAAAAGGTCTTCTTTAATTTAGTGGACTTTTCGGTGATAATGGGAAGGAGTGGTCCCCAGCACCCATAGGCTGCACCTCAGAGTCCATCTCACCTTGAAATCCGACAAGCTGTACTGATGAAGCAGCAGCCGATTGGACGAGTTCACGGTGAGATACAGAGGCGAGGCCGAGTCAGAGTATATGCCAACTCTCGATGTGGAGTCGGAGGAGAACGTTCGCTTGGAGAACTCCGTGAGAGCCTGCAGCGTCACCGCTTTGGCCTGCCGAAGGGAGTGTCAAGTGTTGAACACACGCGACACACGAGTGGATCGGCGCACACCCTGAACGACACAAGAGTGGACCGGTGCACACCCTGAGCGACACAAGAGTGGATCGGCGCACACCCTGATTCACCCTCCCGCCTCCCTGACGCGATAATTTTCCTCTTCCCGCGTTTCCTTTTTCTTCGGGCCGCTTGTCGACATGTGAAGAGCCGCATCTGAATTTTGGTCGAGACGATCACAATCCCTCCACCCGGTACGTGCTGTAAAGTCAAACGGGGCGCAATAATTGCACCTCATTCGACAACTGTCGCTCGTGACAATGCTTGTGCAAGCACGTCCAGGCCTGCGAATATCTTCCGCTGCACGCCACACATTAACAATTTCGAATCAAACCAGGTGCACAGCAAATAGTCTGCGAATTATTCCGCCACACCACTGCACTCAGACACGTCATCGAACACGTGAATCGGCAACGAGATACTTCATCGCTGTGAGATTCGCATCACTGCAGGATGCGTCATCACTGCGAGATACGTCATGTCTGCGAGACACGTCATATATGCGAGATACGTCATACCTGCGAGGCACGTCATATTTGCGAGTCACGTCATATCTGCGAGTCACGTCATATCTGCGAGACACGTCATATCTGCGGGACACGTCATATCTGCGAGACACGTCATATCTGCGAGATACGTCATATCTGCGAGACACGTCATATCTGCGAGACACGTCATATCTGCGAGTCACGTCATATCTGCGAGATACGTCATATCTGCGAGACACGCCATATCTGCGAGACACGTCATATCTGCGAGACACGTCATATCTGCGAGATACGTCATATCTGCGAGACGCGTCATATCTGCGAGATACGTCATATCTGCGAGACAAGCCATATCTGCGAGATACGTCATATCTGCGAGACACGTCATATCTGCGAGACACGTCATATCTGCGAGATACGTCATATCTGTGAGATACGTCATATCTGTGAGATACGTCATATCTGCGAGACGCGTCATATCTGCGAGATACGACATATTTGCGCGGCACGTCATATCTCCGAGATACGTCATATCTGCGAGACACGTCATATCTGCGAGACACGTCATATATGCGAGACACGTCATATCCGCGAGATCTCTCTCCACCCACCTGCACCGACTGGGACCAGCGGGGAGTGGTACGCTTCTCGTTGAGCCAGGCGACAGCCTTGGACGCCAGCCGCAGGTACTCCACCCCGGACACGCGCAGCAGCGACAACACCATGTATGACGTCATCTCGATGTCCACCACCTCACGGCCACCGTCTGTGGAGCGCGTGGCGTGTCACGTGCACACACGGTGCATCAGTACAGACAGACGGACAGACAGACAGACAGAGACAGACGGACCGACCGACAGACAGACAGGGGGACGAGTAGCCTAGGGGTAAGTTGCTCGTCTCACAATCGAAAGCTTGTGGGTTCGAGTCTCACCTGTCGCCACTCTTCGCCCGCGATCAATCGGCGTGAGAGATTGGCGACGCTACATGACTCAACGGTCGATGTGTCGTAAAACCAATAACCAACCGACAGACAGACAGACAGACAGACAGACAGACAGACAGACAGACAGACAGACAGACAGGCAGACAGAATAAACAGACAAACAAACAGAATAAACGGACAGACAGACAAACAGAATAAACATACAGACAGACAAACATAATAGACATACAGACAAGCAGAATAAACCGACATACAGATAAACAGACGGACGGAACAAACGGGCAGACAGAACGGACAGAACAAGATATATATATATATATATATATATATATATATATATATATATATATATATATATATATATATATACATATATATTTGATAAATTTTACTCACACCTGGAATCTCGCGATTCTTGCCAGTAGACGAGGTCTTCACCCTCGTGAGTGGCCTTACTCAGCAGCCGGTCCACTTCAGCCTTGCCCTTGACGTCCAGGCCGATGACGAGATGTACGTAGGCGGTCAGAATCTGCAATTACGGCGCGTGACCACGTGGGCGGGACCACAACTGGCGCGCCAGGTCACGTGTGTCGCCACTCCAGCACGGCTAAATGTCACGTGATCTGCCCTGGCAGCCTCCGAAGTAGACGATCTCAGTGCGCCATTGTCGAGAGATGTGCGCCGTACTCGTCCGGCGTGCGCGCGTGTTAAGCTATTGTATGTGCATTGTTATTGTCGGTACCTATGGGAATCTCCAATAACGCTCCGGCATTATGGGTAAATGCCGAAAGTTATGGGAATGCATGTTATTATAATTACCATGGGAATGCTAATTGTTATTATTTATATATATATATATATATATATATAATACTAATAATAATTTTTATGAGAAAGTTCATATGGAAACTATGCGAGGATGAAAATGGTGTGATAATTTGCGCTTTGAATTAGTTATTGGAATGCATGTTATTATTATTACAATGGGAATGCTAATTGTTATATATATATATATATATATATATATATATATATATATATATATATATATATATATATATATATATATATATATATATATATACGTGGGTTGTAACATGAGCAGGTCCAATTGCACTGCATTCTAACCATAATCATGCTCAACAAAGCCTTGAA
The DNA here is from genome assembly GCA_034440575.1 of Imbricaverruca yamaguchii. Lineage (NCBI taxonomy): Eukaryota > Metazoa > Arthropoda > Thecostraca > Neoverrucidae > Imbricaverruca > Imbricaverruca yamaguchii. Next base: position 1,312,932 of record JAOTOL010001567.1, read on the forward strand.
ATTCATGAAATAAAATGACATGATATATACTCCAAACGAAAGGTGACGGCGAGGGCCGTTTGCACTGCAAATAAGGACGGCAACGGATCAATTCATGGCGAACCGTGATGGTTCATACCGCCGTATTTCTGTTGACAGGACGATGGCTCGTTTGTGCGGTTGAAACACTCAATACAGGGAGCGACGGGGGAGCGAATACAGCCGACACAGTGTAGCCCTTAATATTACCATGTCTGAGGCGCCGCTCGACATATAGAGCAAAGTTACCCTGACTGAGGTGTTGTTCGATATGTAGCGAAACACGAACCGTAAAGCTACCCGGTCTAAGGTGCTATTCGAAATACAGCGGAACCCTTTGACCCCTCTCACCTTGATCTCCAGCCTCCCCGGCTCCACCCGTGTGTGTGTGTGTGTTGCAAACACAACACAACACAACAAACCTACACAACAAAACACCACATCACAAAATAAATACTTTCGCTGCTATGGCGCCTGCTCAACAACACAACACAACACAATGCAACACAACACAGCGCAATGTAACACAACAAAATACAATACAACATAACACAACACCACACCACACAACACAACACAACACAACACAACACAATGCAACACAACACAGCGCAATGTAACACAACACAATACAATACAACGCAACATAACACAACACCACATCACACAACACGGTACCTCTGTGTGTGCCGATGTTGTAGCGCCTGCTCAACAACACAACACAACACAATGTAACACAGCACAGCGCAATGTAACACAACACAATACAATACAACATAACATAACACCACACCACACAACATGGTACCTCTGTATGCGCCGATGTTGCAGCGTCTGCTCAACAACACAACACAACACAATGCAACATAACACATCGCAATGTAACACAACACAATACAATACAATGCAACATAACACAACACCACACCACATAACACGGTACCTCTGTATGCACAGATGTTGCAGCGTCTGAACAACAATACAACACAACACAACACAACACAATGCAACATAACGCAACAGAACACAATACAACACAACACAACACAACACCACACCACACCACACAACAAGGTACCTCTGTGTGCCGCTGTAGCTCCTGCACGACGCAACACAACACCACACCACACCACACAACACGGTACCTCTGTGTGTGTCGCTGTTGTAGTGCCTGCACAACACAACACCACACCACACCACACAACACGGTACCTCTGTGAAGAGAGTGACGTTGTGGTGACGGGAGGCGCGCTCCAGACAGCTGAACGCCGGCACGAGCCGGTCGGGCGTGACGACGTCACGCAGCGCCAGGATGACGTAGGCGGTGAGCGCCGCCGAGCCGCCTGTCTCCGTGCCGCCCTGCCGTCAGCCGCCAGGCCGCCGTCAGCCGTCAGCCGTCAGCCGTCAGCCGCCGTCAGCCGTCCGCCGTCAGCCGCCGTCAGCCGTCAGCCGTCAGCCGTCAGCCGCCGTCAGCCGTCAGCCGCCGTCAGCCGTCGTCAGCCGCCGTCAGCCGTCAGCCGTCGTCAGTCGCCGTCAGCCGTAGCCATCAGCCACCGTCAGCCCCTCTGCGTCAGCCGCCGTACAGTCACACCGTCAGCCACCGTCAGCCGTCCCGTCAGCCGACAGTCAGCACACGTCACCACAGTCACACAGTCCACAGTCACAGTCACACAGTCACACAGTCACAGTCACACAGTCACAGTCACACAGTCACACAGTCACACAGTCACACAGCCACAGTCACAGTCACAGTCACACAGTCACAGTCACACAGTCACAGTCACACAGTCACAGTCACAGTCACACAGTCACAGTCACACAGTCACAGTCACACAGTCACAGTTACAGTCACAGTCACAGTTTAGACTGTTGGCAGTTTAGATTGTTCAATAGCACGACACAGTTTAGACTGTGGCTCTCGATCCCTTGGCACAGTTTAGACTGTTCAATAACATGGCACAGTTTAGATTGCGGCTCTCAATGCCGCGGCACAGTCTAAACTGTGGCTTTTAACGCCGTGGCACAGTTTATACTCAGCGAACACCCGGAGCGAGCAACCAAAAGCGACTTGTTCAGCTACTAAAGGGCAGAGTTTAGCAACAGTAGCGAAAGCGGCACAACCACATTTTCCATCTGGTAAAATCTCGGGCACGACAGTGTAATTACATACAAGCATCGTGACGTTGACAGATGGCGAATACATGGCGACTACAAGGTCATGGCATCCCTAGTCCGACTTTTGCATTCGCCCAGCAAAGTTTGACGTCTTATTAGCCCAAATTAGCCCAACAAAAATACACGCCATCTACTAATCTACGTGAATACCAACTAAGCATATGCAAGCAAAGTACCAAACTCCGTAATGATGGTGCAAAGCTTATAGGTAGACGGCGCGGTCTTCGGCACAAAAACACCACCTTCCTACGACTGCCCTTAGTCCAAACGAAGCCCAATCGCATAAGCACGTTCAGCGCAAGGTGGAGGCGAACATGGGGAAGCCAGAGTTGAACACCATAGTAGCAAGAATAATGCTTCGTGACAAGCGTTTTTAGTTGTTGTTTTTCCTCTTTTCGGCGCCGTTCGTACCTTGCTATTTGAGGCCGCCACATGCCATGGGGTACAGAACTGGCCCTTGTCGTCCCACCTCCACTTTCTCCGCCTTCTTCGCCTAGTGTTTGTTTGTTTATTGGGTGGTTCACGACACACTTTGTGCACATTCGCGGCTAACGGTGTCGCAAAACACAGTTTCGCCGGTGGGCCGCGGGATTGGGAAATGTCCCGAGCGGCGCTAGTGTCGAACCCGGGACCCCGGGACCCTTGGTAATCAGAGCCCAACACCTTAACCACTCGGCCACCCCCGCTCTTCTCTGCCTAGTTGGAGCACCTGCTACACACCTGCATCACGATGTTCAGCAGAGAACCACGGGCCGAAAAACAGCCGTCGGGCTGCTGATGGCTCAACAGCCATTCAGCACTCTTCTGGTTGGCCGATTCGTCTGCAAAAGATAACGCTCATTGGGCGGCGCTCACATTGCTATGTTGACCTCTTTTTACCTTGAAGATATGGACCTAAGGTCTCGAAATTTGCACACAATAGAGTAAACTACCGTGCCCATCCACCCTGCGAATTTCGTTGCTCTAACCTTAATGGGAGCCGAGATTTTATGGGGCGGAATCCGCCCCCCTCCAGTGCGCGGAAGTTTCAGAGGCCCTCCAGGGCGCGTGTTAATGCTCTATGTTCCACCTAATCAACCGACAAATAGCAGCTGACACCACCCACCTGCTGGCGTCTGATAGGACATCCGACCCAAGAAAACATCTTTTCGCGAGGAAAAATGATCAGTTCTCGGTTTTAGACCCCACAAAATATCGGCATCGGCCTCATGAAGACATCAGCAGTTAAAGAATCGTACGAATATTGACAAAAACAGCTGGCAGAAATACAAAATTGATGTTTTACGAGCAGTGATGCTCTTCAGACTGGAAGCCAAGCGAATCGAAGCCCGACAGGTGTCCGAAAATGGCCATCGATCCAGCAGCCAACGCACGAGTTGGCATGCACGCAGCAGGTATCGCACGCCCTCCGAACACATCAAACGCCTTACCGATATCGATGTACTGTGACGCCTCGTGGAACGATTTGACGACGAAGGCGGTGAGCCATAAGGAGGGCTCCGGGCCCAGCCTGCCGTACGAGGAGTAGGAGCCATCGTCCCGCCGGTAGCTCAGCTGCCGCTGGTACCCTGCGACAGTGTGCCACGGCTGGTTAGTTGGTTGGTTGGTTGGTTGGTTGGTTGGTTGGTTGGTTGGTTGGTTGGTTGGTTATTTAGGCTTAGGGGCGCTTCGACTGCTTCGGTCATACAGCGCCCATAACAATGCTGGATTGAGAGCTTAGGATGATTGGTGCCAACGGTAATACACGAACATTCAGGATACGGGCAGATATCATCAGTGAAACAGTGAAACAGAAAGAGCAAGCGCGAGCAAACACCAGTGAAGCAGTGAAACGGGAGTAACATTAGTGAAACAGTGAAACGGGAGTAACATCAGCGAAACAGAAAGAGCAATCGTGAGCAAACATCAGTGGAACAGTGAAACGGGAGTAACATCAGTGAAGCAGTGAAACAGCAAGAGCAAGTGCAAGCGAAAATCAGTTGGAGCGACATGTAGCGGTTCCGAGCGTATAATGCTACACCAGTGTGTCTCGTGGACACCACGAGGATACATCGCGGTCCGCTTCGTGGTGAGAATCACCAGCGTGGGAGGAGAGCGAACGCTGCATGCTCCTGTGTAATGGTGATAAAGACTATACTGGACGATAGTCGCAAATAACCGCAAAGAGCATTATTCACTTCCCTCTCCCCCTCTATCATTCACTTTCTCTCTCTCTCTTTCCCTCCCTCTCCCTTACCACTTTATCTACATCTCACCATCCTTTGTCTGTATCCTTATCAGCATCCTTATCTGTCCCCTACCCATATCTTTATCCATCCCTTTATCTGTCTATTTATCTATCCACCTCTCTATCCCTCTCTATATATATATATATATATATATATATATATATATATATATATATATATATATATATATATTTATATTATTTTATATATATATATATCTGTATCTCTGCATCTCTCTCTCCCCCTCTCCTCTCTCTCTCTCTCTCTCTCTCTCTCTCTCTCTCCCTCTCTCGCTCTCTCTCCCTCCCTCTCTCCATCTCTCCCTCGCGGCTCTCACAGGTGCGCATGTTGTTCTCGGACTGCTGGCGGCGGTTGTCGGTGAGCAGGCCGGTCTCCTCCAGGTAGGAGCGCACGTGGATGTTGGGGACGAACGTGATCATGTTCAGCTCGCTGCCGCCAGACGGCGGGCCGGTCGGCGAGTCGAGGTTCTGCCCGCACCAGAAGGCAGCACCGTCGCACAATCGGTCGACAAACGTTGAAAGGGGACGAGTAGCCTAGGGGTGAGTTGCTCGTCTGACAATCGAAAGGTTGTGGATTCGAGTCTCACCTGTCGCTACTCTTCGCCCGCGACCATTCGGCGTGAGAGATTCGCGACGCTACGTGACTCAACGGTCGACGTGTCGTAAAACCAATAACCAACCAACCGACAGACGTTGAACAAACGTGTGTGCACTCCAACAAACGTATGTGCTGGCACGAGGGAGAGAGAAGTGGGCGTGTCACATGGGGGATGTGGGCGTGTCACATGAGGGATGTGGGAGTGTCATATGAGGGATGTGGGAGTGTCACATGAGGTATGTGGGAGTGTCACATGGGGGATGTGGGAGTGTCACATGAGGGATGTGGGAGTGTCACATGAGGGATGTGGGAGTGTCACATGAGGGATGTGGGAGTGTCACATGAGGGATGTGGGAGTGTCACATGAGGGATGTGGGAGTGTCACATGAGGGATGTGGGAGTGTCACATGAGGGATGTGGGAGTGTCACATGAGGGATGTGGGAGTGTCACATGAGGGATGTGGGAGTGTCACATGGGGGATGTGGGAGTGTCACATGGGGGATGTGGGAGTGTCACATGGGGGATGTGGGAGTGTCACATGAGGGATGTGGGAGTGTCACATGGGGGATGTGGGAGTGTCACATGAGGGATGTGGGAGTGTCACATGGGGGATGTGGGAGTGTCACATGAGGGATGTGGGAGTGTCACATGAGGGATGTGGGAGTGTCACATGAGGGATGTGGGAGTGTCACATGAGGGATGTGGGAGTGTCACATGAGGGATGTGGGAGTGTCACATGATGGGGGATGTGGGAGTGTCACATGAGGGATGTGGGAGTGTCACATGAGGGATGTGGGAGTGTCACATGAGGGATGTGGGAGTGTCACATGGGGGATGTGGGAGTGTCACATGAGGGATGTGGGAGTGTCACATGAGGGATGTGGGAGTGTCACATGAGGGATGTGGGAGTGTCACATGAGGGATGTGGGAGTGTCACATGGGGGATGTGGGAGTGTCACATGAGGGATGTGGGAGTGTCACATGAGGGATGTGGGAGTGTCACATGAGGGATGTGGGAGTGTCACATGGATGAGGGATGTGGGAGTGTCACATGGGGGATGTGGGAGTGTCACATGAGGGATGTGGGAGTGTCACATGGGGGATGTGGGAGTGTCACATGAGGGATGTGGGAGTGTCACATGAGGGATGTGGGAGGGAATGGGAATTTCTATGAGGGAAAGTCACACGCCGTTGTAGCGTTCCCAAAGCGCAGGAACTTCAAAAACGTGTGTAATGTTTCATCCGCATACATTGCAGACGACGCACATAACATTCTGAATAGCGTGCAAATTTACGTCAGCACTTCGGGATCAAACGTTTGCTTAGGATACATGATACCTGATACTTGAGGATACCTACTCACGCCCACCGCAGTGGTTAATATTCCAGAAATCGGTATTGTCATTTGGCTGCCGATTCTCGCTGCCAGAGGCTAAACGCAAGCTCGTCTAGAGACTCGAACCCTGTCTTAGCAGGACAGCGAAGACGAATAGATGCCAGCGTTCTTTAAACTGAACTCTCAAGGAAAGTGTGCTCCTTTATGTGACGAAATTGCGGAGCCTAAGCCTAATGTTGCGTTCATACAAAACACGTGGCGGTAGATACGAAACAAACGGCGGGCAGACACGAAACAAATCGCGGGAAGGCACGGCACAAACGGCACCGGCGACCCGACAGCCACGCTCTTCAAACCTGATAATTTTTATTACAACCTTCCACACCGTACGCTTTCACTCAAAATTTAACTTGCTCTTTTAGTTTCGATTGCTGCTATGCCTAATCGGAAGTGTTAATCTGAGTATTTGCAATGTTGAACATGTTGAATGTGCCGAATGTGTTCCTGAAGAGTTGTTCATGGTTGCACAATCTCGTGCAGATTGAACAAAATGCATAATAGCGGATACAATTATCGTATGCTAGTATGCCTTCTATGGCTGCGGCTCGAGAAACACATAGCATTCCGCAGACATAAAGGACATAAGAGACATACAGCCATCATCGGACATGGAGGACATAAGAGACACAAGAGGGCCCAGAGATGCTAGGCACGTGGATATAAGAGGGCGTAGCCCAGATACTATAGACACATAATAGGGCGTAGCCAAGGTACTATAGACACATAAGAGGGCGTAGCCAAGGTACCCTGGACACATAAGAGGGCCTAGCCCAGGTACATAGGCACATAAGAGGGCGTAGCCCCCCATACTATAGACACATAAGAGGGCGCCCTGGACACATAAAGGCGTATACCCTGGACACATAAGAGGGCGTAGCCCAGGTACCCTGGACACATAAGAGGGCGTAGCCCAGGTACCCTGGACACATAAGAGGGCGTAGCCCAGGTACCCTGGACACATAAGAGGGCGTAGCCCAGGTACCCTGGACACATAAGAGGGCCTAGCCCAGATACTATAGACACATAAGAGGGCGTAGCCAAGGTACCCTGGACACATAAGAGGGCGTAGCCCAGGTACCCTGGACACATAAGAGGGCGTAGCCCAGGCACCCTGGACACATAAGAGGGCGTAGCCAGCCTCGCGCCTCGCCCGTCCAGTGCACAGCACGCCGCCTTCGGCCGGCATTCGGTAACACATCAAACAGCTCTGTCCAAGAAGACACAGCCAACATTCGGTAACATACCACACAGCTCTCCAAGAAGACACAGCCAGCGTAAACGTCAGCTCTCTCAAAAAAAAAACAAAGTAAACACCAAACAGCTCTTCCAAGAAGACACATCAGCTCTCTCCAAGAAGACACAGCCAGCATTCGGTAACACATCAAACAGCTCTCTCCAAGAAGACACAGCCAGCATTCGGTAACACATCAAACAGCTCTCTCCAAGAAGACACAGCCAGCATTCGGTAACACACCAAACAGCTCTCTCCAAGAAGACACAGCCAGCATTCGGTAACACACCAAACAGCTCTCTCCAAGAAGACACAGTCAACATTCGGCAACACATCAAACAGCTCTCTCCAAGAAGACAGTCGGCATTCGACAACACATCAAACAGCTCTCTCCAAGAAGACACAATCAGCAAACGCAAACGAAGCAAACGGAAAGTCTAATTTGACGCGGCTGTGACACACGGTGCCGGCGCGGCTAGTGCGCGGCTAGTGCGCGGCTAGTGCGCGGCTAGTGCGCGGCTAGTGCGCGGCTAGTGCGCGGCTAGTGCGCGGCTAGTGCGCGGCTAGTGCGCGTCTAGTGCGCGGCTAGTGCGCGGCTAGTGCGCGGCTAGTGCGCGGCTAGTGCGCGGCTAGTGCGCGTTGCGCTAGTGCGCGGCTAGTTGCGCGGCTAGTGCGCGGCTAGTGCGCGGCTAGTGCGCGGCTAGTGCGCGGCTAGTGCGCGTAGTGCGCGGCTAGTGCGCGGCTAGGGCGCTAGTGCGCGCTAGTGCGCTAGTGCGGCTAGTGCGCGGCGCGCGGCTAGTGCGCGTCTAGTGCGCGGCTAGTGCGCGGCTAGTGCGCGTCTAGTGCGCGGCTAGTGCGCGGCTAGTGCGCGGCTAGTGCGCGGCTAGTGCGCGGCTAGTGCGCGGCTAGTGCGCGGCTAGTGCGCGGCTAGTGCGCGGCCGCCGTACCTGGACAGAGGGCGCCAGCAGGTCGCCGAACACCGACACCCAGGCCCTCTCGGAGCCGGCCACCAGCGAGCCGGGCCGCGGCAGCGGCACCTCCACGGACGTCTGCCGACCTGCGGGACGGCCGAGTGGTTAAGGTGTCGGCTGTGGGTGCCAAAGGTCCCGGGTTCGACACTGGCGCCGCTCGGGACATTTCCCAATCCCGCGGCCCGCCGGCGAAACAGTGTGGGCGGCGCCATTAGCCGTGAATGTGCATGAAGTGCGTCGTGAGCCACCCAATAAAACAAACAATAAACAAAGAGGAGTCACGTGGGGTTGAGTCACGTGGCCTTGTCACGTGGCTCTGTCACGTGGCGTCGTCACGTGGCGTTGAGTCACGTGGCGTTGAGTCGCGTGGTGTGGAATGTCAGTGGTGGGCGGACGTGGCACCTGGCGACGGATGTGGCGCGGCTTCGCAGTGGTCGGCCGACACTTCAAACACTCTCGGAAGGCGGAAAGCGCACCTCTAGAGCCGCACCCACTCCACCCCTGCGCCGTTTTCACATGCAACACATTTATCGTAGTCGTGTGTCAACCCCATCTTCGCGTGGAATTGAGAACAGGGACCATCATGCCAGCAGTGGGGCCTCTAGTCTTGGTTTTGCTCCTCCCCTAAGTCAATGATCATCCCTTGATTGATGCATAACTACCACTGGGAGAGGGGGGGGGGGTCGGAGGCTGATAAGGTGGGCCTACAGTCACCAACGAGTGCGGCGATGATCCCCATAGTGAATTCTCCTTTGATCAGGGCCTACCCAGAAAGGCAGCACCATGCATCGGACAGGTAACACAGCACACTTGGGACCCAAGTTGAGACACTAAAACAGCACAACCGCGACGATAGATGAACGACCGGCTAATTTATACAACTGCATTTTCATTTGTTTGCACGTTTTGGTTGCAGATGTAGCCGCATGCCCTCCGGATGAAATGAAGCAATACCACCAAGTCGCAACTAGTCGATGCACACATCGCTGGTGGTGCAGGACGGCAAACTGTCCCGTGCAGCATGTCAATATTCGGTCCATAAACGCATGCAGATCGAGCGCATGCCAAAATACCCGTTAGTGTTAAAGCGTTTTAATATATGCTGCGGACAAATTGGCCGCCAACGGTCCGGCCAGCCCCGGCAGAGCACGTGACCTATTCCGGGGCAGCTCACCCGGGTCCAGACAGACGAAGTGTGACGTGGTCGCCTCCTGCGGGAATCCCGCCGGCTTCACGAGTAGCGTCCGAATGACTGTGTCACTGGAATCGTCACTGGGCGTCACTGGGAGTCGCCGGGCACCAGTGACCATCACTGAGCGTCACTGGGTATCACTGGGTATCGGTGATCATCAGTGGACATCACCGGGCACCACTGGGCATCAGTGATCATCACTGAACGTCACTGGGCATCACTGGGTGTCACTGGAAGCGTTACTGGGAGTCACCGAAAATAACTGGGCATCAGTGACCACCACTGGTCATCACTGGTCATCACTGGTCGTCAATGAGTGTCGCTGTCACGTACTGGAGCGGCCTGGGCGAATTTTCTGGCAAATTTTAACGTCAGCTTTATGACGTGCGTACACAGCCAGCTTCATGGCAGTTGCATGCCAGAGCTGAAATCGACCCCAATGAAATCGGGGTGGGTAGCCAATGGGCGGGAATGCGTTGCCCATGGAGGCGTGTCACAGTGGCACCGAGGCGGTCCATTGCGTTACTGGGGGCGGAGTCGTTATCCATGGAGACATGTCACAGTGGCACCGAGGCGGCCCGTTGCGTTACTGGGGGCGGAGTCGCCATGACGCTTAATCCGTACCTCTGTAGCATGCACATGATCACATGTGCGTATGATCTATGAACCTCGACCGTTGAGGGGGAGGGGGGATGCAGAGGCTACAACGCCCCCTCCAAACTTTGCGCGAGTTTACTGCTGACCCCATGGGCGTTGCATGGGAGAATCGGGACTTCAGAGCGGTTTTGCCTTCCTCCTCTCCAACGTCGGGACAGTTCCTAGGCCTCTAGTCATTGGTAGAGGCTAAGCACACAGATCATTCGCTACGCACGTTATATTGCGATGAATGCTGAGTAGCGATACTGTTCACTAGGTACGACCAATAGTGCCCAGGAGTGAGATTATTCGCTAGGCACGTCCAATAGTGCTGAGGAACAAATTAATTCACTTGACACGTCAAATATTGCGAAGGAGCGGCATTATTCAGCAGGCACGCCCGGATATTATTACAGGCCGGATACAGGCGCGAGGAAGAACGATATTATTCACCAATCATGTACTGAGGGGACTATTGAATGCCGGTAGTTCTGGTAGTTTTGACTTTTCACGACTTACATTATGTTTTTGACTCTGGGAAGTTCATTTTGGGGATATATGAAAAAATCAAAATTTATTTGGAATCAGGAAAAGTACAGCGAAATCGACCAGATCTATAATTTGTTTCGGACCCCCCAAAAATAAAGTTGATTTCTTTAAAACTTCAAAATTTTGAGTTTTCAAGTTTCCTTTAATTTTTTCCTTTTTCAATGGATAGAGCATACCGAGAAACGTTGTTGGAACTCAACTTTCCCGGATAAAAAATGCTTATTTTAGCCAGAATCCTGTATTTGAACTGCAATTTGGCACATACGCAAAATTTATATGTAGTCAAAAACGAAAGAAATGAAAAATCCCATTCGTACGTTTTGTTGTATCCGTGAAGATAAGGAAACGCGGAAAGTTCATTAATATACTTGTATCCGTTAAAGCGTGACGACCGGTTGAACTTTTTTGGAGGTGACCTCACTTGACCTCAACTAACTCGTTGACCCTAGATAACCTGACCTAAAAAATTTAATCAGCATGCCAAATTGGTGTGGGAAAAGGTATGTCAAATTTGGGCGCGCTGCCGCGCGCCGTTCGTCCGCTCTCCGCGAAGAACATGAGGGGGGCGGTTGAAGACCCCCGAGACGAGACAGGTTGAAAAGCGACGTAACTAGGGGGCCTAGGTTTTCACGACTTACATCATGTATTTGGCTCTAGGCAGTTCATTTTTGGAGATTTGAGAGAAAAAAAAATCATTTGGAATCAGAAAAGGAAGGCGAAATCGATTATGGTACTGCCTCGTCCACCCGAAAACCTCTTTTTTAAATGTCGAAATATTTAGTCTACAATATTCTTCGGCTATTATTTTCTATTTGGTAAAGCGGGTCGCAAAACGTTGCTTGAAGTGGACTCGCTCTCATACAAAAGCTTACTTTAGCCAGAAACTTTGATTTTATCCCAAATATGGAAAGATGCAAAATTAATGGCATCAAACACGAAATTATCACAGTTCCATTGTTGCATTTTCTTTCATCCCCAAAGATAAGCTGACGTTGAAAGTTGTATTAAGCGGCCTTTATCCGCTAAAGCGTTGCGATTGGTTGAACTTTTATGGAGGAAAACTTCTTTGACCTTCAGTAATTCGTTGACCATAAATGACTTCACCCCAAAATTTTGACACAACGTGCCAAATTGATGTGAAAAAGGTACGCCAAATTTCGGCGCCCTCCCACCTGCCGTTCTTCGACTATCCGCCGAAAACCACATCCCACGGGGGCGCATGTCAACCCTCCCGAGACGGTGTGGGTTAATGTCGAGACTGATCCTGCATCATTGATTCCATAGATTACATCTTCCACAGGCTCAAAACCTCCACAAGATTAGTATACTAGAATAGGATACGCAGAGCTGCACATAGTTGCCATCAGGGAAGCTAAATTCTGAACGCAATTGTACAATACTATTATTATACTTGTACTATACATTCATTCATACATTAGCATTTTACTATATTAGTATTTCATTATACACCAGGATTTTCATAGGATGTTCCTAGAATATGATGGTTTTACAAAGATCTTGTTGTCAGCATTATTAACGATGGATTGCAGTGGCTGTGCCAGATGAAGTTGTGAGATACGAAAAAACAGTAGTAGAATGCATACTTTAGTATTATTCATTCCCAATTGCTATTACCTTTATTACCCATCTTAATCGGTGGCAATTGCCTTTTTACTCCCGCTCCTCCATCCTGCTGGATCGCCCATTTCTCATTTGAGCACGTCGGTCTGAACAGGAATAGTTCATCACCGAACTATTACATACGTGCATTTAAGCATGCCAATATCGGCGTTCTCAGTTACTCGGGAATGCATCCCCAAAACCGGCCGCCTCGGTGACCTATCGCGACCTACCCTGACCCGCCGACCCAGCGCCATACCTGGGCGGAGACACGGCGTTGGTCTCGGCGCAGCTGCCGTCCTTGACCTGGGCCGTCACGGCGACGTCGACCTCGCCGAGGTCACTGAAGGTCAACGGGAAGTGGCCGGTCGCGGATTTGCCGGCCGGGACGCAGAAGTCGATGCCGTACGACGCGCTCGAGTCCACCAGGGAGTAGTGGTCCGAGGCAGCCAGCGTCAGGTGCAGCTGAGGGGGGGGGAGCCAGCGTAGGTGCAGCTGTGGGAGGAGGTGCAGCTGAGGGTGTAGTCTGAGGCAGCAGGTCAGGTGCAGCTGAGGGAGGAGGTGCAGCTGAGGGAGGAGGTGCAGCTGAGGGTGTAGTGGTCCGAGGCAGCCAGCGTCAGGTGCAGCTGAGGGAGGAGGTGCAGCTGAGGGTGTAGTGGTCCGAGGCAGCCAGCGTCAGGTGCAGCTGAGGGAGGAGGTGCAGCTGAGGGTGTAGTGGTCCGAGGCAGCCAGCGTCAGGTGCAGCTGAGGAAGGAGGTGCAGCTGAGGGAGGAGGTGCAGCTGAGGAGGAGGTGCAGCTGAGGGGTGAGTGGTCAGGCAGCTAGGGTGGCAGCTGAGGGAGGAGGTGCAGCTGAGGGTGTAGTGGTCCGAGGCAGCCAGCGTCAGGTGCAGCTGAGGGAGGAGGTGCAGCTGAGGGTGTAGTGGAGGAGGCAGGTAGGTGCAGCTGAGGGAGGAGGTGCAGCTGAGGTGCAGCTGAGGAGGTGCAGCTGAGGGTGTACTGAGGCAGCCAGCGTCAGGTGCAGCTGAGGGAGGAGGTGCAGCTAGAGGAGGTGCAGCTGAGGGAGGAGGTGCAGCTGAGGGAGAGGTGCAGCTGAGGGAGGAGGTGCAGCTGAGGGAGGAGGTGCAGCTGAGGGTGTAGTGGTGGGAGGTAGGTGCAGCTGAGGGAGGCAGGTAGGTGCAGCTGAGGGCAGGAGGTGCAGCTGAGGGAGGAGGTGCAGCTGAGGGAGGAGGTGCAGCTGAGGGAGGAGGTGCAGCTGAGGGAGGAGGTGCAGCTGAGGGAGTGGAGGTGCAGCTGAGGGAGGAGGTGCAGCTGAGGGTGTAGTGGTCCGAGGCAGCCAGCGTCAGGTGCAGCTGAGGGAGGAGGTGCAGCTGAGGGAGGAGGTGCAGCTGAGGGAGGAGGTGCAGCTGAGGGAGGAGGTGCAGCTGAGGGAGGAGGTGCAGCTGAGGGAGGAGGTGCAGCTGAGGGAGAGGAGGTGCAGCTGAGGAAGGAGGTGCAGCTGAGGGAGGAGGTGCAGCTGAGGGAGGAGGTGCAGCTGAGGGAGGAGGTGCAGCTGAGGGAGGAGGTGCAGCTGAGGGAGGAGGTGCAGCTGAGGGAGGAGGTGCAGCTGAGGGAGGAGGTGCAGCTGAGGAGGAGGTGCAGCTGAGGGAGGAGGTGCAGCTGAGGGAGGAGGTGCAGCTGAGGGAGGAGGTGCAGCTGAGGGAGGAGGTGCAGCTGAGGGAGGAGGTGCAGCTGAGGGAGGAGGTGCAGCTGAGGGAGGAGGTGCAGCTGAGGGAGGAGGTGCAGCTGAGGGAGGAGGTGCAGCTGAGGGAGGAGGTGCAGCTGAGGGAAGGAGGTGCAGCTGAGGAGGAGGTGCAGCTGAGGGAGGAGGTGCAGCTGAGGGAGGAGGTGCAGCTGAGGGAGGAGGTGCAGCTGAGGGAGGTCAGGCACGGCTCGCCAGTGCTAATGGTCGCATGCTGGGGTGCGAGGGACCTAAACCAACAGTAGTTATTTTTGTTTTTAGCGTTGCCCAGCCGTCCGCGTATAGCGATCGGTTTTTGTATTTTTGTGTTATTTTGTTTTCTCATAAGAAGTGAAAGTGTTTGTGAAACAAACGCATCTATTGTGAATAACATTTTGTTTTATATTCCCGCAAAGGCATACACGGATGCATACCATTTGACATGTTGAATTCTGAACCATCACCTGACACCGCCACGCCGTCCCAATCCGCCTCTGGGCCGCAATCAAGCCGACTGCCGAGTCCAACCGACCAGATGTCGCCCGGCCCAGAACCGGCAGCCTCTCGTCCCTCAGACGAGCCTAACCTAACCTAACCACCGCGACCTCGGCTCGTCTGAGGGACGAGCGGCCGCCGGTTCAAGGCCAGGCGACGTGCCTCTCGTCCCTCAGACGAGCCCACCACTGTGACCTCGGCTCGTCTGTGGGACGAGAGGCCGCCGGTTCAAGGCCACGCGACGTCCGATCGGTTAGACTCGGCAGTCGGCTGAGTGCCGAGTCGATGCTGACCCTTCAACATCGTGGGCCCAGGCAAGATCCGCCTAGGAGACAGGCGCGGCCTCACCAGAGCTGAGGGGAAGGGGCCCTGACCTGCCTGAGGACGGGGCACTCCACACTGGTGAGGGCGCGCCGACACCGGATCGGCCCGGAGGACATCCATGTGACGACATGGATCAGGACATCCATGTGACGGAGGACATCTGCATGTGACGACGGGGAGCCGGAGGACGTCGACAACATGATGGCGAAATGTCCAGTACGCAAGACTGTGATGGTAGTACGCAAGACGTCGACAACATGATGGCGAAATGCCCAGCCGCGGCGACACAGCATCTTCAGCCGCCACGACTCGTCTCTGGCGGATGTCTTGGCCGACGCAGAGGCAGTGATGCCGTTCCTGAGGCGACTGGGGCGTCTCCGACGGCTCCGATACGAACACACTCCAAGACCGGAAGGATAACAACAACAACAACAACAACAACAACACGCTCACCGTTGGGCGCTGCATGACCGATGCAGTCGATGCGCCCCTAAACTCCAACAACAACAGCAACACGCTCACCGACAGGCTGGAGTCGAAGTAGTTGAACACGGTTGCCGTCACGTTGGCCACCTCGCCCGTCTTCACGGTCGCCGGCAGCGTCAGCTTGGTCAGCATCAGCTTCTCGACGGCGATCGTCGCCTCGTCCGACCGACCCAAGCCCGCCTGGGGGCACGGAGGTCGGTGAC
This sequence comes from Imbricaverruca yamaguchii, assembly GCA_034440575.1. Classification (NCBI taxonomy): domain Eukaryota; kingdom Metazoa; phylum Arthropoda; class Thecostraca; family Neoverrucidae; genus Imbricaverruca; species Imbricaverruca yamaguchii. The sequence goes on from JAOTOL010001567.1 coordinate 1,328,793, forward strand.
ACAGCCTGCGGTCCCGGACTGGCCGGGTGGTGAGGCGGCGGCGGTTCAGCTCCGGCCGTGTTTATATGAGCAGGAGCAGCGCGTCTCAGGAGGAGCGAGGCCGGACGTGGTGCTTCACTCTCTGGGTGTCACTGACCATTCCCTTGCAGTGACTATCACGTGGCAGTGACCTCAGGATATCACTGACCTCTTCTTTACAGTGACCATCACGTGGAAGTGATCTCGGGGTGTCACTGGACTCTGCATTGCAGTGACCACCACGTGGCAGTGACCTCGGGGTGTCACTGGACTCTCCCTTGCAGTGACCATCATGTGGCAGTGACCTCGGGTTGTCACTGACCTCTCCGTTGCGGTGAACACTAGGTGGCAGGCATCCCTAAGTTTTAATGCTCCCGGAATGACATGGGCCAAGTCGATTATACAGATGCCACGAATTCTACACTTCACTGCCCACTGGCCATTGACCCATGACCCCTGACCACTGATCCCTGATTGAAACTGACCTCAGCACAGGGGACGAGTAGCCTAGGGGTAAGGTGCCCGTCTCACAATCGAAAGGTGGTGGGTTCGAGTCTCACCTGTCGCTACTCTTCGTCCGCGGCCAATCGGCGTGAGAGATCGGCGACGCTACATGACTTGACGGTCGACGTATCGTAAAACAAATAACCAACCAACCAACCAACCTCAGCACCGGCTCAAACTGACATTTGCTCGTTAATTGCGCCTGTCTGAGACTAAGTGACTCTTACTTCTGAAACTGAATAATGACCTGGGACTGACAGACCTTCACCCTGAGCTAAATGTTAACCTGTGACTGATTGATACTCACCTGAACCTGACTGACACCGGCATATGACTGAGTGGCATTGGGGTATGACTGAGTGGCAATGGGGTATGACTGAGTGGCAATGGGGTATGACTGAGTGGCACTTGAGCTCTAACCGATCCGATTTCTGAATATTTCAGAACCTCTGAGCGGTGCTGACCGTTGAATGACTCAGCCGTCTGAACGACATTGACCCCTGGCTGACACTGACCTCTGGACGACATTAACCTCTGGCTGACACTGGACATTGACCTGTGGATGACCCTGACCTCTGGGTGGACACAGACGGTAGAGGCCTCCCAGGTGGTGACACTGACCTTGCTGGGTGGACAACATTGACCTGGATACTGACTTGGCCACCCAGGTGGTGGCACTGACCTGTGTACAACATTGACCTGTGGATGACACTGACCTCTGGATGACACTGACTGTGTACAGCATTGACCTGTTGGATGACACTGACCTGTGTACAAGCATTGACCTGTGGATGACACTGACCTGTGTACAACATTGACCTGTGGATGACCCTGACCTCTGGGTGGACACAGACGGTAGAGGCCTCCCAGGTGGTGACACTGACCTGTGTACAACATTGACCTGTGGATGACACTGACCTGTGTACAACATTGACCTGGGTGACACAGACCTGTTGATGACACTGACCTGTGTACAACATTGACCGGTACTGACCCGGTGATGACACTGACCGTGTGAAACTACATTGACCTGTCCTGTGGATGACACTGACCTGTGTACAAATTGACCTGTTGTGACACTGACCTGTGGATGGACACAGACCTGTGTAGCCTTCCCAGGTGGATGACACTGACCTGTGTACAACATTGACCTGTTGATGACACTGACCTTGGGTGGACACAGACTGACCTGTGGTACAGAGTAAATTGACCTCCCAGTGGATGACACTGACCTGTGTACAACATTGACCTGTTGATGACACTGACCTGTGGATGGCACTGACCTGTGTACAACATTGACCTGTGGATGACACTGACCTGTGTACAACATTGACCTCTGGATGACACTGACCTCTGGGTGGACACAGACGACAGAGGCCTCCCAGGTGGTGGCACTGACCTGTGTACAACATTGACCTGTGGATGACACTGACCTGTGTACAACATTGACCTGTTGATGACACTGACCTGTGGATGACACTGACCTGTGTACAACATTGACCTGTTGATGACACTGACCTGTGGATGACACTGACCTGTGTACAACATTGACCTGTTGATGACACTGACCTGTGGATGACTGTGGACACATTGACCTGTGAGGACAACATTGACCTGTGGATGACACTGACCTGTGTACAACATTGACCTGTGGATGACACTGACCTCTGGGTGGACACAGACCGGTAGAGGCCTCCCAGGTGGTGACACTGACCTGTGTACAACATTGACCTGTGGATGACACTGACCTGTGGATGACACTGACCTGTGCACAACATTGACCTGTGCACAACATTGACCTGTGTACAACATTGACCTGTTGATGACACTGACCTGTGTAAATGTGTGACACTGTTGGATGACACTGACCTGTGTACAACATTGACCTGTGGATGACACTGACCTGTGTACAACATTGACCTGTGGATGACACTGACCTCTGGGTGGACACAGACCTGTATGACAGGACCTCCCAGACCTGTGGATGACACTGACCTGTGTACAACATTGACCTCTGGATGACACTGACCTCTGGGTGGACACAGACGACAGAGGCCTCCCAGGTGGTGACACTGACCTGTGTACAACATTGACCTGTGGATGACACTGACCTCTGGGTGGACACAGACGACAGAGGCCTCCCAGGTGGTGACACTGACCTGTGTACAACATTGACCTGTGTATAACATTGACCTGTGGGTGACACTGACCTGTGTACAACATTGACCTGTGGATGACACTGACCTGACCTGTGTACAACATTGACCTGTGGATGACACTGACCTCTGGGGTGGACACAGACGATTGAGGCCTCCCAGGTGGTGACACTGACCTGTGTACAACATTGACCTGTGGATGACACTGACCTGTGTACAACATTGACCTGTGGATGACACTGACCTGTGGATGACACTGACCTGTGTACAACATTGACCTGTGGATGACACTGACCTGTGTACAACATTGACCTGTGGATGACACTGACCTGTGTACAACATTGACCTGTGGATGACACTGACCTGTGGGTGACACAGACGACAATGGCCTCCTTACCTGTGGATGACACTGACCTGTGTACAACATTGACCTGTGGATGACACTGACCTGTGGATGACACTGCCTGGGTGGACACAGACGAGAGGCCTCCCAGGCTGGCAACTTTGATGACACTGACCTGTGTACAACATTGACCTGTGGATGACACTGACCTCTGGGTGGACACAGACGACAGAGGCCTCCCAGGTGGTGACACTGACCTGTGTACAACATTGACCTGTGGATGACACTGACCTCTGCGGTGGACACAGACCTGTGGAGGCCTCCCAGGTGATGACACTGACCTGTGTACAACATTGACCTGTGGATGACACTGACCTCTGGGTGGACACAGACGACAGAGGCCTCCCAGGTGGTGACACTGACCTGTGTACAACATTGACCTGTGGATGACACTGACCTGTTGGGTGGACACAGACGGTAGGAGGCCTCCCAGGTGGTGACACTGACCTGTGTACAACATTGACCTGTGGATGACACTGACCTCTGGGTGGACAACAGACCTGTGGATGACACTGACCTGTGTACAACATTGACCTGTGGATGACACTGACCTGTGTACAACATTGACCTCTGGATGACACTGACCTCTGGGTGGACACAGACGACAGAGGCCTCCCAGGTGGTGGCACTGACCTGTGTACAATATTGACCTGTGGATGACACTGACCTGTGTACAACATTGACCTGTTGGATGACACTGACCTCTGGGTGGACACAGACGACAGAGGCCTCCCAGGTGATGACACTGACCTGTGTACAACATTGACCTGTGGATGACACTGACCTGTGTACAACATTGACCTCTGGATGACACTGACCTCTGGGTGGACACAGACGACAGAGGCCTCCCAGGTGGTGGCACTGACCTGTGTACAACATTTGACCTGTTGATGACACTGACCTCTGGGTGGACACAGACGACAGAGGCCTCCCAGGTGGTGGCACTGACCTGTGTACAACATTGACCTGTGGATGACACTGACCTGTGTACAACATTGACCTGTGGATGACACTGACCTGTGGATGACACTGACCTGTGTACAACATTGACCTCTGGATGACACTGACCTCTGGGTGGACACAGACGACAGAGGCCTCCCAGGTGGTGACACTGACCTGTGTACAACATTGACCTGTGGATGACACTGACCTGTGTACAACATTGACCTGTGGATGACACTGACCTGTGTACAACATTGACCTGTGGATGACACTGACCTTGGGTGACACAGACGACAAGGCACTGCCCTGTGGATGACACTGACCTGTGTACATACATTGACCTGTGGATGACACTGACCTGTGTACAACATTGACCTGTGGATGACACTGACCTGTGTACAACATTGACCTGTGATGTGATGACACTGACCTGTGTACAACATTGACCTGTGGATGACACTGACCTGTGTACATACATTGACCTGTGGATGACACTGACCTCTGGATGACCTGTGGACACAGACGACGGAGGCCTCCCAGGTGGTGGCACTGACCTGTGTACAACATTGACCTGTGGATGACACTGACCTGTGTACAACATTGACCTGTGGATGACACTGACCTGTGGATGACACTGACCTGTGGATGACACTGACCTGTGTACAACATTGACCTGTTGATGACACTGACCTGTGGATGACACTGACCTGTGTACAACATTGACCTGTGGATGACACTGACCTGTGTACAACATTGACCTGTGGATGACACTGACCTGTGTACAACATTGACCTGTGGATGACACTGACCTGTGTACAACATTGACCTGTTGATGACACTGACCTGTGTACAACATTGACCTGTGGATGACACTGACCTGTGTACAACATTGACCTGTGGATGACACTGACCTCTGGGTGGACACAGACGACAGAGGCCTCCCAGGTGGTGGCACTGACCTGTGTACAACATTGACCTGTTGATGACACTGACCTGTGGATGACACTGACCTGTGTACAACATTGACCTGTTGATGACACTGACCTGTGGATGACTACAACATTGACCTGTGAACTGATGCACATTGACCTGTTGATGACACTGACCTGTGTATAACATTGACCTGTGGATGACACTGACCTGTGTACAACATTGACCTGTGGATGACACTGACCTCTGGGTGGACACAGACGACAGAGGCCTCCCAGGTGGTGACACTGACCTGTGTACAACATTGACCTGTGGATGACACTGACCTGTGTACAACATTGACCTGTGGATGACACTGACCTCTGGGTGGACACAGACGACAGAGGCCTCCCAGGTGGTGGCACTGACCTGTGTACAACATTGACCTGTTGATGACACTGACCTGTGTATAATATTGACCTGTGGATGACACTGACCTGTGGGTGGACACAACGACGGAGCCTCCCAGGTGGTGACACTGACCTGTGTACAACATTGACCTGTGGATGACACTGACCTCTGGGTGGACACAGACGACGGAGGCCTCCCAGGTGGTGGCGCTCTCCGGCAGAGTTTGCCTCAGCACGGCTGTTCCCTCGGCGCTGGAACCGCGGGTCACGTCACGTGTGTGACGTCACAATTATATGTGACGTCACACGTATGATGTCACATGCGTGACGTCACAATTACATGACGTCGCATGTGTGCTGTCACATGTGCTATCTCACGCGCTTTATGTCACATGTGTGATGGTGCATGTCATTTTGTATGTGTGATGTCACATGTGCTATCTCACATGCTTTATTTCAAATGTGTGATGGCACATGTCATTTTGCATGTGTGATGCCACATGTGTCATGCCACATGTGTTGTCACATGTGTCATGCCACATGTGTTGTCACATGTGTTATGCCACATGTGTTATGTCACACATGTGATGGCACGTGTGTGCCAACGTATGAACATTTGCAGCAGTTGTAGGCGGTTCTGGACAGTTTGTAGCACAAGTTGGCAGCTGCCCACAGTTTTTCACACTTGCACATGATTGTCGTAAGCATCTAGTTTTAAGTTGGTTGGTTTAGCATTAGAAAGGCACAGTCGTGTCGGCGTTATTCATACAAGGCCACGAAGTAGCAAGAAAGTTTCGACAGTTAGCCTGCAGCCGATCGACATGTTTCAGGAGATTAGACTCGACTAAGGTAACCCGCGGACCCTGCCCAAGGAAACATCGACCTCTCTCAGGTGATTATGCTTCACTAAGGACCCAAGGAAACATCGATCTGTTTCAGCCAATCGGACTTGACAAAGGTAACCCGGGTTTTCTCAGGTGATTACCCAACAGCACACGAGATGACCGATCAATTTTGAGATTTTCACCACGCAAAACCCCAAATTTACAGGTGAATCGCGCGCCGGGCGCATTTCCCGCTTCATCACATTATCTTCGTCGTACCCATGCCCCTTAGGAAAATCCTGGCTGCGCCACTGCATGAAGCATTTAAGACCCATGTTGCGATGCGATCAATCGGTCGCTTTCACGCATCAGCGAGTAGCGAGTAGCGAGTAGCATACCTGGCTTTCTCTCCATAAACAGCAAGTGCAACATCAAAGAGTCACGGCACCTCGGGCGACGGGACGTTCGAGTCTCGATCACTCGACTGTGGGCTCGAATTCCGACCACCGACGGCATTATCGACCCGCCCCCCCCCCCCCCCGGCAACCAATCGTTTTGAGGAGTTCACTGCGCTACAATGCAGGGGTGTGGGAACCTATTCAGTTGGGTGTGCTCCAGCCTCCCCCCACTTTGCAGCTCAGATCACCCCCGCACCCCAAACCCGACCCACAACTTACCAGCCCCTCTCCAACTGTGGAGGTCAAGTCCATGACAAAATTCAAACAATGCCGTATAAATTTCGAGTGCGACATTACTCGTGTTCAGCCTATGTAGGTATAAGATTGCCTGCACTGTCCAATGAGTGGTGGCGATATTATCACGGTTCTTTCAGGTATTCTTTATAATTGGTGGTGACTGTCCTCCTTGATGAATTGTAATGGCACCAGCAATCCTATTCTAAGTTTTCTCACCTCGATAAGAGCACTGGTAATTTAGCACTGATCGCCACGTGGGGTTTGCTATGATGGTTACGTGTTGCTTTTTTCGTACAGTTTTTTTATCCGTGTTGATGGACGAAAATTTGAAGTAACACATATAGATATCGTAAAAACAATAATGAAAAATTAAACTAGACACAAAGCGAAAAGAGAAGTCGTGAAGAAGTCCTGACGTCACTAAGTCAATGCTCCATATTCGGTGATGGGTTTTCGATAACTATTTCCTGATAGTTTGTCCCCAGAAAAGCTAAGTTCATGGAATACGGGAAAAAATAAAATATTATTTATGAAATTAATGTTTTTCTTTCAAGATGGCAAGAAGGTGGTTCAAATCCGGGGAGAAATTCGCATCTGGGGGTACCATGGGCGCATCCCCAAAAGCGCTCAAGTACCCTCCCCTCATCTTTTTTTTCAGCCGAAGGTGCCACTGTGAGATCAAAAGACGCCTTCTGGTACGCCCAAGTACACCCCCTACACGAACTTGAAGCGTTTTCTGCCAGTAGCACCTCTACGGGGAATGGCGCCTTCGAGACGACGCTCCTCCCCCGAGCAAAACTTTGGAATCCGTTCCTCATCTACCGACCGTTTTAAGATTGAAAACTAAGAAATGCTTAATTCTCCACGAGTGTACAACCCACCTGAGCGTTTCAATGCTGAACAGATGAGTTTCCGGGAACAGGTCGCGTACGTCGCCGTCGATGTGGAACGACTGTTGCACAAGCAGAGCTCAAACGTCAAATGATTCAGCAAATTCCCAGAGGCGAGTCATGCTTGGTCTCATACACATGTACACACGCCTTCGATATGTAAGCATACATACAGAGGCGCGTACAAACACACACACACATACATATATATATATATATATATATATATATATATATATATATATATATATATATATATGTCGTTTTTTAGAGTACAGTATTGAACACAGCAGCGTTCTCTACGTATATTTTCTTATTCAGGCTTTCTGGTCTTCGAACGCATGACCTATGTATATCAGGAAAAGTATATGAAACGTGTCAAGTGGTGCAATAGCCAGCACGGTTGTAATAGTGCAAATGGCACAGGGCGTCAGCATCAATGCCGAACAAATGGTTATTCGAAGTTGTTATAATTTTGTGTTGACGTTTCAACGAACCTTGACCATCTTCAGGAAATAAGACAGTACGAATCAGATTGATCAAACATAAGCATACAAACTCAATGATAACATACATGCATTCAATCACAACACGTTCTATTCTGGATGCACACGCCAAATCAGAACGAACGTATGCCAGCATTTCGCGAGATAGCATCAGAGGCATGAGATAGCCTCAATACATGATAAACAATACAAAATACACAATGCACAATGTACAATCTACCATAAGCGTGGCACACAGATCACACCTTAAGCATGAAGAACACGCACGCATTTATGCGGGGGATAGGTGTCATTAAATAGGGGCAGGTGCGTGTGTGGCCTTGATATATGCATTGGTGGTGGGGCTGTTTCATGAATGTAGATGGATTCAGCCTCCGTCAGGCTCCGCTGATCACGGCAGCGTGGTAGGATGGTAGTGCGGAGAGAGAGAGAGATAGAGAGAGAGAGAGAGAGAGAGATAGACAGATATAAATATAGATATATAGATATATTGAGATGAGATGGAGGGAGGGAGATGGAGATGAGAGGGGGAGAGAGATGGAGATGAGAGAGAGAGAGAGAGAGAGAGAGAGAGAGGGAGAGAGAGAGGGAGAGATGGAGATGGAGAGAGATGGAGATGGAGATGGAGATGGAGATGGAGATGGAGATGGAGATGGAGATGGAGATGGAGATGGAGATGGAGATGGAGATGGAGATGGAGATGGAGATGGAGATGGAGATGGAGAGGGAGAGGAGATGGAGAGGGAGAGGAGAGGGGAGAGAGGAGAGGAGATGGAGATGGAGATGGAGATGGAGATGGAGAGGGAGAGGGAGAGGAGAGGAGAGAGAGAGGAAGAGGAGAGGAGAGGAGAGGAGAGGAGAGGAAGAGGGAGGGAGAGGGAGAGGAAGAGGAAGAGGGAGAGGAAGGAGAGGAGAGAGGGAGAGGAGAGAGAGGAGAGGAGGGGAGAGAGAAGATAGAGGAAGATGGAGATGGAGATGGAGATGTGGATGGAGATGGATATGGAGATGGAGATGGAGATGGATATGGAGATGGAGAGGGAGATGGATATGGAGATGGAGATGGAGATGGGGATGGAGAGGGAGAGGGAGATGGATATGGAGAGGGAGATGGAGATGGAGATGGGGATGGAGAGGGAGATGGATATGGAGATGGAATGGAGATTGAGATGGATATGGAGATGGAGATGGAGATGGAGATGGATATGGAGATGGATGGAGATGGAGAGGGAGAGGGAGAGGGAGAGGGAGAGGGAGAGGGAGAGGGAGAGGGAGAGGAGGGAGAGAGAGGGGGAGAGGAGAGACATAGATGGAGATGGAGATGGAGATAGAGATGGAGAGGGAGAGGGAGAGGGAAGAGGAAGAGGGAGAGGAAGAGGAGGAAGAGAGGAAGAGGAAGAGGAAGAGGAAGAGGAAGAGGAAGAGGAAGAGGAAGAGGAAGAGGAAGAGGAAGAGGGAGAGGGCGAAGGGTTTTGAAAATCATACCTCGTGTTGAAGAGTGTGTAGAGACCGTCTTGCTCGCGTCCATTCGGGTACCTCATCCTTGAAACAGTAGCGATTCTCCAATCCCAGGTTGGAGAACGGTTGCAAGCCAGCCTCCTGTAAGGGAGATGGGGCGGTAAAGCAAGGGCATGAACTACGGCAGGAGGTCAAGAGACACGTGAATGAAGATTGCGCCAGAAAGATCCAAACGCACGGGAATAAATCGGGAGAGATGAGAAAGAGTAACAGAGCAGAAAGAAACAAAATGGAAAGAGAATGATGGAGCGAAAATGGCAGCGAGGGAGAGAGAAAAAGAGGGAGAGAGAAAGAGAGAGTGAGAGAAGAGAGTGAGACAGACAGACAGACAGACAGACAGACAGACAGACAGACAGACAGACGGACAGACAGACAGACAGACAGACAGAGGCAGAGACGTAGACGGAGACGGAGACGGAGATGGAGACGGAGATGGAGATGGAGATGGAGATGGAGATGATGGAGATGGAGATGGAGACGGAGACGGAGACTGAGACTGAGACTGAGACTGAGACTGAGACAGAGACAGAGACAGAGACAGAGACAGAGACAGAGACAGAGACAGAGACAGAGACAGAGACAGAGACAGAGACAGAGACAGAGACAGAGACAGAGACAGAAACAGAGGTGCAGGGTCAGTCAGGGTCAGGGTCAGACTGCTCGCGGTGTCCGCCCTTCTCGTCAGACCAGAGGGTCAGGGTCAGACTGCTCGCGGTGTCCGCCCTTCTCGTCAGACCAGAAGTGCGGGGTCAGTCAAGGTCAGGGTCAGACTACTCGCGGTGTGCGCCCTTCTCATCAGACCAGAGGTGCAGGGTCAGTCAGGGTGCAGGGTCAGACTTCTCGCGGTGCCCGCCCTTCTCATCAGACCAGAGGTGTAGGGTCAGTCAAGGTCAGGGTCAGACTTCTCGCGGTGTGCGCCCTTCTCATCAGACCAGAGGTGCAGGGTCAGTCAAGGTCAGGGTCAGACTTCTCGCGGTGTGCGCCCTTCTCATCAGACCAGAGGTGCAGGGTCAGTCAGGGTCAGGGTCAGACTTCTCGCGGTGCCCGCCCTTCTCGTCAGAGCGACAGACGGGCCCCGTCGCACGGCCTCCTCCGATGGTGGACGCGCCGCAAAGCCACAACAAACGACGGGGACAGCAGCGCAGGGCAAGTGCGGTGGAGAGAACGTCCCACCTTCAAGCGCGCGAGAATAACACAATTGTCACGTCAACTCGTGAGTGAGTGTGGAGGAGTGAGGAGGTTCGACATCGCACCTTGAACGACCTTGACCTTGAACGAGTCGACCGACCTTGAACGAGTCCAGGGCGTCGGCGAGCTCAGTCTGGAAACGAGTCGACTTCGGACTTGGTACGGAACTGAAGCCATGTCGCAACAATGCCATGGAGCCCAGGTCAATTGCGGGGTCATCGGCGCCCCACCTGCGACGATAATTACATGTCAATGTTGGGGTCACAGGCGCCCCACCTGTAACGATACACACAGGTCATCAGCGCCCCACCTGCGACGCTAATTACATGTCAATGTTGGGGTCACAGGCGCCCCACCTGTAACGATACACACAGGTCATCAGCGCCCCACCTGCGACGCTAATTACATGTCAATGTTGGGGTCACAGGCGCCCCACCTGTAACGATACACACAGGTCATTAGCGCCCCACCTGCGACGTAAAGCACCGGACAATGCTCAAATCAATGCTGCGCCGTCGCAATGTGAAGGGAACTGAAAGTAAAAAGAGCGGAGTTTTAGCGATTTATTTAGCTGACAAAGGTCCCTTCAAGATCATCAGTTGCGAAATATGCATTGTGAGGTCAATGGTTTCAAATATTGATATCCTTTCACATATTGCTTTCATCAGTATGTGCTCAAAGCAACATATTGCTTTGATATGCTATGTACATATTGCTCTTTGTGCACTATTGCACATCCAATTTACTCAAAAACTACGCACGCACTACATATCATTCAATCATAAGTGTCTTTGTGATCTCCATCAGGGACGTCCGTTCTCAGTCCACAAGTGACCGCCTGACATCCACGAATAGCGCAGGCGCAGCTGCGAAGGTTTATCGCTGCAAAATGGAAAACCAGCCGTTTTAAAAAGTGGAACTACCGCACGACACATTGTGGCGAAACCAAGTGGAATTGGACGGAAGCCAGTCCACACATGACATGCGTGTCGGTGGACGGAGTTTTGGTTATTTGAGAGAGTGTCAGTCGCTCCTCAATGAAAGAATTTCCATTGCGCCCTTCACTAAACACGCACTCTTCAATGGAGCAACTACCATGCACTTCTGATTGGACGAAGAGAGCCGCGCTTGAACAGACGTCCTCGTTAGGCGAGATGGCCAACTAAGAGTAGGGCACCCCTTCAGTGGTGAGGCGGCCGCCGGTTGCCGGAGGGGGGGTTGGCCCGCCCGTCCGGTCAGGGCGGGGGGCGGGGTGGGAGGTGGGGGTGGGGGTGGGGGGGGGGTGTCCATCAGACTGGTCTCCAGTCGGCAGCGAGGTGCCCCTCCAATGCCGCTAGTTACCTATGTGTCCAGGTCCAAGCCAACGCGCAACTTCCGCAATCAAGCTCATGAAACATCACCGCCGGGCCGTCACCCCATCACTCGAGTGGCCGTCACCCGTCACCCGTCACCCGAGGGGCGGTCACCCGTCACCCGTCAGCTGAGGGGCGGTCACCCGTCACCCGTCACTCGAGTGGCCGTCACCCGTCACCCGTCACCCGAGGGGCGGTCACCCGTCACCCGTCAGCCGAGGGGCCGTCACCCGTCACCCGTCACTCAGTGGCCGTTACCGTCACCCGAGGGGCGGTCACCGCCCCATCACCCAGGGCGGTCACCCGTCACCGTCACCCGGCCGAGGGGCGGTCACCCGTCACCCGTCACCGAGGGGCGGTCACCCGTCACCCGTCACCGAGGGGCGGTCACCCGTCACCCGTCACCCGAGGGGCGGTCACCCGTCACGGCACTCGAGTGGCCGTCACCCGTCACCCGTCACCCAGTGGCCGTCACCCGGAGGCGGTCACCCGGCACTTGTCACCCATAGGCCGTCATCCGTCACCCGGCACCCGTCACACGAGGGGCCGTCACACCTCGTCCGCGAGTCTCATCATGGGCCACCGAATCATGGACACATCCTGGTCCGCACCATCCATGGACGAAGGTCAGGAAGAGGGTCCCACACCCTCTTGGCGAGAATATTTCACTTCTTTTTTGCCATACAAATCCCACCACACATATTGCTTTTCACAACGCCAAAGACCATCAGATCGTGAATACTCATTTGGATCCACAAAACGTAACCGCACGAAGTATATATTTGTGGCACACGCTTGAAAATACTTTCTATTGCGTCTGCTGTAATTTTCACTCCACACAAGACGTTGGTGTTTCCTTGGCCTTTCAGAGGATTGCTTCTCAGGCCCCGTGACGGTTCCTAGCTACAGCCCCGGAACCAAGCGTTTCGATTTGGTTTTGGACACAGTTGATTGGCTTAACTTCAACATTTATAATCCAACAAACTTCTTGCGCGCCGTCAAATTTGTTTAAAAAGCAAACTTGATTAGCTTTCGGGTAAGATCATGGTCAGACTCACCAGCTCATCGTCCCGTCCGTCACCGTCATGCGTTCTGATCATTCACTAAGCCTTATCCTACCCTTAGTCTGACCCTCCACTAAGTCTGACCCTCCACTAAGTCTGACCCTCCACTAAGTCTGATCCTCCACTAAGTCTGACCCTCCACTAAGTCTGATCCTCCACTAAGTCTTATCCTACCCTTAGTCTGATCCTAGCTTGATCCTCCCATCCGTCTTATCTTCCCTTTGGCACAACCTTTCCCTTAGCTTGAACCTCCTCTTAGTCTGATCTCCCCTTAATTTGCTCGTCCACTTAGTGCGATCCTCCACTCAGCTGGATCATCCCCTTAGCTTGATCCTCCGCTTCACGCTATTGTCCACCAAAGAAAACGGCAACCAACATGATCGATGCGCACAACTAATAATATCCCATGCATTTCAAGGTGACGCAATTCCATTCCATAACAGGCGATGGACGTTAAAAATTAAGCACACACCCATTCATCGGTCAGACTCACCTCCTTAGTTCGCTGAAGATGGTGTGCTGCAGTGACTGGCAGTACTTCTCGTCCAGCGCGAGCTGCGAACGGACCATTGGACTGACGTCACTTCCACACGCAGCGTAGCGAGACCCACAGCGTAGCGAACCCACAGACTGACGTCACCATCGACTGCCACTGACCGCAGCTGGACTGTCACCCGCAGCTGGCACACTGACCGCAGCGTAGCGAGACCCACAGACTGCGACACCGTCACGCGCAGCGTAGCGAGACCCACAGACTGCACCACTGTCACCCGCAGCAAAACGAGCACGAGGAAAATCACCTAAAAAACACTTTCCCCTCCACCTCCTTCCCTACCTTTCCTTCTCCTCCTTCGCGACCGCCAGCGTGGGCGTGAGGCTGGACAGCGGGCATCCCTTCCCCTCCTTCTCCCCTTCTACTCCTCCATTTTCGTCACAGTGGAGCCACAGTTGGACAGCATGCCTTACCCTCTCCCTCGTCTCCTTCCTCTTTTACATCCCCGGGCACACCGGGCGATAGTTACCATAGGGTCTCCGGGAACACCAGGCGATAGTTAGCATAGGAAACACTACCGCGGAGACCCCGGGAACACCAGGCGATAGTTATCATAGGGAACACTACCGCGGAGACCCCGGGAGCACCGCGATAGTTACCATAGGGAACAATACGGCGGAGTCCCGGGAACACCAGGCGATAGTTACCATAGGGAACACTACCGCGGAGTCCCCGGTAACATCAGGCGATAGTTACCATAGGGAACAATACGGCGGAGTCCCGGTAACACCAGGCGATAGTTACCATAGGGAACAATACGGCGGAGTCCCGGTAACACCAGGCGATAGTTACCATAGGGAACAATACGGCGGAGTCCCGGTAACACCAGGCGATAGTTACCATAGGGAAAAATACGGCGGAGTCCCGGTAACATCAGGCGATAGTTACCATGGGGAACAATACGGCGGAGTCCCGGGAACACCAGGCGATAGTTAGCATAGGAAACACTACCGCGGAGACCCCGGGAGCACCGCGATAGTTACCATAGGGAACAATACGGCGGAGTCCCGGTAACACCAGGCGATAGTTACCATAGGGAACAATACGGCAGAGTCCCCGAGCAAGCCAGGCGATAGTTACCATAGGGAACAATACGGCAGAGTCCCCAGTCACACCAGGCGATAGTTACCATAGGGAACAATACGGCGGAGTCCCGGTAACACCAGGCGATAGTTACCATAGGGAACAATACGGCGGAGTCCCGGTAACACCAGGCGATAGTTACCATGGGGAACAATACGGCGGAGTCCCGGTAACACCAGGCGATAGTTACCATGGGGAACAATACGGCGGAGTCCCGGTAACACCAGGCGATAGTTACCATAGGGAGCAATACGGCAGAGTCCCCGAGCAAGCCAGGCGATAGTTACCATGGGGAACATTACGCCGGAGTCCCGGTAACACCAGGCGATAGTTACCATAGGGAACAATACGGCGGAGTCCCGGTAACACCAGGCGATAGTTACCATAGGGAACAATACGGCGGAGTCCCGGTAACACCAGGCGATAGTTACCATAGGGAACAATACGGCGGAGTCCCGGTAACACCAGGCGATAGTTACCATAGGGAACAATACGGCAGAGTCCCAGTCACACCAGGCGATAGTTACCATAGGGAACAATACGGCGGAGTCCCGGTAACACCAGGCGATAGTTACCATAGGGAACAATACGGCGGAGACCCCAGCACACCGGCCACGCACAAACGCAGCTAAGTAACGCGAGAAGCGTCTCACCACTTCAATGA
Organism: Imbricaverruca yamaguchii; assembly: GCA_034440575.1. Lineage (NCBI taxonomy): Eukaryota > Metazoa > Arthropoda > Thecostraca > Neoverrucidae > Imbricaverruca > Imbricaverruca yamaguchii. The sequence continues at coordinate 1,344,469 of JAOTOL010001567.1, forward strand.
CATCACAAAACATCGTATCGCATCACATTCACATCCGCTGGGGATGCGAATGTGATGCAGAAGTGAACATCTGACAATCGTCATGACCACTAAACTTCGAGATCACTGTCCGATTGGCTCGAGATGATTGTTTACCTTATCCGAGCGACTGTCCGACCCGGACGAGAGCCGGCCAGCGAGCAGTGACGCGGCTGCCTCCTGCTGTATCTGGTGCCCCCTGCCATCCATCACGGTACTCTTGTCCACGATACCTTCAGAACAAAATACGCAGCAAGTGTAAGTGAGTCTTACATACCATTCGCCGTATCCCATACAAGACGTGATATACAGACATAGAGACATGAAAGGTCAGTGCAACTGTGAGCCACAAGGACCCTTCTTGGTTGCACTCTGGACACTCGGCCAGTTACCCAACAAATCCGTCGATCAGCCCTCCCTGGAATACTGAAAAGCGAGCCCTCTGCTCTTATGATTATCTACAGGGGCGGTCGGCCCATGTAAAGCACTAAGGCAGTGCCTTACCTGAGTAGAGCTGGGAATTATTTTTGTGTGTTATTTTCATAAAATGATGCTTTCATCCACTGGAGAATAGTAAACTTGAAAAACTAGAAACAAATATGCATCGGTGACTCATAATTATGGTGAAAATTGGAGTTCATTTACATTTACACCATTTACATCTTATCTTCCAAACAGTTCTATCACCAGCGGGCAGAGGCTAGCCTCTCGCACATATCGCTATATAGTAAGTTTTCGTTTCATAACAAGCGCAGGGTAGGCCGGGGCCCTCCAATATTGTTTGGCAATCGGTGACGTCACATGGGCTGGACATTTGCTCAGTCCCGTAGGCGCTCCAGCCAAACTTCCGTGTTTTCCTCACGATTTTTCCGATCTTAAACACCATCGAAATGGCACAAAATTGGGTTCATTTGAAAGCTTGAAGAATCTTGTCCACGAAATGAGCCGTATTTTCCCTAACACTAGGATTTTAAGCTTGGACCCACGCTGACTGCATTCATGTCAAGCGCCACAAGAATCGCGCGGTGCCACGGGTAGTAGCAGTATGATGAGACAGGCCAACTGAAGATCACGACCGGGTAGGAGGGGTAGGAGCAAGTAAGAGATAACTGTTGTAACATAATTCATCCCCACTCGGTGTAGGGGCGTAAACAAGGGTGGGGGTACTGTGGGCATGTGCCCCCATGGGAAGGTGGAACCCATCCGGCCAGGAAAAGGCGCCAAGATTATATTTAGGCTACCGGCGGAGGTACTTATACTGATTGGAATAGCACTCACTTATTACCCATGTGCAGATAAAGACATAAAGACATAAAGACATAAAAGATTAGTGCAACTATGAGCCACAAGGGCCCTTCTTGGTTGCACTCTGTGCACTAAACCAGATGCCCACAAAATCTGTCAATCAGCCCTCCCTGTAGTACTGAAAAGCAAGCCCTTTATTCTTATAATTATTATCTATGCTGTTTTTAAAGATGTTCAATGTGCTGCTACTGACAATGTTTTCTGGCAGCTGGTTCCAGTGTTCTACTACCCTGTTGGTGAAGAAAGTTTGCCTTAACCTTGTTCTGCTGTGGTTAACTTTAATTTTGAATTTATGACCCCTAATTGCATCATTTCTGTTCAATTCAAACATTTCCCCAAGGTATCCCCTCTCCAGACCATGGACAAATTTAAAGACCTCGATGAGATCTCCTCTCAGCCTTCTATATCTAAGTGAAAACATATTCAATTTCTTCAATCTTTCCTCATATGCCAGGTTGCTTATGCCATTAACCATTTTTGTAGCCCTCTTTTGTACTCTCTCTAAAAGCCAACAATCTTTTTCATAGCTAGGAGACCAAGCTTGGATGCAGTATTCCAAATGTGGCCTGACGTATGCACAGTAAAGCTTCCTAATCACTTCCTCACTTCTGTATGATACATTCCCATTTATTGCCCCGAGCATTCTCAGTGCCTTCTTCCTGGCTTCCTTGGTCTGTTCTGATGCCCCCAGTTTTGTGTTTAGAATAACACCTAAATCCTTCTCCTGTTGAGTCACTGATACCACTTGGCCACCCATCAAGTATGGAGCCTTCATATGCTGCTTACCCACATGCATGATTTTGCACTTATCAAAATTAAATTTCATTTGCCATTCTTCGGACCACTTCACAAGTTCGTCTAAGTCTTTTTGCAGCGAGATATGCTCATCTTGACCTGTTATTGCCCTAAAAACCTTCAAATCATCCGCAAATTTCAAAACTTTACTGCTTAGGCCACTTTCAATGTTATTCACAAATATAATGAACAGTAGTGGCCCCAGTACTGACCCCTGGGGGACTCCACTAAGAACATTTTGCCATGATGACTTTGTACCATTTAGCATCACTCTTTGCTGTCTATCTGAAAGCCACAACTCTATCCATTTTAAGATGCTACCTGCAATACCATGGGACTGAAGCTGTATCATTAACCGTTTATGGGGTACCTTGTCAAAGGCCTTACTAAAGTCAAGATATGCTACATCAACCTGATTTCCCTGATCAAATTGTTCTGTGGCGAAGTTCAAAAAGTCCAAGAGGTTTGTGAGACACGATCGTCCTTTTCTAAACCCATGTTGAGTATCTTGAATCAATCTGCTACCTTCCAGATAACTAACTATTCTATCCTTGATAATTGATTCAAGTACCTTGCAGACTAGGGATGTGAGACTTACTGGCCTATAGTTTTCAACTTTCCCTCTTTCTCCTTTCTTGAAAATAGGAACTACATTTGCCCTTTTCCAATCGGTTGGAATTTCATTTTGTGAAACTGATCTACAAAATATTATACTAAGTGGAAATGCCAGTTCCTTTTCAGTTTCCCGCAACACCCTAGCATAAATATCATCAGGTCCTGCTGCCTTGTTTGGCTTTATTTTCCTGATATGATTGTAAACAACATCACTATCAATGAAATCAACATCATTTATCAGATCACATGTCACTGAACTATGGTGTACGGTCGGCAGATTGGTCATATCTTCCAATGTAAACACTGATTTAAACTGCTTGCTCAGCTCCTCAGCCATCTCACTATCCTCACCCAATGTAGTCCCGTTTACTTCCAGTGGACCAATTGTGTTAGAAACTTTACTCAGCTTGTAGAAACTAAAGAACTTTTTACTGTCCCCATTACAGTTTCTAGCTAAATCCAGTTCTTTTGCTCGCTTTGTTGCTCTGGTTTTTTGCTTCACAGTGTCTCTAGCTTTTCGATACGCCTTTAGATTAACGACATTTGAGGCTTCTTTAAAGACTCTAAATGCAGTTTTCTTAGCCTTAATTGCTTTTATCAAGCCTGGTGTAAGCCATGCTGGCCTTCCTACCCTTCTTTTGCGTCTTTGCTTTTGGGGGACATGTCTAATCTGAATTTCCTTCAAGTAAGATTTGAACTTTTCCCACATTTCACAGGCATTTAAAGTGGATAATTCTCTTTTCCCATCTGATGGCACTTAAAGCCGCTCTCATGGAGTCAAAGTCTGCTCTGTTGAAATTTGGAACCTTTACCAAATTATCCTTGATAATTTCCCCTACATGTGCCTTGAATTTAACTATGTTATGGTCAGATACGGAACCTGCAGCTTGTCTTTTGGATTTATTTCCATTTTTCATGCATATACGTCTAGACCAGGTGTGTTTTTTGTTGTTGTATATTTTCTAAGGGAAAGTGCCCCTCAATGTTGGCTCTGTCCACTAATAATTCTGACTTTTAACATGGGGTACCATGGAGCATGCACTCCATCGATGTGGGGCTTCCGATTAACTTTATGTATTATGCACCGAAATAATCAAGAAGAAGAATAACAAAATAATAATTATTACATAATGATAATAATAATAATAATAATAATAATAATAATAATAATAATAATAATACAACAACAATAATACTAACAACAATAATAATACTAATGATAATAACAATGTATAAAAATATATATATACATAATGTGTGCGTGTATGTCAGCCATTTCGGGTTATGAAATGGTAATATATAAACCTCAAACCTCAATGATATTTTATATATCAAAACTTCCCGACATTTTCGGAAGAATTTGAACACGAGGAAGATGGTTGAAATCCACTGACTTTGGAATGATGGTGATAGGTTTGGCACCTTGCAGCGCCAAATTAAGTTGTTCAGACTCATCTTAACATAAGTCTAATAATGGGTACTTATGAAAAATACTGGTCGAAATCCGGCGATATTTGTCTGCCTCACCTTATTTGGGTGCCACGGACCGCCTCTGATTATCTATGCTGTTTTTAAAGATATTCAATGTGCTGCTACTCACAATGGTTTTGCAAAAATATAAGACGACAATATTTTTACAATGGTGTAAACATAACGACTGCAAAAATAAGTTATTGGGGGCCAGGCAATGCATGGGATAGTTCAAAGAACCAAAATCGGTTGAGGTGTCACTGCATAGGATTCCAGACTAAAAATAAATTTGCTGGTGGGGTGGGGGTGGGGGTGGAAGGGGTAGCACACTTGTACTGAGAGGGCCCGGGTCCGAAAAAAGTAACACAAATTTCCGTTCCTGAATATATTTGTTAAAATTTAACATTGTTTTAACAATTAATTTCGACACATTAAATTGACCGTGGAGATTCTGCGTCAAATTCAAAAATATAGTTTGACACTGAAAAGCGACATACCACGTGGTCTGCAACGTGACACGAGCTGTGCGTCAACAGGTCCACTAATAAGTACCGTCATAACCGGAGGATCTCGGCGGCGAAACAGCACGCGCAACGCCCAAACTTCCTGCCGCAGGTTCCGCACCGTGAGGAGATCCGTGAACCCAACGCCAATACCGGAAGACATTATTCCACGTAGACTGGCTTGGGAGGAACTAGGTAAGCCAGATCTTGGCGCATTGGGCCATTTCACTCCCGGAATGGGCCATTTCACTGGCCTTTTCAATGGCCATTTCACTCCCGGAATGGGCCATTTCACTGGCCATTTCACTCCCGAAATGGGCCATTTCACTCCCGGAACTTCACTCCCAGGAACTAGGTAAGCCAGATCTTGGCGCATTGGGCCATCTCACTCCCAGAGTGAATCTACACTGTCGTGTCTGTTCCGTGATTGTAGCGCAGGTCGTTGCGGCTGTGAGCATTGGTACGGGGCGGCGGCACGCTCCATTAACAGGACATGCACCAGATCGAACGAAGCACGTTGAGATTTGCGCCACGCCAAATTGGAAATTGTCCGGACGCTTCGCGCGCCGAAAATGAACACGATAGTTTGTTTCAGGTGGGGGAGGGAATTTGCTCCCTTAAGAACATTTGAGTTGCGCCACTAATCCGATCTGACGCGGCTACCCCCCCCCCCACCCCACCCCCACCCCTGTTTGGAACACCTAAAGCGTCACCTGCGCAGGAACCACCCTGACTGGGGGCACTAAACGCCCATTTTATGTGTCTGTATTTATGTCTGCTTGTAGACAATATCTGAATGCATGACACTTCAGATGACGTCTTTTTGTTTGTGTGACGTGAGGCTGTAATAGCCACAAGTTAATTGTGTTTGTTTGTTGGGTGGTTCACGACGCACTGTATGCACATTCGCGGCTAACGGCGCCGCCCACACTGTTTCGCCGGTGGGCCGCGGGATTTGGAAATGTCCCGAGCGGCGCGAGTGTCGAACCCGGGACCTTTGGTACCCAGAGCCCAACACCTTAACCACTCGACCATCCCCGCCATCACAAGTTAATTGTGGATGGCCTTAATACATGTGTCTGTCTGTCTGTCTGTCTAGCTACGTGCATCACAAAACGTTATGACAGTGTCACATGACTGGAATATTATCTCTTTTTTGGGGATGGAGTGGGGTGGGGGATTTCTCCACTATTTCACTAGGAATATCCTGCGGTGCCATGTATCCCAACACACACGCATACACCATGCAGGCATACTAGGCAGTGCACGTGAGTCGGTCTGAATGAAAGAAGGCTGTTTCGCCCCCGGCCCTGCTTGCAGCAAACAAAAACAGCAACTGGAAGCAGAGGTAGTGAGCCGAAGAACTAACTCATTCGGTAAAGATGGAGAGAAAATCATGATAGCTCATTATATCAATTGGCAAAATAGTTGACGAGCACCAACATCGATTTATGGGTGCTGTGTGACCGAAGTAGTCGAAGCGTCCTTAAGCCCAAATAACCAACCAACCGCCAATATCGGTGAAACGACGACTAAAACAGTACTTGGGAACATCAAAACCGATCGAACCAGTGAACAAAAGATGACTATTGAATACGCTAAATGATTGCACTACCGCAGAGGAATGCTGATACCCGCCTTCTCGGTCTAGCAGCGGCATTCATCATTTGGAAACTAAGCGGACAAGCGGAACAAGAGAGAAACATCAGATCAGAACTGAACGGACGAACGAAGAAAACGGACAAGCACTGCAGCCAACCAGGCCGATCCCGGCGACTTGTACGCACAACAAAACAACAAAGCAACAAAACAACAAAACAACAAAGCAACAAAACAACAAAACAACAAAATAACAAAGCAACAAAACAACAAAACAACAAAATAACAGAACAACAAAATAACAAAGCAACAAAACAACAAAATAACAAAGCAACAAAACAACAAACACGATCTCACCGACAGCGCAGACCGAGTTGGGGGCGGCGGTGATGGTGAGCTCGGCGACGCCTCCAGGCGCAGCTTTCGGTCGGTCCCAGGACACAGACACCTGTCGGACCATGGCGGGCGGTCGGTTATTGGTTTTACGACATGTCGCGACCGTTGAGTCTTGTAGCGTCGCCGGTCTCTCACGCCGATCGGTCGCTGGCGAAAAGTGGCAACAGGTGAGAGTCGAACCCACAACCTTTCGATTGCGAGACGAGCAACTTACCCCCAGACTGCTCGTCTCCCTGTCAGACGAGGGTGGGGGGTCATTGGACTTCACTTCACGGCCTTTGTTGTTTCCACGCTGTCCACGTGTACATGATCCATTTAGCCACACGTACCGTTCACGCGCATGACGGGCAACAACTAATTACAAATTGTATTAGATCTGCTGCGGGACTGCAGAGACAGGTAGTCCAGTACTGCAACGGTTCAACGTTTTCCAGCACGCGGGGCTGATCAAGAGCGTCCCACGATTAGTCGCTCGATTGGACGACTAACCATGGCACGACCCTGACGGTGCATGTCCTCAAGTGTCCAATGGAGGGCACTATGGGAGACGTTGTTATGGTGGACATGCACTGTGAGGGACGGCTTGAGCACCAGACCAAAAACACAGTCACCCGTTTCGTGTCTAGCCCTCATCGCAAGACTGCCCGCTGTAATGCCACGGCATCGTGACCTCACAATATGTAATACTACTCGCCATTTCTGAGCCCCCCGCACAACATCGGCATGATTTATTTATTTATTTATTTATTTATTTAACAATACATGCCGTCCACGTGCAGTGGCTGTTACGGACAGTCTGGGTTGAACTCACAGATATTTACAAAGAAAGGATAGATGTGTGGTCAATAGTGGGAGCAGATGCGCAACAAACATTCGTACGCCAACATAATACATAATGTTCCGTGATGGGTGTTGGATGCGCGTGCGTGCAAGCGGCGGGGTACAGGGACGCGCCTGCTGCCTCCCGTGCGGCAGGCGCAGTATCGGGCGGCGTGACGTTATCGACAGACTACGGCTGTGACTTCATCACGGTCGCCACGAGTGCAGCGCCACCTACGCTGCGTACAACGCCACCTATATACCGCTCCGGACAGGGGGCTCTGGTAGCACACATTTACCAGAGGGAAGTGTCCACTCCCCAGACTCTCTGACGAACACGTAACATCTGGGCATGCCCTCCCCCAGGCTACCTGAGGAACACATTTAGCAGAGGGGACGTGCCCGTTCCCAAGGCTACCTGAGGAACAGCTGTGCCGATTAACAAGCAAAATAAATGATAAACGTTAGCGTTGAGCGGTGCACCTGAACGCGTGCACACTTTTTTTTACACACTTTCTGTGCGCTTCAGGTCAAGCACGAGGAAACGAGCCTAAGGCTTAAAGCAAATAGTTTGCTTTCAGCCTTAGGAGTCGGGCTGGGTGACTGTCCAAACTTTTGCATACACATGATCGTCCGACATAATGGACATGGTCGTCAGTAAACCGTGCGCTGTTTAACACGCTTCTCCCCATAGAGCATCGGGAGGCAGTGCAAATGAATGGCGGACAAGAGGTTGAAAACCGAGCAAGTGGTTGCTGCGAAGCTTCTCTGACGGCATTTATAAACTGATATTTGGGAGACGACCGGGGTGCATTTGGTATTGACCGTGGGCGTGCATTAAACTGTGGGCGTCTATGTGCCGGATGCTTTTGGTGGGTGGCGTGGACGGGGAAGTTTAAAACTGGTTGAAACTGTTCGGTGGGTGGCGCAATGCATGTAGTAAACGAGTGTTGCCAATCTGGTTGGTGGGACACATTTCGTAGGGTCCCATGCTTACAGAGGAAAAAAGTTGGTGGGCAAAAGGCACCAGTATATAAAGTTGTATCCCTGTTTCGAAGACAAGACAGAAATACAGGAAAAATGCAACATTCATTACCATTCGGAACATTACTTAATCTTTGATCCGAAACTATTCTTTGTTCAAAGTCACATGAAACGCATTAAGTAACAATTACCTAACTCATCAATAATTTTGACAAACAGTACCACGTGACATATGCTTCGCATCAATGACGTACTTTCAACAACAACAAAAAAAGACTTCTTGCAGCTGTATCGACCCAAGTCTACTAAGCCCGATTCCACCCACCTGATTGGGGAGGCACTTCTCCACTTCGAATACTCTGCTGTCGGCCACCACTTCACCAGAGTCCAGCACCATGTGCACCAGCAGCTTCAGCTTGGGCTCGACCCAGCGCGGTACGTGGAAGGTCAGCGTGCTGTTCTCAACGTCGCCAGACTGGACAATCCGGCCTCCGACCATCACCTGGGGCGGCGACGATGTCACGGTCAGCTTACAGCAGCCCCATGACCTGGGGCGGGCGACAAGGTCACGGTCAGCTGACGGCGGCCCCATCGCCTGGGGCGGCGACGATGTCACGGTCAGCTTACAGCAGCCCCATGACCTGGGGCGGGCGACAAGGTCACGGTCAGCTGACGGCGGCCCCATCGCCTGGGGCGACGACGATGTCACGGTCAGCTTACAGCAGCCCCATGACCTGGGGCGGGTGACAAGGTCACGGTCAGCTGACAGCAGCCCCATGACCTGCTGCGGGCGACAAGGTCACGGTCAGCTGCCGGCAGCCGTGGTCCGGAGTTGCCAGCAGCGGCTTCCCCCACATTACCCTGGGCGTGCTGTAGAGAAGACTGCATCATCAGCAGTCTCCTTCACGACAGCACCACCACCGCCGGCCCACACCAGTGACGTTCAGCGACGTCATCGTCGCTGTGATTTAAGCACTGTCAAGGGTCACTTAAAGCCATCACGGTCGAAAATAGCCGCGGGCGGAGACAGTTCTGGTGCAGCTCGCCAGCAGCGTTCAACGTCGCTCAGTTGATAAGAGCGCTGGCCTGCACCGGTCTCTCCTGTCCTGGCAACACGGGGTTCGAGTGGCTTCTCGCGCTCGCATTTAGCCTCCGGCTGGGAGGGTCAGTTGGCAGCTGGCCCGATAAGGCCGGGGACGAGCTACCGGGCGGCCGTGTCGGTACATTGACGGCACGTTAAACTTTCAGTCTAAATTTTGCCGTTGGACTGGAGTTCATGGATCGGATTGTGGGGCCAGGGTTCACGCAACCAGCTCTGCTTAACAATAGAACCCTGGTTCCTTAAGCCACCCCAGCAACAACTCGGATTTACTTAAAACATTTTTCTTAACGTCGAGTCGGACATATTTACTGCCAAGACAGCTAAGTGAGCGAAGAAAGAAAGAACAACGCTACACGTCAGCGTTGCGCCCTCTTACGACCCGTTCACCAGCCACACGGCGTTGTCGACCTGCGAGGACGACTGATCCCCGGGCAACTCGGCAACCCCGCAAGCTGCAGGAGCCAGACACACATCCCCTCACGTCACAGCTTATCACCTGGACGTAGGTTGATTATTGGCCTTACGACACATCGACCGTCGAGTCATGCAGCGTCGCCAATCTCTCACGCCTATCGGTCGCGGGCGAAGCGTAGCGACAGGGGAGACTCGAACCCACAACCTTTCGATTGCGAGACGACCAACTCACCCCTACACAACGCATCCCTCACCTGGAAGTAGACCGGCGGCGGCGGCACGTGCTCGAGTGACGTCAGCAGATGGACGGTGACGTCGCCGGAGCAGGGCAGCGGGCTCGGCAGATGGTGGTGGTCGATGACGATGTACGTGTCGGAGGGCGACCGGAAGCCTGTCAGCGAGCTCCTCAACCCCAGGTGCCACGTCCGCGAAGTCGGACCCTGGGCACAGGCGTGTGTCGGTTGTCGGTTGGTGAACTGGTTAGCTGGTCAGTTTGTTCGCCAATTTGCTAGTCGGCTAGCCGGTAAGTTTGTTCCCTAGTTACTTCGTTCGTTAGTTGGTTTGTTAGTCATGTAATTGATTCACCAGTTAGTTAATTTCTTAGCTAGTTGGTTACTTTGTTCGCTAGTTAGTTGGTTGATTGGCTAGTTAGTTAGTTAGTTGATTATGTAGTTAGTTAGTTTGTTCGTTAGCAAGGTAGCTGGTTGGCTGGTTAGTTCGTTATTTAGCTAGTTATTTTGTCCGCTAGTTAGTTAGTTAACTAGTCAGTTTATTGCGTAGGTAGTTTGGTCGTTGTTCGTTACTTGGTTTGTTAGTCATTGAACTGCCTCGCTAGTTAGTTACTTAGTTAGTAGGCTAGTTATTCAGCTCGTTAACTAGTTACTTAGTTAGCTAGTTGGTTATATGACTAGCTAGTTAGTTCGTTCGCTAGTTAGTTAGTTGCTTACCTAGTTGGTTACTTGTTTACCTTGTTAGTTAGTTGTTTACATAGTCAGTTAACTTGATTTCTAGTTAGTTAGTTGGTAAGCCAGTTAGTTCGATTTTTTTAAAGTACACATACACTGTATTTCAGTACACGATAAATTACAACCGAAACAATTCATTCACCTTGCATTTCAAACCACGGCATCTATCATCAGCTGGTCTGTCCTTTCCCTCACAAATTTACACGTATATCAATCACCATCATATTGCTCCAGCATTCCAGTCTCTCGTCCATGCAACGAGTCCGCAACACAAATCGAGTTCCTCACACTCCTTCTGTCGCGCCGCGGTCGGAGCTGCTTCCGGACCGTTCGTGTCTCGACCGGGCCGCCGAGTCCCGCCCGGGGGCAGGCCCGACCGGTCACGCCCAGGGGCGGCGTCAGCCGGCACGTGCCGGGTGCAACACGCGCCCCGGGCGATGGCATCGCTCCGCCCCGGATTCTTCTCCGAGACAACACGTTACAACGCCGTTTGAAACTCACCAGATATTCGGCCACTCATCGAGAATCTTGTGAGCTTTGTGACCGGCGATGTCGACTCCGAACTTACCGTGAGCTGGGAGGGTCAGATCGGAGACGCACCATGAGCTGTGACACTGATAATTATCCAACACTACCGTGAGCTGCGAATGGCTTGAAATACCATCAGCAGAGGTACTGACCTCATGCTCATTACAACCGAAAGACATACATTATTGCATAATTATATAATTGTTAAGGTATTTCAATGCCGTTTGTCTTTGCCTTCATTCATCTCCCACTTTAGCATAGGATAAACACTTCTATCGATGTCTTCAGGGATCATCATGGATACCAGAATCCCCAATTGCGTGGGAACCCACTGCGAGATCGAGAACCTGAGTTTGAAAAACTGACCAGGAAAGCTCACCGGAAGCGCAAGAGCTCGCCTGGAGTACAGGAACTCACCGCGAGCTGCAGCACTCACCGTAAGCTGGAATGCTTACCGCATGTTTGAGAACCCACCGAAAGCTGGAGAGCTCGCCGCGAGCTGGAGACCTCACCGCGAGCTGGAGACCCCACGGCGACTTGGAGACCTCACCGCGCCCTGGAGACCTCACCGCGAGCTGGAAAACCCACCGCGAGGGACCCACGCGAGCGGGAGACCTCACCGCGAGCTGGAGTCCTCATCGCGAGCTGGAGAGCCCACCGACAGCTCGACGCGGGTCACGTTGTCGCTGGGCAGCGCGGAACACGAGTTGACCTGGCCGTGGTCACGGTACGAGTCGCGGCAGCCCGGCGCTGGAGCGTCTCGGGCTGTTAGGCCTCGCCCAGAGGGCACCTCCGAGCGAGCTGCCGCTTGACCGCGAGGCGGTGTCACTCTGCTGGTGGCCGCAGCTGCGTGAGTCGACCCGTTGCCGCATCGTGTGACGTGGGGCGGCAGAGGGGGGGCTGGGTGAGGCCGGAGGTGCCAGGTGACGGAGGTGACGATGCGACCTAAACAACGTCAAGACTTCGCAAAATAAAGATATCCACACAAGACCAATGTGCAAAGCGTTCAACGCCGTTTGAAGCTCACCAGAATTGGCCACTCATCGAGACTGTGATCTTTGCGACCGACGAGCCAACTCAGAGTTTACCGTGAGCTGGGAGGGTCAGGATCGGAGACGCACCATGAGCTGTGAGACCGATATACCCAACACTACCGTGAGCTGGCATGGCGAAATACCATCAGGGAGGTACTGACCTGATGCTCACTACAACCGAAAGAGATACATTATTGTGATTATATGATTGTTAGGATTTCATGCGTTTGTCTTTGCCTTTTCATCCCCTTTGATATGATAAACACCTCTATTGTTTCGGGACATCATGGAACCAGAATCCCCAATTGCGTGGGAACCCACTGCGAGATCGAGAACCTGAGTTTGAAAAACTGACCAGGAAAGCTGACCGGAAGCGCAAGAGCTCGCCTGGAGTACAGGAACTCACCGTGAGCTGCAGCACTCGCCGTAAGCTGGAATACTTACCGGATGTTTGAGAACCCACCGAAAGCTGGAGAGCTCGCCGCGAGCTAGAGACCTCACCGCGAGCTAGAGACCTCACCGCGAGCTGGAGACCTCACCGCGAGCTGGAGACCCCACCGCCACCTGGAGACCTCACCGCGAGCTGGAGACCTCACCGCGAGCTGGAGAGCCCACCGCGAGCTGGAGAACCCACCGCGAGCTGGAGACCTCACCGCGAGCTGGAGACCTCACCGCGAGCTGGAGACCCACCGCGAGCTGGAGACCCCACCGCGAGCTGGAGACCTCACCGCGAGCTGGAGACCTCACCGCGAGCTGGAGACCTCACCGCGAGCTGGAGACCTCACCGCGAGCTGGAGACCCCACCGCGAGCTGGAGACCCCACCACGAGCCGTAGACCCCACCGCGAGCCGTAGACCTCACCGCGAGCTGGAGACCCCACCGCGAGCTGGAGACCTCACCGCGAGCTGGAGACCTCACCGCGAGCTGGAGACCTCACCGCGAGCTGGAGAACCCACCGACAGCTCGACGCGAGTCACGTTAGTCGTCGCGGCCGGAAACACGAAGTTGACCTGGCCGAGGTCATCGGTGACGAGTTCGCGGCAGTCCCGGCTGCTGGAGCGTCTCGGGCTGTTCAGGCCGGTTCGCCACAGCAGCGGCACCTGAGCGAGCTGCCGCTTGACCGCGAGCGGTATCTGGTGGCCACGTCAGTCGATCAGATGACGCACAGGTGACGTGGCGACATCAGCCGATCAGATGACGCACAGGTGACGTAGCCACGTCAGCCGATCAGATTACGCACACGTGATGTGGCGACGTCAGCCGATCAGATTACGCACAGGTGACGTGGCCACGTCAGCCGATCAGATGACGCACAGGTGACGTGGCCACGTCAGCCGATCAGATGACGCACAGGTGACGTGGCGACGTCAGCCGATCAGATGACGCACAGGTGACGTGGCCACGTCAGTCGATCAGATGACGCACAGGTGACGTGGCGACGTCAGCCGATCAGATGACGCACAGGTGACGTGGCCACGTCAGTCGATCAGATGACGCACAGGTGACGTGGCGACGTCAGTCGATCAGATGACGCACAGGTGACGTGGCCACGTCAGCCGATCAGATGACGCACAGGTGACGTGGCCACGTCAGCCGATCAGGTGACGCACAGGTGACGTGGCGACATCAGCCGATCAGATGACGCACAGGTGACGTGGCGACATTAGCCGATCAGATGACGCACAGGTGACGTGGCGACGTCAGCCGATCAGATGACGCACAGGTGACGTGGCGACGTCAGCCGATCAGGTGACGCACAGGTGACGTGGCCACGTCAGCCGATCAGGTGACGCACAGGTGACGTGGCCACGTCAGCCGATCAGATGACGCACAGGTGACGTGGCGACATCAGCCAATCAGATGACGCACAGGTGATGTGGCGACGTCAGTCGATCAGATTACACGCACAGGTGATGTGGCGACATTAGCTGATCAAATGACGCACAGGTGATGTGGCGACGTCAGCCGATCAGATGACGCGCAGGTAATGTGGCATAGTGATAGTTTCGATATATTCCTGGGCAACGACACACTAGAGATCTGGTTTATAAAGGAAGCGGGTGAGTTGGCCGCCTGTTCTGAATTAAGAGGTCTGATTCGAACTTTGAGTAGCGGACGACAGATGCGGTGAGTTGGTTGGGTCCACAGGGTACCTAATTAGGCAGTTAGGTAGTTAGGTAAGATGAACAGTAGGAACAACAAACAGAAATATCTCTCGAAGCTAATCCATATTGTTAACCTCCCGGGGAAAACGGATGCCCTTGAAGCGCGGCACCGTGTACCGGATCAACAGGGGAGACATTTCTTCAAGGCGACTATGCCCCGCCATGCTTAGCGCCAGACCAACAGGGGAGACACTTCTTCAAGGCGACTATGCCCCGCCATTTCTGGTGCCAGACCAACAGCGGAGACATTTCTTCAAGGCGATTATGCCCCGCCATTTCTAGTGCCAGACCAACAGGGGAGACATTTCTTCAAGGCGATTATGCCCCGCCATGTTTAGCGACAGGCCACGCTGGCACCGACTCCGAGCGCTGGGACTCTCGGCCGCACGCGACTGCGCGGCGAATATCGGAGCTGCTCGGAGTCGATCGGCGAGACGTCGAGCACTCGGCAGCGCGGCGCACCTGGCCGCCCCTCACGTCTCCCACGTCCACGTCTCCCACGTCCACGTCTCCCACGTCCACACCAACCCTGCAGTGGCTCTGCTCACCGCGTCCCGCATTGGCGGCGACAGCAGGGACTGGTACGGTTGGTACCTGAAGCAGCGACAGCATCGTGTTAACATCGAGTTGGTTAGTTGTTAGGGCTTTAGGGCGCATCGACTACTTTGGTCATGTAGCGCCCATGTGTTAACGTCGAGTCGCATACATAATCGGCAAGATTATCATCCGCGGCGTCCTGATTGGTTTGATTGGTCGGATTGGATCGGCCAGCATTATCGGTCGCATTCTTTTATCTGGTATATTCTGGTATATTCTGGTATATTCTGGTAACATTAATTCATTCGCCAGTACTCCCGGGCCACAAATAATGGCGATGGGTGTATGAAAATGACAACGGTGACAACAACAACAATAAAAAGGTTCCGGATGTCTGTGAATAATGTTACCCAGCTGAAGATAATTTTCCGCTCCCGCCATGTAACTGGTGATCTTCAAGTGATCTCACCCTGCATGCTTCTACACTGAAAATAGGAATCAAACCGAAAACATCCGAAAATATGGAAAACCACAATCCTTTTGTTTCGCTCCCGCTGTTCATTCTAAGGCACAATATATCTTGGTTAGCAAGCCAAAATTTGTCCTGAAATCTTGTTTTCATCTCTCAATACTAATTTTTCATATTTACTGCACAATTCCAATCACAAATTCCCACGACACCCAACCTCAAAATATATGTTATGACATACCCAACCGAGCATTGGATGTGATAGCGCCGTTTCCATCTGTGTTAGTTTGTAGGCTAAATCAGTGCTCTCTAGAGCAGAAATTTGCAAAACGACAAGGTTTCCATAAAAGCCTCGAGACTGGCATATCAAGCCAGATGTAATGATGCCCATATTGGCGTGGATTTGCAGCGATCTTCAACAGCTGAGCAAAAGTGCAGGTATCATACCTTTCACTGGGATATGCATCACAAATAAACTGGTGCTTAGAATAGCTACTGCGGGCAATACACATTTGATATGCATTGCAAGCTCAGCTGAAGAATCTGGAGCTGATCGTTTTGAGACACCCGTCAATTGCCACCCGTGACGCCGTCAAACCGTCAAATGCACACCCGTCAAATGCACAAAGACACCGTCAAATGCGTCAAAGACACCGTCAAAGACACCGTCAAAGACACCGTCAAAGACACCGTCAAAGACACCGTCAAAGACACCGTCAAAGACACCGTCAAAGACACCGTCAAAGACACCGTCAAAGACACCGTCAAAGACACCGTCAAAGACACCGTCAAATACCAAATGTCAAATGTCACCGTCAAATGCATCAAATGTCAAGAAGACACCGTCAAATGTCAAATGTCAACCGTCAAATGTCAAATGTCAAATGTCAAATGTCAAATGTCAAATATCAATGTCAAATGTCAAATGTCAAATGTCAAATGTCAAATTTGACAGTCAAATGTCAAATGTCAAATATAAAATGCTAAATGTAAAAAAAAAACACCGTCAAATGTCAAATGTCAAATGTCACCGTCAAAGACAGCGTCAAATGCACACCCGTCAATTGTCGGAAGGTGTGCCAAACTTCAAAACGACGGCTTGCACAATCCAGGAGCTACCTCATAAAAACATCGAGGGCTGTGATCGTTAACTACAAAGCGCCAGCTCCTTCTCTCCCGAGGAAGTATTCGCCGAGCGCGCACTCTCCATCCGCCGTTGTCTGCTGGACTCCCCGTCCCAGCACGTGCCCGGGTGGCGCCTGCGCCCCTGCCGCGGGCAGCATTTGGCAGCACTCACTCGGTGAATGAGTCGTACTGGAGGGTGGCGCAGATCTCCACTGTTTCGTTCACGACTGGCCGGCCGTACTCGTCGGTGACGATGTGCTGGGGACGGGGTCAGGTCATGTCATGACCCCCCGGCTGGGGGCCGACACGGTCAGCGGGACTGTCCCGGGGAACGGGGACAGCACCCTGACGGTCAGTGTCAGCATACTGAGGGACAACACTCAAACCATGAGTGACTATACTGAGGGACAACACTCAAACAGTCAGTGTCAGCATACTGAGGGACAACACTCAGACCATGAGTGACTATACTGAGGGACAACACTCAAACAGTCGGTGTTAACATACTGAGGGACAACACTCAAACAGTCAGTGTCAGCATACTGAGGGACAACACTCAAACCATGAGTGTCACTATACTGAGGGACAACACTCAAACCATGAGTACTATACTGAGGGACAACACTCAAACAGTCAGTGTCAGCATACTGAGGGACAACACTCAAACAGTCAGTGTTAACATACTGAGGGACAGCACTCAAACAGTCAGTGTTAACATACTGAGGGACAACACTCAAACAGTCAGTGTTAACATACTGAGGGACAACACTCAAACCATGAGTGACTATACTGAGGGACAACACTCAAACCATGAGTGACTATACTGAGGGACAACACTCAAACAGTCAGTGTCAGCATACTGAGGGACAACACTCAAACAGTCAGTGTTAACATACTGAGGGACAACACTCAAACAGTCAGTGTCAGCATACTGAGGGACAACACTCAAACAGTCAGTGTCAGTATACTGAGGGACAACACTCAAACAGTCAGTGTCAGCATACTGAGGGACAACACTCAAACAGTCAGTGTTAACATACTGAGGGACAACACTCAAACAGTCAGTGCCAGTATATTGAGGGACAACACTCAAACAATGAGTGACTGTATACTGAGGGACAGCACTCAAACAGGCAGTGTCAGCATACTGACACTGTATGGACACTGTATCCATAGGGTGCTAATGGATATCACATACAAACATATACTATAACTGTTTATGTATGCATATATATGTGTGCTATTATGGAGGAAGTGCTGTCGTTTACAGTATCACGTATGCCTTGGTCAATACAATGTGAAAGCTTGCTAAGAACGTTTCGCATGATGGTGTCGAATACAATGTTGGTGTATCCGTCGTTAGCTGATATCTGACGCAAGCTTCGCACCTCGAGATGCACTCGCGGGAAAATTGACCAGCGGAATACAGCGAAATAGAGCTGAATACAGCAGAATACATGGAATATAGCGGAATACACGGAATACAGTGGAATACACGGAACATAGTGGAATACAGCGGAATACAGCAGAACACATCGGAATACAGTGGAATACACGGAATACAGTGGAATACACGGAATACAGTGGAATACACGGAATACAGTGGAATACACGGAATACAGTGGAATACACGGAATACAGTGGAATACACGGAATACAGTGGAATACGCGGAATACAGTGGAATACGCATAATACAGTGGAATACATGGAATGCACAGAATACCGTGGAATACACGGAATACAGTGGAATACACGGAATGCAGTGGAATACCCGGAATGCAGTGGAATACACGGAATGCAGTGGAATACACGGAATACAGTGGAATGCACGGCCGTATAACTTACTTGCGCTGCGTTCATAACGTTCGGTACAGTCTATGGCGCCGTTCACACACCGACTTGGGTGAGTTAGTTTCACCACCGAGCTTAACGTCAGCAACAGGTTTCCATTCCTCGACTTCCTTATCGGCGGTGGCAGCGTTTCATTTCCGACCGACGTGTACACGAAGCCAACAGCCCTGGGCCCAGGGCCGGACTCCGTCCCGAGCATCATTTCCAGTGCGTTTACCCCGCCAGCGCTGTTCCCATCCAATGTCGGCGACGAAGCGGTCATACACGCTGGGTTTAGCTTCTGCCTGCACCGAAACCCCACCTCCACGCGGCACGTGCAAAACTGCGCAAGCACCCCTCCTACAGGCGAGTCCATTGCGATGCAGTCGATTTGCCGGCACAGTTTTCCCTCGCGGCACCTGAACGGAACCTCCTCAGTGCACGCGCCAAACATGACCATAAATATTTTCGTTTGGGTGGGGGGGGGGGGGGGCGGCAGTCGCGGTGGCTCGAGGTCACGCTTTTGGCACACATAGGCGATGATTACGCTAACTGGTGCATCGGCACGACTGTAAACAAACCGGCAGCGTCTGGTGCGGCCAGGCCGCCAGTGGGGGGGGGGTGGGGGGGGGGGATTAATGGCCTTCAGAATATCTGCAGTCTTCAGAGCGGCACAGTGCAAGCTCATTACGGATACAGGACGAGATCAGAGCGCTAGGCTGCTTCGCCAACTGATAGGCATGCCTGTGCATGCATGCATGTGTACGCATGCACATATCACACTATTCTACAATCTATTTATATTCTTCAGAGTATGTGTATACATCCTACACAGGCATGTGTAGGAGTGTATGCCAGGAAGACTCCAGCAGCCACCAGGAGCCCTAGGAGGACAGCCCACGTGCCCTCCTGACCCCCACGTGCCCTCCTGACCCCCACGTGCCCACCTGACCCCCACGTGCCCACCTGACCCCCACGTGCCCACCTGACCCCCACGTGCCCTCCTGACCTCCCCACGTGCCCACCTGACCCCCACGTGCCCACCTGACCCCCACGTGCCCACCTGGCCCCCACGTGCCCCTCCCTCCTGACCCCCACGTGCCTACCTGACCCCCACGTGCCCTCCTGACCCCCACGTGCCCACCTGACCCCCACGTGCCCCCACGTGCCCTCCTGACCCCCACGTGCCCTCCTGACCCCCACGTGCCCACTGCCCACCTGACCCCCACGTGCCCACCTGACCCTCACGTGCCCACCTGACCCCCAGTGCCCACCTGACCCCCACGTGCCCTCCTGACCTCCCATCCCCTGACCCCCACGTGCCCACCTGACCTCCACGCGTGGAGGAGACATGGAACGAAATGTGCCCACAAACATTGATTTTTGTTCTAAAATCTGTTTTTTTTTCGAGTGAAACTGTTGTAGCTCTTTGTCAAAATTGGAAAAAGATGAAGGCATTCTTTAATATTCTTGCTCCTCTTCGTATTGCAATTCAAGAAACATTCTTACACACCGGTGCACACAATTTCAGTATTTTCAATTATTACCGCCACAAGGCCCGTTTACCTCGCTGCAGGGGCGATACAGCTCTTTACATAAATCATGATTTACACCAACAAATTACGCAAACGTCACCTTGCGATTTCGAATTGTAAGAATACAGAAGTTTGTTCGATTTCCATTCCACCACACACACAACACAAATTTTGACACAATTAGAAAATCTTAAAGCACATTAAAATAGTTTTCTCGTATTGCTCGAACATTTTAACGCACATAGTCCAGCTTGGGCTACAAGACGCGCACATGCAGGTCTTCGCAAACGCATTATTGAACACATTTTAGACCAGCACAATTTAGCCATAATTAACGTTGGAAAGCCAGTTTTTTTTGGGCTCACGGAGGACGCAATACAGAAACTGCAATAGATTGATCGATCTCCTCTCCATCCGTGGCAAATAATCTTTCTTAGGCCAGATATTCATGCTAGCGATTACTATCCCATTAAATTGATGCCCGCCTTTTCACAGCTGCCAATACCACACCAAATGTTATCCCTCGCTGGAAAACTTCGAAAGCAGGCTGGACCAAATTTTGGGAACTTTCATATATACAATACATCCCAGACACTTCGCTGTCCGAAACATATTCGGCAATTCCGCTAACAGTACCTTACACAAAACGAACACCAGTTCCTTGGCAGAGTCCTCTGAAATTACACGGCAAGAAATAGAAATAGAAGAAATAGCAATTACGGCAAGAAATAGACTATAACGGGGAAAAACCCCTTCTTGGCTCCACATAGACCATACTTTCTTGACTCCTCAATTTATATATTCTGCTTCACCTTGGCCTGCATGCCCATCATGTAACGCACGTCTTACCATTACACATATTCTCCTTCATTATCGCAAATACCACGACCCTCGAAAAAAAACACTAGCCGATTACTGCCACACACACAGAATGTTTCTTTATCTTCACTCTGCAAATAACTCTTCTTGATGTTATTTACACTCACTCTTGGAGGATGGCCACCCAACTCTCATTAGCATATTTTTCCTATTCTTGCGAAAAACAAACCTGCTGAAAGACTGAAACACCGACCAACTCATAACAATCCCTTTTCCTTATTCCATGGCACGGAATAGCCTACCGAGGCCGAGGTGCCTTTCTCAATAAAAGAAGCCAACCGAGCTGTCGGGCTGGCTCGAGATGCTAGCTGCGGTCTTCCCCAGAACCACCACCCTTGTTTGTTTATTGGGTGGTTCACAACGCACTTTATGCACCTTCATGGCTAATGGCGCCGCCCACACTGTTTCGCTGGTAGGCCGCGGGATTGGGAAATTTCCCGAGCGGCGCTAGTGTCGAACCCGGGACTTTCGGTACCCAGAACCCAACACCTTAGCTGAAGCTGAACTGATAATGAAAATGCTAACGAGGAAAATTGCTTAACGGCAAGGCGAGATATACTTCTAACCACACCCGAAGAATTACCAACACAGGGGTAGAGAGAAGCTAGAGAAGCATCAACTTCAATAGCAGAAACCCACGAATTGACGGCTTGGGATCACATGCAATGACAAAACTCAGTCTGCCACATTTGAACTCGATCTAAACAGCTGATTCTGTTGTCAAACAGCTGATATGTCAGTTGATCGCTGGAGTACTCGCGTCCAGGCGATGTCGCTGCACTGGTCTGTCGACGCGTCGAAATTACGCCCACTGCGTCGGGATTACGCCTAGTGCGTCATTGCGCTGGCTTTTTTTGCGTCGAGATTACGCTAGGTGTGAACAGTCCTTTAACCGCTCGGCCATCCCCGCCCCCGGAACCACTACCGCGAGCCAGTCCGGCGCTGAGGGCGACCGTGCGGACGCCGAGCGGCCGGGTCGTATAAACAGAGCCGCGCGCCATCGGCTGCCCGTCTCGCAGTCCGCCCATCAATACACACTCACACACGTCGGTTCGTTTACGGAAATCCCGCCTCGACGCCGGCGGCGGCCCCGCTGCCCAGCAGGTCAGTAGAGGTCAGTCGCGCCCCGCGAAAGTGGCAATGTGGCCCCAGCGCCCGGCGTGGCTGGCACGTCTGCAGGCGGCAGCCGGCGGCTGGCACGGCGCTACACCAGGCGTCGGCTGGTTGGTCGGTCGGTTGGTTGGTTAGTTGGTTGGTTATCGGAAGGTTGGTTGGTTAGTTGGTTGGTTATCGGATGGTTGGTTGGTTATTGGTTGGTCGGTCGGTTGGTTGGTTGGTTGGTTATCGGCTGGTTGGTTGGTTATTGGTTGATTGGTTATTGGTTGGTCGGTTGGTTGGTTTGTTGGTTATTGGTTGGTTGGTTGGTTATTGGTTGGTTGGTTGGTTATTGGTTTGTGGTTGGTTATTGGTTGGTTGATTGGTTATTGGTTGGTTGGTTGGTTGGTTGGTTGGTTGGTTGGTTGGTTGGTTGGTTGGTTGGTTGGTTGGTTGGTTGGTTGGTTGGTTATTGGTTGGTCGGTTGGTTATTGGTTGGTTATTGGTTGGTTATTGGCTTTACGACACATCGACCATTGAGTCACGTAGCGTCACCAATCTCTCACGCCGATTGGTCGCAGGCGAAGAGCAGCGACATGTGAGACTCGAACCCACAACCTTTAGATTGTGAGACGAGCAACTTACCCCTAGGCTACTCGTCCCAACACCAGGCGTCGGCACGGGGCCTAGTGTCGGGGCTGTGAGCCAGCTTCCTCACGAGGTTGAACACGCACAGATGCACTTCGGTTCATTGATTGTTTGGGCTTAGGGACGCATCAACTGCTACTGGTTATGTAGCGCCCCTATCTCACTTTTCCGCTTAGTATCTTACTTTTCGCACATAATGCCGCATAACACCACACCGCACATAATGCCACATCACGCCACACCGCACAGCATGCTACATCACACCACACATCATGCCACATCACGCCACACCACACATCATGCCACATCACGCCACACCACACATCATGCCACATCACACCACACCACACATCATGCCACACCCCGCACATCATGCCACACCCCGCACATCATGCCACATCACACCACACCGTACATCATGCCACATCACACCACACCACACATCATGCAACATCACGCCACAATTATGCTACATCACGTCACACCACACATCATGCCACATCACACCACACCGCACATCATGCTACATCACACCACACCACACATCATGCCACATCACACCACACCACACATCATGCCACATCACACCACATCACGTCACCCCTCGCCACACGCCACATGCCATGGCGCCATGACCTCCATGACCTCTTGCCATCAGCAGCGGTCGCAGCGCTCACCCGGCCGAAAATCGGCAGCTTGGGCTTGACGTAGGCGCTGGTCTTCAACAGACGGATGCTCGTGTCGCCGCCGTGCCCGGCCACGGAGACCAGCTTCCGGTGCGTCGTGCCGGTGCCCGGGTCCGTCACACTGACGTTCAGCATCAGCTGCGCGCATAGGTGTTGATTTTTACACTTTGAGACGCCCCCCCCCACAATGCTGGTTTGCCCGCCAATAATTTCAACCTTTGGCATGGCTTCCTATGGGATGGGCCCCACCAATCGACTTGGACCCGCTCGTTGTCTTCATGTACTCCCCACACTCCCCACTGGACAATAATTTTCAGAGATCAACATCCCTGGCTCCAACTGAAGTCTACATTTTACACAAACTAATGCGAGGTGGGGGGGGGGAGGCACCTGACACGCATCGAAACCGCCCGATTTCCTTCACATCTAACAATGCGGCTTCTGCTGTTGTCGATATCAGAGCGAGTGATCAGTTAACGTGTGCCTTGCGCTTCAAGACAGAGGAAACAGCCCGGACTGCATTGACAAGAGCGTACCACGCTTTCAAAATGTACGGCAAGTGAAAGTCATATTCAGAACGTCCCGCCCTACGATCTTCCATGCTGATTTACACTGCACTTCAATTGATGTCGTCGCCTTATTGCGATATAGTGTCGTCGACACCAACTATATTCATCGGATAAGAATGTTCGTACATTGGTTGTTGATGGTAGTTTTACGTGCTAAAATATACACAATGCTTATGCAAAGCGAATTCCACGTCGTCCATTCCACTGTTCATCAATCAGTGCTTTCCGTGTTCAGAAATATCCACTCTACTAATTGCGCATGCATACGTATCGTGATGCAAAGAAGCGACAAATGTTGGACAATGTATCATGGTGAAAGGCAGAAGCTTCGCCAGCAGGCAAATGTCAATCGGAAAGCGCGAACCAAAACGGAATGGGAGGACTCAGTCGCATCGAGACGGCGGCAGAGCAACGCTACGCTACTGACAGCAACCGATGATGGTGACATGATGCAGTGGTGGTAGCATACCAAATTATATCGCATAGCTAACGATGCACAGAACCGCTGAGAACCACTGAGGATCTCTGAGAGCCACTGAGGACCTCTGAGAACCACCGAGAACCTCTGAGAACCTCTAAGAACCACCGAGAACCTCTGAAACCACTGAGAACCTCTGAGAGTCTTGGGCATCTCTGAGAACCTCTGAGAACCTCTGAGAGCTTTTAGCATCTCTGAGAACCTCTGAGAACCTCTGAGAACCACTGAGCATCTCTGAGAACCACTGCGAGCCTCTGAGAGCTGTGGAGCATCTCTGAGCTGACCTTGAGGCCCCATCCGGTCCACGTTCGGTCGATGACAACATCCAGCAGGGCACAGCCGGTCTCGTTCGTCTGAGAAACAAAGAGGTCACACGCACAGGTGAGCCATGCACCTCGCAGTCGCACGTGCGTGCCGCAGGGTCGTGTGACCGAGGCACGCGCACTGATCAGCGTTCGACGGTGCCACACGCGGGGGGTTAGGGTGTGGGTGGGGTGTGGATGGGGGTGTGGATGGGGGTGTGGGTGAGGGTGGGGGGTGGGGTGAGGGTGAGGGTGGGGGGCAGTAGCCTCACCACTGAGCAACACTGGGTGGGACAAAAATACACCCGGAACAGTAGCCTCGCATGCTGCTGGAGCTTCAATGTGGACATTGAAGCCTAGCACACATCCTTATCGAAGCATTTTAAATCATCACGCTATACGTTCAAGTGTACGTTGCCAAGGACCAACAGCTCGCATCTCGGATTGAGAAAAATGGTTCCACAGACTGAGGCCCAGCCCGAGGACACGGAACAGGTTGATCGGTGACCTCGATACTGGATTGCGCCAAGACTCTGTCCGAACGTACCCAGATGATCGTCAGTGGTCGCTCAATGCTACCGTTCAGACCCAGAGTCCCAGGAAGATCCTCAGGATAGAGCTATGTGTGTACATAGTTCGTAACATATCAAACAAAATTTTTAAAAAGTCAATAGTTATCTACGGTTGTGCCGTTTCCCGAGCCTGTAATTTGGGATCATGAAACATGATCAATGGCTCTATTCACCTTCTTTCGACAAAGGTCGTGGAATCTGGTGGTGACTTCAATAAATTGCGCCCTGAGTTCTAGACGAGGGTGGATCCGGAATTCCGGCAAGTATGATTCGATTCTAAAATATATTTCCCGAGTTTGGGGGCGGGTCACACAGTCACTTCGGAGCTTTTCCCTTCGGCAGGACTGCGGACTTGCGCTTACCTCCAAACATGACCTCAGCTGGGTCGTTGTTGGTTTTTAAGTCGTTGATGTTGGTCTTCACGACGCCGACCTTTGATGGCGCTTCTTGCTGACTTTCGACACTCACCTGCGGTGTTCGCCGTGACCTTTCGCACTGACCTGTGCTGACCCGACGGTAGTTACTGCACGCCGGTGTTCGGAATTAGGCCTGAAGACGACGGTCACATTCGCGTCTCGAACAGGCCTTCCGAACAGGTACCTGGCAAATGTAGCTCAGTTAGCTCAGTAGCTCTAGCAGGCCGCCCCGGTAGCTCAGTTGGTTAGAGCGCTGGCCTGCACTGGTCTCCCCTGTCCTGCCAACACAGGGTTCGAGTCGCTCCGCGCGCTCGCATTTAGCCCCCGGCCGTGAGTGTCAGTTGGCAGCTGGCCCGATAAGGCCGGGGACGAGCTACCGGGCGGCCGTGTCGGTGCATTGACGGCACGTTAAACTTTCGGTCTAAATTCTGCCGTTGAACTGGAGTTCATGGATCGGGTGGTGGGGCCAGGGTTCACGCAACAAGCTCTGCTTAGCAATAGAACCCTGGTTCTTAAAGCCACCCCAGCAACAACTCGGATTATTGTTTTTAATGTGAACAGTGTGGAGGCCTAGGCGTGCGTCAATGCTGATCAAAGGCAATGACAGACTCCAGATCGGTGGTGCCTCCAAGGAGCCATTGCTGTGTCCAATTGTTGTGTACGTTCCAGCACGTCCAAATCCCATGCTCCAGCACGTCTACAAGTCAATGTTCCAGCACGTCCAAAAGCAAACGCACTAGCACGTCCGTAGGCCGGCTGTGGCTGTTTTGCTCTCGTCGAAACTAATGAGCCAACAGGAAAAGGAACGCGGTAGACGATGTGACCTGGGAGGAGCGCCAGGCCGGGGATTAGGAGCGGTCGCGGTCGGGGTTCGGCAGTTTTGGCCGTGACAGTCAGTATCGGCGCATCGCCAAACAGACGGTAGGCGGGGAGCTAGTGGGATAGGCATATTAGCACTGCGCACCATGCAATGGAAAGTCGGCATCATGCAATGGAAAATTGATGGTTTTGCGACCACTCGAACGCCGTACCGCGATGGTCGCGATGGGTGGATAGGCATAGTAGGCATAGTAGGACTGCGGAATGGATAGGCGTAGTAGGCATAGTAGGACTGTGCGGAATGGATAGGCATAGTAGGCATAGTAGGACTGCGGAATAGCTAGGCGTAGTAGGCATAGTAGGACTGTGCTGAATGGATAGACATAGTAGGCATAATACGACTGTTGAATGGATAGGCATAGTAGGCATAGTAGGACTGCGCAAGTCGGCACCATGCGATGGAAAATTGATGGTTTTGCGACCACTCGAACACCGTGCCACGATGGGTCGTGGTTGAGTCTCGTACCATTGGGCATGTCTCAGTCGCATGCCGCATCGCATAGACCTCATCGCATCGGGGTCTTGTGCCATCCGAGCGGTTTATTTTGAACCCAAACAAAAGGGGCAAAACTTGGAAACAGAAATGCAGCAAGAGGATATAGCCATAATTAATTAAGTCATGGGTGTAACCACTGGGGGGTGGGGGCTGGGTACGTGTCCCTCTCAATTTATAAAAAGTGGCGATTTGTCTTCCTCAATTTCTAAATTTCATAGTGAAACTAAATATGCAAGATAATCATAAGAATACTATAAGGTAATCTAGCCGTTCAACGGACTTCAAAGGCAATCTGTCGTCACAAAATCTTCGAGTGGTAAATCCGCAAACATAAATTTCTGCTTCCAGGCCATTTTTTATAACATGAACCCTGACCATCTTGTGTTTTCGCTCTGGTGGACAATTATGCTTTATGAGGCAACAAATTTGCATTATCGTAAGACTTTATACACCTTAGGTTGTATTTCCCTGCGCATATATCGATATATCTTAAGCAAACGTGACTCTGGGTGTCCTTGGGTATCTTCAAGACCATGGAGAGGATTCATGGGAAGTCTTAAGCACGTACGTCAAGTGATTTTTGCTCCTCGTGGCGTATCGTGGTGTTGCCATGGCAACGAGTACATTGGTGTATGCCAAGGGTTCATGAATTCGATGAAAATAGTTGGTGAAACAATTCTACACAATTATTGCAATGTAGTCAGAGGAACACAATTAATACAAACAAAAGGTCACGATTATGATTATGATTAAGATATTATCTGTTGATCACATTTGCAAACACTTCACTTTTCCCAGTTTAACGATACCATTAATTATGCCATGCTAAAATCACTATCCTACCACTATGCTTTCATATGTGTCATTTATTGCAGCCGTCTGCTTATGCTAATTACTCTTAAACAATAAGTTGTAGGAGTTCCACTGATCACGGCTCTTTCCCATTTTGCGGACATTTTCTCGTGCCGAACGTATCGTCGAACCTCTGACGTCGTGCTCTTACTTGGCACAAACTCCCACGGTGAGGGTCCTTTGGTCGCTCCGGATGCTCTTAACAACGTCCAGGAGAATCTCGAACGTCGCCGGCACGTATTCCACCACTGAGAAGGTTTTCTCTCTGATTTGATCCGCAGCTTTCAGGTGGATTGTCCAATCCCCCTGCAATGGCATGGCAAAAGCGACTGTATCGTCCACGGACGAAATACTCAGATTGAATAGTAAAACAATGGTAGGACTCAATACTTTTAAAAAAATAACTGAATATTAGAGACTTAAAGATAATTGAATAAAAATATAGCACGCTATCGGTCTCAAGCTAGCTGGCAGTAATTGGACGCACGTATCCACTCTTTGCTCTTCGTGATTGATCGAAAAGCGTGCATCGTACAGCACTTCATGTTCATTTTCGCCAGCATTCATGAAGTCTTGACGCTTGACATGACTACATGGCTAGCATACCGGTCTCTTTCACCACAGAGGCAGAGAGCGAGAAAAAAACTGTACGCATGACCGCAAGCACGGCAGACTGACAGTTTTCTGGCCAGGA
This sequence comes from Imbricaverruca yamaguchii, assembly GCA_034440575.1. NCBI lineage: Eukaryota > Metazoa > Arthropoda > Thecostraca > Neoverrucidae > Imbricaverruca > Imbricaverruca yamaguchii. The sequence goes on from JAOTOL010001567.1 coordinate 1,373,244, forward strand.
AGCAGAAGCAGAGTTGGTACAGAAAAAGAAACTGATTCTTCCATCGGAATATTCAGCACAGTCTTCCCAACGACTACCACCCTCCCCCGAAAAGGGAGAAGCAGTTGGTAAAGCGCTTCAAAGATCTCTACTTTCAACTCATTCGTGAGTCCTTCATGCTTCACGGCTTCTCAAATCGACTTCAAGTCTATTCAGCGATGTCGGATAACGGATAACTGCGGCACGATTATTGCAGGAGACCTCAAGTCCCCCACAAAAACTCACCACTTTCTCCGCCCCTGCGCAGGGGTTCTTGGCGACCGTGCAAAAGCCGAACAGAGCGCACACTCACCAGCACAGTTTCCGGGGCGAGTTGGAAGTGTAGCTGGAACAATCCGGAGCGGGTAGGCACGTTCTTCCACTGGGAGATCCTGATGCCGTCCGGATTGGTCACCCACACCTCGGGAACCTGCGCTCGCCAGTGCACTCGGTCACTAGTGGTGGAGTGGAACACCAACAGATCGGTCAAAGTCCTACAAATTATTTCCGTATTAGACGTGAATTCGTGAAGCGATCGAATCAAGTAATCTAAGAGTAATTAACCCAAGTGATATTGCTTCGTGAAAAGCGCGTAGAAAGACGCAAGCGAAGGCACTCACAAGCACAGTCCCGTTCCAGGAAGTGTTGCCGGGTCAAAGGTTGGTTAGTTATTGGTTTTACGACTAATCGACCGTTGAGTCATGCAGCGTCGCCAATCCCTCACGCCGATTGGTCGCGGGCGAAGACTACCGACAGGTGAGACTCGAACCCCAACCTTTCGACTCTGAGACGAGCAACGTACCCCTAGACTACTCGTCCTCACGGGTCAAGGGTCAGACTCGCGGCTCGCCTGCTGTCGAGCGTCACACTCACCGGGTCGACGATGGGACGCAGGTAGGACTCGAGCGACACCGCGCGGAAGAACACCAGGTCGCCCGGGTGGTAGCGCGGCCGGTCCGTGCTGATCAGGGTGATCGGCGCGTGCGGCACAATCGATACCTGCAACGAACACGACGTCAGCGGTTGCGGTCCGCTCGCGGCCGGAGAGTGGCCGCTGTAGCTCTGGCTCCGGCACGGTGGTGGTGGCCGCTGTAGCTCTGGCTCCGGCACGGTGGTGGTGGCCACTGTAGCTCTAGCTCCGGCACGGTGGTGGTGGGCGCTGTAGCTCTAGCTCCGGCACGGTGGTGGTGGGCGCTGTAGCTCTGGCTCCGGCACGGTGGTGGTGGCCACTGTAGCTCTGGCTCCGGCACGGTGGTGGTGGCCACTGTAGCTCTGGCTCCGGCACGGTGGTGGTGGCCACTGTAGCTCTGGCTCCGGCACGGTGGTGGTGGCCACTGTAGCTCTAGCTCCGGCACGGTGGTGGTGGCCACTGTAGCTCTGGCTCCGGCACGGTGGTGGTGGCCACTGTAGCTCTAGCTCCGGCACGGTGGTGGTGGCCACTTAGCTCCGGCACGGTGGTGGTGGCCACTGTAGCTCTAGCTCCGGCACGGTGGTGGTGGCCACTGTAGCTCTGGCTCCGGCACGGTGGTGGTGGCCACTGTAGCTCTAGCTCCGGCACGGTGGTGGTGGCCACTGTAGCTCTGGCTCCGGCACGGTGGTGGTGGCCACTGTAGCTCTAGCTCCGGCACGGTGGTGGTGGCCACTGTAGCTCTAGCTCCGGCACGGTGGTGGCGGCCACTGTAGCTCTAGCTCCGGCACGGCGGTGGTGGCCATGTAGCTCCTCGGACGGTGGTGGTGGCCACTGTAGCTCTAGCTCCGGCACGGTGGTGGCGGCCACTGTAGCTCTGGCTCCGGCACGGCGGTGGTGGCCGCTGTAGCTCCAGTGCAGGATACACTAGGTGAAGCCAACCCACTCCATCAATTCAAACACGCCCGGGTTTGGACCTATTTTCACGCTCAGTAGGCTTGGCAGAGCACCCAGTGCCAATAGGAAGTGCCACCGCTGTGAGGTCTAACAGCTACACTAATACCAGGCGTGTGAGGTCTAACAGCTGCACTAATACCAGGCGTGTGAGGTCTAACAGCTGCACTAATACCAGGCGTGTGAGGTCTAACAGCTGCACTAATACCAGGCGTGTGAGGTCTAACAGCTGCACTAATACCAGGCGTGTGAGGTCTAACAGCTACACTAACACCAAGCGTGTGAGGTATAACAGCTGCACTAATACCAGGCGTGTGGTTCTAACACCTGCACTAATACCAGGCGTGTGAGGTCTAACAGCTGCACTAATACCAGGCGTGTGAGGTCTAACAGCTGCACTAATACCAGGCGTGTGAGGTCTAACAGCTGCACTAATACCAGGCGTGTGAGGTCTAACAGCTGCACTAATACCAAGCGTGTGAGGTCTAACAGCTGCACTAATACCAGGCGTGTGAGGTCTAACAGCTGCACTAATACCAAGTGTGTGAGGTCTAACAGCTGCACTAAGGCGCAGCTGTTAGACCCACACGCCTAGTGCCTTAGGCACCGGCGTCAGGTCAACGGACCGACGCGGTGCTCCGAAGCCGAGCAACGGGTCTGACCTGTGTCACAGCACTGTCCGGCACATTTTCTAATCGCTGGCAGACGACATCGCGGGTGGTTCAGTACAGGCTGCAGTCGCTCCCGTGGCGTCACGTTGCGTCACTCACCTCGTGGATTTCCTCGGCGAAGTCGTCCGAGACACTCGATCCGTGTGTGACCTTGACCCGCGCCTCAACGCGAGGCACGGTGATGTTCTTGGGAACGGCGATCTCGAAACAGTGGTGTCCGTTCTCTGCAAGATGGCGCAGTGGTCACGGTCCTGCTTCGCACGGAGGTGTATCAACCTCCACGGGTCGTGACCTCCACAGTTCATAGCCTCATCAACTTCAAGATATCCGAAGCGGTCGTAACCTCCACAGGTCATGGCTTGCACAGTTCGGAGCCTCCACAACTCCGAAGTCCGAAGCGGTCACAACCTCTACAGATCACAACCTCCACAACATCGAAGCGGTCATAACCTCAACAGTTCACAACTTCAGATTCAAGAACCTCATAATTTCTTAGAAGCACCACTTCAGCTAGCTATCCCTAGGTAGCAGTACGGTCTAGGTATCATGTTATGTTGCGCTAGGTTAGGTTAGGTTAGGTCACTATATCTCAGCGTTAAATCTCATGACATTCATCCCATATTCGTTGCGATAATACCTAGGCCGTGCTGCTACCTTGCGATAACTAGTTGAAGTTATGCTTCTAATAAATTATGGAGTTCTTGAATATGTGGAGGTTTTGAGCTGTGGAGGCTATGACCGCTTCGGAGGTTTGGAGGTTGTGAAATGTGGATGTCATGGCCTGTGGAGGTTACGACCGCTTCGGGTTTGTTCCATTTTCGGAGGTTATGAATTGTGGAGATTATGACCTGTGGAATGTTATGACCTGTTGAGGTTACGACCGATTCGGGTATGTTGAATTTGCGGAGGTTATGAACCGCGGAATTTATGCCCTGAAGAAGTTATAACACGCTGTCTTTCACATAGTCTGGATGTAAAATCGTTCGTTCATTGTTCATGAACATGGAACTGACCAGAAAATCTGCTCGTTCGATTGATGCAATCAGGTGGAACGCATTTTACACTGTGATTCAAAATGAAGGCAATGAAGACATAAAGACATAAAGACATATAAGATCAGTGCAACTATGAGCCACAAGGGCCCTTCTTGGATGCATCGGCTGCCTGCTTCCTTGCCGAGTGGAAAGGAGGCAAACAACGAGGAGGCAGGCAAGGCAAATAGGTGGGAAGAGGCAAAGAAGCAGGTAGGTAGGAAGAGGCAGACAGGTGAGAAGAGGCAGACAGGCGGGAAGAGGCAGACAGGTGGGAAGAGGAAGACAGGTAGGAAGAGGGAAAATATGTGGGAAGAGGCAGATAGGCGAGAAGAGGCAGATACGTGAGAAGAGACAGATAGGTGGGAAGAGGCAGACAGTTGGGAAGAGGCAGACAGGTGGGAAGAGGAAGACAGGTAGGAAGAGGCAGACAGGTGAGAAGAGGCAGACAGGTAGGAAGAGGCAGATAGGTGGGAAGAGGCAGACAGGTGAGAAGAGGCAGACAGGTGGGAAGAGGCAGACAGGTGGGAAGAGGCAGATAGGTGAGAAGAGGAAGATAGGTGGGAAGAGACAGACAGGTAGGAAGAGGCAGACAGGTGGGAAGAGGCAGACAGGTGAGAAGAGGAGAAGGAGGGGATGCGCGCGATCCAGGTAGGAAGAGGAAGACAGGTGGGAAGAGGCAGACAGGTGGAAGAGGCAGACAGGTGGGAAGGACCCACGCGGCGACACGACGGCCGCGCCGACCGACGGGCGCCGGCACGCCCGAACACCCACCGGCACGCCCGAACACCACCGGGCACGCCCGAACACCCACCGGGCACGCACGAAAACCGGGCAGACGGCCGAACACCCACCGGCACGCCCGAACACCCACCGGTCACGCCCGAACACCCACCGGCCACGCCCGAACACCCACCGGGCACGCCCGAACACCCACCGGGCACGCCCGAACACCCACCGGGCACGCCCGAACACCCACCGGCCACGCCCGAACACCCACCGGGCACGCCCGAACACCCACCGGCCACGCACGAACACCCACCGGTCACGCCCGAACACCCACCGGGCACGCCCGAACACCCACCGGGCACGTGGTCGGGCACGGCGTGAGTGGCCGAGAACAGCCGGAAGTCGGCCGCCTCGGGCCGGTCGGCGGGCCGGTCCAGCTGCCACAGCTGCACCCGCACGGCGCGCGCGCCGCCCAGTCGGAACAGCGCGACGCACACGCGCTGGCTGGTGCCCGCGCGCAGCCTCTGCGGCAGCGTCACCAGGTAGCCTCTGCCGAGGCGCACGGTCGCGTCAGTTGGGCTCGGAAACGCGTGACGTCCGACTGTGACGTCACGTCGTGATGACGTCACGTCACGTCGTGATGACGTCACATCACGTGACGTTAGCATACGTCGTGATTACGTCACGTCACGTCGTGATGACATAAAGACATAACGTCACAAAGACTGACGTCACGTCACGTCGTGATGACGTCACATCACGTCGTGATGACGTCATGTCACGTCACATCACGTCGTGATGACGTCACGTCACGTCACGTCGTGATGCGGTCCGATTGGGTGTGCACGTGCTTGACGCTGATTCCAGGACCGTAATAACATTTCGATGAGGTAGCACAGCAACTGCGTGGATGATTACGGATATAGCCAGACTTGCATAGCCGCTTGGTGAAATGGAAAACATGTGCGACGTGATACAAATGTGATATAAGCGTGTTATAAACGTGTTATATACGTGCTCCTACTAGTGTGTTTGGAAGTCGGAACTTTCCACACTGAGGCCGGCATTCTTGGAAGTAGGAGTCAGGAACTGATGCTGGAAGAAATGGCCAGCATCAGTTCCTGCTAATGCCCCCTCCTGGGCGTGGCCAGGAGGCCCCATCGTTGGGAGCATTTCCTCGGAAGGGCACATTCAGTATACCACCGAGGAAAATCCGCGGAGCAGGAGGTGGCGCACGCGACCATGCTGGAGGTGAACTTTTCGTTTCAAAAGGACTCATTTTCCTCTGTCTTCGGCTTCTTTGGGCGTCCTCGGCTGAAAAATTATTTGAGCATGGGGATTGGGTGCAATTAAGCCGTCCTGAATGGGCCTGAATAGCCCTCTTGCCGGCAAAGGCAAGAGGGCTGCCACATTTCCATTTCAGTGGAGCCACATTATACACTCCCTGTATCCACTCCTGAAAATTGCCATTGCAAGTAATACTCAAGTGCGATGAACTCTCTGAGGATTGAGAAATTCGAAGAATAGCCACCTATCGTTTGTGGCGATTGAAATTACAACAAAAAGGTAATTAAAACACGGGGTTGTCTAGGGATTGCCCAGCCACCCAGCTGCACTCAGCCGACTGTCATCGCTTCTATGACGTCACTATTGTGTCATAATGGTTTGCTTAAAAAATGTCACCCGGAACGCAACCGCTTGTCACAAGGTGCCCTGCGTGTTCATTTGAAGACATCGGAAACCTTAGCGCAGTAGCGTTTGTGGTTTGGGCGTGAGAGCGAAATAGCCCGGGAGGGGAAATCCCCTCTCCGATCGAGTATTACGCAATTTATTGTGTTTAGGCGATACAAACCGAGACCAAGAACGGAAACAACAAACGAGTACTGCTGGCGTGATGGCTTGATGTCGACCAAGCGTGTCGCGTAGCCGATAGGCGAGCGTCCGGTGCCATCGCGACTCGAAACCTAGCACGACTGTCTGACCTTTGCGGCGTGCCCAGGGCGGCGCAGGAGGCCGCGAGAAACAGCAGCGCGACAACGGTCGCCACAGCAGACGCGAGTCCACCAGAAGTGGGTCCACCAGAAGTGGGCGCACCGGGAGCGAGTCCACCAGAAGTGGGTCCGGTGGACCTGGGCCGGCGCGACTCGGCCGCCGTTCTGGACGCTGTGGACGCGGCCATCCTCGCCAGTGCCCGGGACGCCTCTGCGACGCCGACTGCGGTGTCCGCTCTTCCGCACGGCCGCCGGCGACCGTGTTTACGTCGCCGCGCGTCACGCTCTCGGCAGCGGTCACGAGCCCGATCGACGCAGCGATTGATGACGTCAGATGCCTCGCTCTGCGGTGCTCCCGCTCTTCGGAGAATGTTCACAGTTTATTGTTGATGACGTGAGATTCCTCACGCCGCGACAGTGTAAAATAATTGACCATGTGGCCTGGAAATTCACAGTTAATGGAGCTGTGCTATTTCATCCTTGTCTTAGGTTTTACCATTTTGCCACATGATGTATGGGCAGTCATCACACACACGACTGCTAAATAATGTAAAATGCATGTAACTGAAGTGAAAGGCATTCCACTGTTTAATCCTTAAGTAGCAATCCTTTATTATCTTCCAATCTTTCACTATTCGCGAGCAACTTCTTCCTTCATCCACACAGTTAATGGTGCAGTAATTTTAGGACACTGTGCCGCGATGCTCCTGCTCTTCCGAGAACGTTCACATTGTGTTTGTGACGTCAGATGTCGGCCGCTGCCCGCACCTAAAAAACAGTCGGAACGCTTGCCGGTGCGCTTCGCGGAACTCTGCTGAACTAAATGGAGGCTGTTGAGTGAGTGCTGATCCGGACACCTCGGCAACACTAACTAGCGCAACACTACAGTTAGTTGTCACCCAGAATGGCTCGTCCAAATCAACAGAAGTGGCAAATCGTCGCGGACATTTAAACAGACCAGGGGCGTACTCGGCATCCCTAATGCCGACGAGTGATTCGCATGCAAGTCTGGCGAACTTACTCCGACGCCGATTCTGCCACTTATGCATGCAAATTGCCTCGTTGGTAATTAGGAGCGTCGCTTCGAGTTGCTAAACTGCGCTCCGGCCGTTTACATATGAAGAGCAATTTTGCTGGCCACCCCGGTGGCGCATTCTCATAATGCGTCTGTCTGGAGTATGGGAAGTGCTTCGTTTAACTGTGGTGCCGAGATGGGTTCTCACCAGTCGGCTCCAACACAGACGGTGCCAGCAGCTGAGCAATGCTTAGCGTGGCACATGACTGACGCCGAAGCTATTTATTGCGACTGAAATGTCAATCTGAGTAATTATGTGAATACGTTCTCGACTGAACTCAGCCCCTCCCAGACCAGATCAGACCAGATCAGACCAGACCAGACCAGATCAGACCAGATCAGACCAGACCAGACCAGACCAGACCAGATCAGACCAGACCAGACCAGACCAGACCAGATCAGACCAGATCAGACCAGACCAGACCAGACCAGACCAGACCAGACCAGACCAGACCAGACCAGACCAGATCAGACCAGACCAGACCAGACCAGACCAGACCAGACCAGACCAGACCAGACCAGACCAGACCAGACCAGACCAGACCAGACCAGACCAGACCAGACCAGACCAGACCAGACCAGACCAGACCAGACCAGACCAGACCAGACCAGACCAGACCAGACCAGACCAGACCAGACCAGACCAGACCAGACCAGACCAGACCAGACCAGACCAGACACACTCGACACCACTGGGTCGGCAGGACGCCTGACCGCCGACCTGGTCCGTCTGAACAAGGCCGTCCCCACCACGCGAGACGTTGTCTCCCACATCGACACCGGGTCTCGGTCCTGATGCCAATCTCGACTACTGCCGCTGCGGCTCCCCCAGGCGCTACTTGTCTCCAAACACCAGGACCTGGGGCGAGTTTCACGAAGACTAATTTGCATGGTTTAAGAAAATTGGTCTCGAATGGGACTTTTCCAGTTTTATTAAATGACCTTATGTGTAAAAAAAGAATATAAAACTAAGATGAATAAACGAGGACAAATTTCTGCTTCTTGAGGAAAAATGATCGGCTCTGTTTCATGAAAGCTGGAATGTAAGACAAATTCCTTCAAATGTCCTAAGTTCCAGAGCAATAAATCATCCACAACAGCCGTTCTTAAATTAGCCTTAAGATTACGGTAGGGTGAAGAGTTATTCCGTTAAAGCTAGTCGTATATCATTGCGAATTACTTAAATATGCTTTGTGCTTATGCTTGGTGTATCATTTTGACGAGCATTGTGAACATTGCGCTTTAGTCTACGCGTTTATCGTTTGATAATATGGAAGCCAAAATATGGGGAAGCATTCGCCTGAGAAGACGTCGCATTAGACAGGTGGATCCCACGCTGTAGTCACCATATGCCCGTGAGGGACTCAGGGATGTAGCTTTGTATGCTTTTGGAAGGGCACCCCTCCCCCTAAAAAAGACTGGCTTTGGCCTCCCAATAACTTCAACGTTTTGCATGGGACTAGATGTGGCATGCTCCCACCCCGTAATCTATTTGGGCACGCCTATTGCCTTCATGCAGTGTGGCCTGCCGACAACTGCCTGCGCGTTTTCCCTACACATCGCTACACATGATGCATTCGCTCCAGAGCCGAGGGACCACGAGCGGCGACCGGGTGCGATGTAGGAGACGATGCGGAACACGGCACCAGCACGTCCACACCCCCCCCCACCCCCTCCGCGCCACCCTGCCGGCCGTGGTGCGTGTCCGAGCACGGGATCCAGGATCAACACATCATCCCGGATCCACACATCAGCCCGGATCCACACATCAGCCTGGATCCACACATCATCCAGGATCCACACATCAGCTCGATCCACACATCATCCAGGATCCACACATCATCCCGGATCCACACATCATCCAGGATCCACGGATCATCCAGGATCCACACATCATCCAGGATCCATCATCCAGGATCCACACATCATCCAGGATCCACATATCATCCAGGATACACATCTTCCAGGATCCACATCATCCAGGATCCACATCATCCAGGATCCATATCATCCAGGATCACATATCATCCAGCACCCACATCTCCAGGATCCAATCATCCAGTATCCACATATCATCCGATCCATCAGCCCGGATCCACACATCAGCCCGGATCCACACATCATCCGGATCCACACATCATCCAGGATCCACACATCTCCAGGATCCACACATCATCCAGGATCACATCATCCAGGATCCACATATCATCCAGGATCCACATATCAAGCATCACACATCTTCCGGATCCACATCATCCAGGACCACACATCATCCAGGATCACATATCATCCGGATCCACACATCAGCCCGGATCCACAATCATCCAGGATCCACACATCATCCAGGATCCACACATCTCCGGATCCACATTCGGATCCACACATCATCCCGGATCCACACATCATCACGGATCCATACATAATCCAGGATCCACACATCTTCCAGGATCCACACATCAGCCATGATCCACACATCATCCAGAACCCACGGATCATCCAGGATCCACAGATCATCCAGGATCCTGTGTTCGTGCTCACGGACTAATCACCAGGGATAGTCACGGACTAGGCATCTACCATACCATAGACATATGTACACCCGTGCGTGCCATCCAGGATGGAGGCGCTATGTGTGTGTGTGTGTGCGTGCGTGCGTGTGTGTGTGTGTGCGTGTGTGTGTGTGCATGTGTACGACTGGGCGCCTCGCCCACCCACGCCAGACAGCTCCTCCGTCGGCGCCGGAAGACTCCACAGTCCGCATCGAGCGGGCGCCGCGCTCGGACGCGTCACGCACAGACCGATCATCGAGAGTGCGTGACGGGTCGCTGTGCACACACACACACGCACACACACCATCAGACACTCCCACATCGGCAGGCACTCTGCACACCATCCGACTGCACCCCGGATCGGTTGGCCGCGGCAGGCCGCCGCCGCCGGACGCGCGTCAGCTGACGCGCGTCTGCGTCGCCGTCGCCGTCGGCAGCGACGCGGGCGTGCGCGTGCGCCTCGGCGGTATCGACCGCGAGCGCGCGCGCGCCGCCAGCTGCTCGGCCAGTCGTCGGCCGGCCGGGCGCACGTGACGCCGTGACGCCGCCGTCCGGTCGCGATGGCGTGACAGGCGGCGCGCGACGTGACGCGGCGCAGCGGAGACGAGCGCGACGCGGCGCAGACGAGTGCGGCGCAGCAGCCGGCGCGTGCCCGTCGCCCGGTGCGGTCCGCGCGCCGCTGACAGCCCGGCGAGCCGCCGCGCCGCCACTCGCCGACCGCGACCTTGGCGCGACCTTGCGACCGCGACCACAGCGTGACCCGGCGTGACCTCACCGTGACCTAACCGCGACCCGGCCGCGCAACTCGAGATGGCGTCCGGCTTCGCGGACATCTCGGACGAGGAGTGCCTCCGGGAGCGCAAGTGGTGGTGCTTCCTGGTCTCCAGCATCTGCACCTTCATCGCCGGCATCCTCACGGTCCTCCTGTGGCGGGCGTTCAGCTTCGTCTTCTTCCGGCCCAAGGCCAGGGTGGAGTACACGCAGAGCGCCAAGGAGGTGAAGCCGGCCAACGTGCCCGTCGGTCAGAAGCCGCAGTTCGAGGGCAGCTTCGTGTCCGAGGCAAAGGACTGGGCCGGCGAGCTGATCTCCGGCCAGACGACCACCGGCAGGATCATGGTGAGTTGTCAGCGACTGGATCATGGCAGGATCATGGTGAGTTGTCAGTGATATGATCGTGGCAGGAACATGGCGAGTTGTCAGTGACTGGATCATGGCAGGATCATGGTGAGTTGTCAGTGACAGGATCATGGCAGGATCATGGGTGAGTTGTCAGCGACAGGATCATGTGCAGGCACATGGCGAGTTGTCAGCGACAGGATCATGGCAGGAACATGGCGAGTTGTCAGTGACAGGATATGCATGGAGTTGTCTGCAGGATCATGGCAGGATCATGGTGAATTGTCAGTGGCAGGATCATGGCAGATCATGGTGATCTGTCACTGGTAGGATCATGGCAGATCATGGTGATCTGTCACTGGTAGGATCATGGCAGGATCATGGTGATCTGTCAGTGGTAGGATCATGGCAGGATCATGGTGGTCTCTCAGTGGTAGGACCATGGCAGGATCATGGTGATCTGTCAGTGGTAGGATCATGGCAGAGCATGATAATCCGTCCGTGGCAGGATCATGGCAGCTCATGACGGGTTATCAGTGTTAGGGTCATGACAAGCCCATGGTGAGTTGTCAGTGGTAGGATTACGGCAGGATCCTGGTGAGCTGCGACGGAGTTTCCATCGCCTGTCATAGGTCAACGATCAGCGCCGAAGTTGGTGCTCTAATTCACATTTATATGCCATCAAAAACAAAAGAATTGTGTTGCAAAACAACCCGAACAATTAAGATTTTGGACGGCTGTTCCTGCACCTGTGGCGCTGTTGCTTCAGTTGGAATGCCTGTAATATTACAACGCAATTAATAGTTGCGCAATCCTGCAGAATTCCTCGGCAATATGGGCCAAAATGTCTCTTGGTATTTTGCTTTCAACCATGCTACAAATGAGATTGCACGAGTATGTTCAGAAGTGGTAAACTTCACGACTACACTATTGTGTCTCTGGACTTAGTCTCATAGTGGATGGATTCTCTGCTGATCATGTTATAAAGACGCATGTCGGAAATATTACACTTAAAGGTGGGATGAAGTTATGCGTTCCGCGTGGAATGTTGTATCTAGTTGGTATAAATCGAAGTTGCATGCAACACTTCGACAAGATGTGTGAAACTTTATCAAAAGTCCTAGCCATGCTTGCAGCCTATTTGACGAGGACAAGAAAAGGCGACGTAATTAACAAGAACCAGGGTGGTGGAGTACTGGCTCTGGCCAGTTTCATAGAACGACTCAAGTTATCAAACGTGCGCTGCCCAGTAACAGCTAGGAGTAGCAACTGCGCAGTAGCAGCCACGAGTAGCAACTGTGCGGTAGTAGCCACGAGTACACCGCCCGATCTGAGAATTGTGAAAGATGCGAAATATAATCTGGCTGCCATGGCGGTCGCATTTTCGCGGATGCCGTCCAGAGCGCACGCGACCAGTTCTCCTTCTCCAATTCTTCTCTCCTTCTCCAATTAAAGTTAACCACAGCAGAACAAGGTTAAGGCAGACTTTCTCCACCAACAGTGTAGTAGAACACTGGAACCAGCTGCCAGAAAACATTGTCAGTAGCAGCACATTGAACATCTTTAAAAGCAGCATAGACAATCATTATAAGAATAGAGGGCTTGCTTTTCAGTATTACAGGGAGGGCTGATTGACAGATTTGGTGGGCAACTGGTTCAGTGTGCAGAGTGCAACCAAGAAGGGCCCTTGTGGCTCATAATTGCACTAATCTTTTATGTCTTTATGTCTTTATGTCCTGCGCCACCATAGTGGTCACGGCCGCAGCAGTGGTTGGGTGTCACGCATTGCTCGTGCTGCACGGACCGGAAGTGCTGGTATGTCGCTGCGACGTGCGACAACAATTGGCCCCTTAATTGTTGCATCTGGGGACATGTTTACATTCCTTCAAGAAGAAAACTTTCGCCTAGTCCTTCGCCCATCGTCAGCACTCAGATGCCAGCCAAGACCCTCTTTGAAGTTTGGGATGATAACAGACGGCGCTGTGCGCAAGATGGCTCAAGTAGCCAACGTGCCCTCAAGTGCCAATCTACTACCAATCTATTGCCAATCTACTTCCAATCTACTACGAATTTACGACCAATCTATCGCCAATCTACCACCAATCTACCGCCACCACATATCGTTCTCCTTATTTGATTTTGTTTCTTACCGCAACGGTGTCTTGATTGTGGTCGATCTTCCCACAATATATCACTGAACACACTGAATACACAATACGCTCTTGTACCACTGAAAGACGATATTTCTGGTGTCAAGTCTGTAACTTAGCCAATTGCTCGGGCTAGCCGCATGGTTCACGCTATACAACACAACAGTCGAGAGGGATAGCGGGGACAGTAGATAAGTTATATAGACCAGGAAATGTCATGGTGTCCTCCAACTCCGCATTATCGATGGTGTCTGACACCACAAATTGTGAAGTGTGATGATTATCATTCTATCTTGTGAATATTGAACTTGGTGATGAAAACTATTAAGGAAAAACTATTCACGAAAAACTATTAACCCGCGCCGTTTCTCCGGTCAAATCCTCCCACCCCGTCTCGGGGGGGGGGGGGGAGGGCGGTTGAAAACCCCCTCTAAAATCCAATCTAAGCATCGCACGAAAACGAAAGCGTTGTCATCGGAATGCGCTCGACGAGTGGGGCCCGGGTCCACTCTCCAAAACAATTTCCCACCACATTTTTTTTTGCCCCCACAAAACAAGATATTTTTTGGAAATTTCAATTTTTTTAGTTTTCAAGTCTACTTTAATCTTCTTTCTCCGATGGGTAGAGCAGGCCGAGAAACGTTGTTGGAAGTCAACTTGCCCTAATAAAAAATGTTTACTTTAGCCAGAATCCTCTATTCGAACTGCAATTTGGAAATTGCGAAATTTGTCAAAAACAAAACAAAAAAAAAATTAAACTCGTAAGTTTTGTTGCATCCCTGAAGATAAGCAAACGCTGAAGGTTTCATTAAAATATTTGCATCCGTTAAAGCGTGACGACTGGTTGAACTTTTTTGTAGGTAACCTGACTTGACTTTGACTAACTCGTTGACCATAGATGACCTGACCTAAAAATTTTGAATCAGCATGTCAAATCGATGTGGGAAAAGGTATGCAAAATTTGAGTGCGCTGCTGCGCGCCGTTCGTCCGCTATCCACGAAAAACCTGACGGTGGGTGGGCGGTTGAGGACCCCGAGAGTACGGGTTAACGAATAATTAAATCCGATGTTCTTTGCGACAATTGTCTCATACATTTTGGATGCAAATGTTAAGTGGCACATTATGCTACGATCGCCTCTGGTACTCACCGATGCTAACAGGGCTCCTGGGAGCCTATCAGATGACCTATCCAATTCGGACAATTTCCCGGCGCGATTTGCGACGTCCGGCTAAATTCACGAAGTGGCCATTACCACCGGGTGATATGCAGGCCGTTGGTGGTGACATTTGGATACGACGTTACCACCGTCTGCAGCAACATTGCCAATGATGACGGGTCCAGCCAAAGGTGCAATTTACATTGCAGTTCGCCGCCCCGGTAGCTCAGTTGGTTAGAGCGCTGGCCTGCACTGGACTCCTCTGTCCTGGCAACACAGGGTTCGAGTCGCTTCGCGCGCTCGCATTTAGCCCTCGGCCGGGAGTGTCAGTTGGCAGCTGTCCCGATAAGACCGGGGACGAGTTACCGGGCGGCGGTGTCGGTGTATTGACGGCACGTTAAACTTTCGGTCTAAATTCTGTCGTTGAACTGGAATTCATGCATCAGGTGGTGGGGCCAGCGTTCACGCAACAAGCTCTGCTTAGCAACAGAACCTTGATTCCTTAAGCCACCCAAGCAAAAACTCTGATTTTTTTTTAATACTCTGGATTTGAGATAGAGTAATGGCGAATGGAAACACCCCTCTCCACCCAATGTTAAATTGTGTTCGTCCAAATACAAGTCGGAAATAATTCAGGGCGTATCCTCCCACCCCCTTCCCCACTCAATGTTGTCTCAGCAGGGCAGGCCCCACACCTTAAAGTAGCCCAACTTTTTCATCCATGTCTGTGATGTACCCCCTCTTGTCATTTTCACCCAACGACATCGGTGGCTATATGTACTGCCATAGTAGCTTATGAACGCGAGACGCTACTTTATTATTCATACACATGTCTACGAACATAAACAAATTGTTTCCTGCGGCGAGCAAGCTGCTTGAGCGGGTTGAGCTGCTCGAGCGAATAATGTAAGTAGGAAGACGGGCAAGCTGATGCTCACAATAATGAAGACAGAACATTTGTTCGACGAAAGAAAACAGTGTGTTCAGCCCTTTCTCGACTGTGAACACAGTTGGTGAAACAAATACAGGGCGCCAGCACACCGTACATATGCCTTCGCTGCCTGCATTTTCCAGATGCAGTCACTGAATAGGCCACAGAACACATGTACAAAGGCTGATAGTAGAAATTTACTGTCTTCATCGGAGATATCTTCTTTTTGTATTATGATGAGAGAAACTGTTTTCGTGCTGTTCTCTAGGGGCCAGGACTATTGTAACCCGAGGGCTATGGTTGTAATCCGAAGACTGTTCTTGTAATCCGAGGACTGTTGCAATCCGAGCACCGTTGTCTTAATCCGGGGACCATTGTTGTAATCCGACGACTATCGCTGTAATACGAGGACTACTGATGCAATCCGAGGGACCATCGTTGTAATCCGAGGATCGCTGTTGTAATCGGAGGACCATTGTTGTAATCGGAGGGCTAATGTTGTAATCGTAGGTTATTGTTGCAACCCGATGACTATTTACCCGCCATTTTGGGGTCGCCGGCTCCGGGTGTTACCCGAAGGACCTCAGCAGGAGCTCTCGAGCGGTCTGCTCTTCGCCTTAGCCTGTCGCGTCACACACTTGCGCAGCGTACAGCTGCCTCGTGGGACCGCCTGCTACGCGACTCAGCACCCCCGGATGAGATAAAGCGCCGCCCTATTGTGGTGGAAACGGTCCATGACCGAAGATGTATCGCATTCTACAGTGGGCCCATTTCACGACACATCGACAGGGGTGTGGCACTTGTCTGTGTGTGTGTTGGGTGGTTTTCTTCTGGTTTCTCTCGAGTGTCTCGATGGCACCCGTTGTCCGTGTGCAATGACGACACACTGTGTTCAATCAAAGGCAATCAAATCAAAGGCACAGGCAATCAAGCATCGATCCGCATGTTTGGAATGGTTCTAAATAAGCTGTCGCTCTCACTCGCGCCGTCCAGGGTTCACCCTCGCAGTGCGGAGAGGGATAGCATGGATCGAGTTGGCGGGAGGGCCAACTCGATCCATGCTAACTTGTGTTCTGAGCAAAATCGAAATACGATAAATGGCATTGTGTAGCTACATCCTCGCACTTTTAGAGTTAGTTTGGGCATTTCCGTCCATCTCCTTCGGCTGATCCTCCAGGTTGCGTGAAGCTGGCCAATGTGGGGTCCAGCCAGTGTTCGCGATAGTGTTCGGACCCTATGGCGCATCCGCAGCGAACACGACGACGACGTTCGCAAGTCAATTGCGATTTGGAGCTCAAACATTGATGTCACGCAAACAAAAACTTAGTCCAACACTGGCGATGTGTGCAAAGGTCAAGGTCATCGATTCCGTCAATATCAAATACCTGAGCATGTGTGACGGCAATTTTCATAGCCGATGATACCAGGGAAATAAATGTTCAGGAGTGCCGCCAATGCAGTCACTTGTTGCGCCTTCTGAAAATATAGACATGTGTTCCGGATTTTTCCTTATAATAATTTCGACCCTTGGGTTTTGCCTACGGTTTTCATAAATCTGGGATTGTCGAGTTTCCGTGTGCTATCCATTTATAACCCACATCTAGCCTGAAAGCTTGAGCTTTCAAAACGCGGCCAATAATCCAGTGGTTGGTTGGTTATTGGTTTTACAACACATCGACCGTTGAGTCTGTAGCGTCGCAATCTCTCCGCGATTGGTCGCGGGCGAAGAGTAGCGACGGTGAGACTCGAACCCACAACCTTTCGATTGTGAGACGAGCAACTCCCTAGGCTACTCCCCCCCAATGATCCAGTGAACGCCACCAAGTGAACGCAACTCCAGTCACTGGAGACCCGTCAATCTCCATCTAAAAACGCAGCCAATGGTCGAGTGAGACCCGTCGCGAGCACAAGCGAGCACAGAACCGACTATCGGCTCCTCCAACCCACCACAAGCTGCTGAGTAAGAGCCCCTCGCCATTGTCGTTCTCCTGGGCCGGAGGTACCTCTCCGGATTGCGTGCGGCCGGCGGCGGCGGCTTCGTCAGATCTGTTGCCCGGACGTTTGCTCATAATATAACCTGTCTGTCCGGGGTGTGGAAGCGAGGAGCGTGTGCCAACAGAGAAGTGCTTTTTTAAAAACAAATATCTGGGAACCAGTCTTCAAGTCATTTCTTTTTGCGGAAGGCCAAGAGGTGAGTAGATTTAATATCAAGTAGACAATACAGATCATATAAACTTTAAGGTATATATAATTATATATATATGTATATATATTCATACATATATATATACATATATATGTAGCACGATAAAGATTGTCAGATTGTTTTGGCTTATAATTCAGACTCCAAAAACGTGGGGACATTTCCCCGATCGATTTACCCAGTGCACGATACCCATGCTGATTATAAGCCGACACGAGAGGTTATTGCGCGTAAAATGGCACTGCACTCTGCCTGCCTGTAGCTGTCCTGGTCCTGCTGGTTCCAGTCAGGTCCAGATGATCCCTGCCTGGTCCGACAGTCTCTAGCCTTGTCGGACCGGTCCCAGCCTGATTGCATCTGCCCAGCCTTATTGGACCGGTTCCAGCCTTATTGGGCCGATCCAAGCCTGATTGCATCTGTCCAGCCTTATTGGACCGGTCTCAGCCTGATTGTATCTGCCCCAGCCTTATTGGACCGGTCCCAGCCTGATTGTATCGGCCACAGCCTTATTGGACCGGTCCAGCCTGATTGTATCTGCCCCAGCCTTATTGGACCGGTCCAGCCTGATTGTATCTGCCCCAGCCTTATTGGACCGGTCCCAGCCTGATTGTATCTGCCCCAGCCTTATTGGACCGGTCCCAGCCTGATTGTATTGGCCACAGCCTTGTTGGACCGGTCCCACCGGATTGTATTGGCCACAGCCTTATTGGACCGGTCCCAGCCGGATTGTATTGGCCACAGCCTTATTGGACCGGTCCCAGCCTGATTGTATCGGCCCCAGCCTTATTGGACCGGTCCAGCCTGATTGTATCTGCCCCAGCCTTATTGGACCGGTCCCAGCCTGATTGTATCGGCCACAGCCTTATTGGACCGGTCCCAGCCTGATTGTATCGGCCACAGCCTTATTGGACCGGTCCAGCCTGATTGTATCTGCCCCAGCCTTATTGGACCGGTCCCAGCCTGATTGTATCTGCCCCAGCCTTATTGGACCGGTCCAGCCTGATTGTATCTGCCCCAGCCTTATTGGACCGGTCTCAGCCTGATTGTATCTGCCCCAGCCTTATTGGACCGGTCCAGCCTGATTGTATCGCCCACAGCCTTATTGGACCGGTCCAGCCTGATTGTATCGCCCAGCCTTATTGGACCGGTCCCGGCCTGATTGTATCGCCCCAGCCTTATTGGACCGGTCCAGCCTGATTGTATCGGCCCCAGCCTTATTGGACCGGTCTCAGCCTGATTGTATCTGCCCCAGCCTTATTGGACCGGTCCCAGCCTGATTGTATCGGCCACAGCCTTATTGGACCGGTCCCAGCCTGATTGTATCTGCCCCAGCCTTATTGGACCGGTCCCAGCCTGATTGTATCTGCCCCAGCCTTATTGGACCGGTCCAGCCTGATTGTATCGGCCCCAGCCTTATTGGGCCGGTCTCAGCCTGATTGTATCTGCCCCAGCCTTATTGGACCGGTCCCAGCCTGATTGTATCGGCCACAGCCTTATTGGACCGGTCCCAGCCTGATTGTATCGGCCACAGCCTTATTGGACCGGTCCCAGCCTGATTGTATCTGCCCCAGCCTTATTGGACCGGTCCAGCCTGATTGTATCGGCCACAGCCTTATTGGACCGGTCCAGCCTGATTGTATCGGCCACAGCCTTATTGGACCGGTCCCAGCCTGATTGTATCGGCCACAGCCTTATTGGACCGGTCTCAGCCTGATTGTATCGGCCACAGCCTTATTGGACCGGTCCAGCCTGATTGTATCGGCCCCAGCCTTATTGGACCGGTCCCAGCCTGATTGTATCGGCCACAGCCTTATTGGACCGGTCCCAGCCTGATTGTATCGGCCACAGCCTTATTGGACCGGTCTCAGCCTGATTGTATCGGCCACAGCCTTATTGGACCGGTCTCAGCCTGATTGTATCTGCCCCAGCCTTATTGGACCGGTCCCAGCCTGATTTTATCTGCCCCAGCCTTATTGGACCGGTCCAGCCTGATTGTATCTGCCCCAGCCTTATTGGACCGGTCCAGCCTGATTGTATCGGCCACAGCCTTATTGGACCGGTCCAGCCTGATTGTATCTGCCCCAGCCTTATTGGACCGGTCCCAGCCTGATTGTATCGGCCACAGCCTTATTGGACCGGTCCAGCCTGATTGTATCGGCCACAGCCTTATTGGACCGGTTTCACCGTCTGGTTCGCCCGACCACAGGTTTTGCACCTTTTCATTGCACAGTGCGCACTGTACTCCTTCACAGCCTTTGCGCGGATATTTTCCTGCCCTGTGATTTCAGTGGTTGGCACGCCATCTCAGTGGCACGGTTGGCACTGCCAGCTCTGGTACCGCGTGCCAATTGGTGCACCTGTTGGTGCACAGTTGGTCAGTGGAGCGCCAGCAATGTCCGCGATGCCTGTGCGATCCAACTGTTGTTTCGGATCCAACTGTTGGTTCGGATCCAACTGTTGGTTCGGATCCAACTGTGGGTTCGGATCCAACTGTTGTTTCGGATCCAACTGTGGGTTCGGATCCAACTGTGGGTTCGCATTCAACTGTTGGTTCGGATCCTACTCTGGGTTCGGATCCAGCTGTTGGTTCGGATCCAACTGTTGGTTCGGATGCACCCGGAATTGGAGGCTCGTCATCGGGCGATCCCAATTCTCCACTGATACTGTACCGAGGTGGATGCTGGGATGCTTTGCACGTGCGAGCTGGGTGGAAAATGCATCTCGCATTATTTCGGAAATATACGGCAATCATTCCCACCACTCTTAGGCATAAGGATCTTACAATGTTTCCATCCGAATATTCGGGAAAACGTATTTTCCTCGGAAGATTGCAATTATCCCCCTCAGGCTCGAGAAATAGACCACACGTACTACGTCTGGGCCCACTGGCGGATCTACGAGAGTTGGGGTGGGGCTGGGGTTGGAGTGAACCATACGCCCAGAAATGTTACATTATTTTTCCAACTTTGGCATTCAAATGGCATTCCTTGAATTATAATAATACGCTATGGGAACAATGTTCCCTCAAACGAACCCACCGAATGTTAGCTATTCGAAACAGAAGAGCTCTTTTAAATGGGAGGAAGGTGGAAGTTGCCCCCGTGCCGGTCGAAACCCAGTCTTCTGGATCGGCCAGTGTCTGTGCCAGTGTAAAATTATTCACCATGTGGCCTGGAAATTCACATTCAATGGAGTTGTGCTATTTCATCCTCGTCTTAGGTTTTTACCACTTTGCCACATGATGTATGGGCAGTCATCATGCATACGACTGCTAAGCAATGTAAAGTGCATGTGACTTAAGTGAAAGGCATTCCGCTTTTTAATCCTTAAGTGGCAATCCTTTATTTTCTTCCAATCTTTCACTATTCCCAAGCAACTTCGTCCTTCATCCACACAGTTAAGGGTGAAGCAATTTTAGGACACTGGTTTGTGCCCACATCGCATCCAGCTTAACTGGGCGGCCGCTGGCCTTAAGCAGCCGCCCAACAGCCATCGATCAACGCCGGCACTTCGCGGAAGTTTTCCGGGAAGTGATTAGTTTGTTTCGTCTTCATTGTGGCGTCTGAACGGCGGCCAAGGCTCAGAAGTATGAATTATTTATCAAAGTAGCGCGCTAATCAATGTCTCACGTTGCGACGTTGATCGAGTGGCTACAACGTCAGAGGAGGGCTCAGGGCCAGCGGGAGGTATCGGCAGCCCGGCTGGGTGCTGTGCGTCACACTGAATCGTATTGTATTGTATTGTATTGTATTGTATTGTATTGTATTGTATTGTATTGTATTGTATTGTATTGTATTGTATTGTATTGTATTGGCATGCATAGGGTGATCCACTGTTGTAGTGGCTATCATGCCCCGAATCACAGGTGAAGGAGTAAGAACGAAAACATAAAATTTGCAATAAAAACACACATGCAAACAGTCAAATACACACACACGTCTGTCTCATAATATTGTAAACATACGTACATACAGAACAGTCAAATACATAAGCAGTGTGTCTGAGAGGATGGACAGTCTGGTTGCCTGTCCAGTCAGTCGATTAGAACCGGTCGCCGACGATTACCACAATCGCAGTCCAGTCCGAGGGCAATTGAGAGACTGATTTGAACGGCTCTGGTTTGAGCGGCTCTGATTTGAGCGGCTCTGGTTTGAGCGGCTCTGGTTTGAGCGGCTCTGGTTTGAGCGGCTCTGGTTTGAGCGGCTCTGGTTTGAGCGACCCTGATTTGATTTTCCGGCCGGGACACGACGTTTTAGCTCGCTCGGCTGCCGAACGGAAACAGCTGTGCTGTGTGCTAGCATGTCCAATCTAAATTATAATTCGTAATTGCCGACGCACACAGCTTGGCAGTCAGGCTGGGCGAACTGGCACCTGAATATCCTGGTTAGGTTTAGGTGTGGTGGGAAACAGTATGCATATGCAGCATATTCGGACGCCATGATGCCCAGCCTGACTGACAAGCTAATTGTGATGTCAATACATGTTGGATAGCAATAGTGTATCAAACTAGATGACAGTGAGCATGCATGAGACAATATCAGCATTGAAAATTATTGCGTGCTAAAAGAAGTTAAAGTCAAACTAAACAATAACTGGGATTAGGATTAAACAACTATTATTAGGATTAAATAACTAGGCTTAGGATTAAATAACTATTATTAGGATTAAATAACTATTATTAGGATTAAATAACTAGGATTAGGATTAAATAACTAGGATTAGGATTAGGATTAAATAACTATTATTAGGATTAAATAACTATGGATTAGGATTAAAGCCTATAACTAGGTTAAATAATATTATTCGGATGAAATTACTAGGATTAGGATGTAACTAACTAGGATTAAATATAGATTAATATAACTAGGTGGCTCGGACCGTGCCAGCTGGACAGCGCCGTCGGCGGCGCTGCACGTGCGGCGTCCGGACATGCCTGGCAGTTTTTTTAGGTTGGCGCGCCGCCGGCCACACCCTGCCGACGGCATCATGTGACAGTGTTGCTAAACACGTACTGTTCTAATCGTATAATGTCTAACTATGGGTGCTGTGACCCCGTAAGTCAGCCGACCTACCATGCCCCGCATATGTTGCGTCTAGTACTTTTCCATCCGGTTCACGGCAACAGTTGTAGTGAAGGTCATTCGTGTGGGCTCGTGAATGTACCAGCGGGATCAGATGCGCCAAAGGGATCAGGTGGAAAGAGAGCACGGTGGTGGTGTTAGTATCCAGTGATGTAACTTTCCATGTTTTTGGGACGGCACCCCCCCCCCCCCCAATGTTCGCTGTGCCTTCCGAATAATTTCAAGCTTTAGCATGGTACCCTATGTGGTATGCCCACAATCCATTTGGGCGCGCCCATTGCCTGCATGCATTGTGCCCTCTCAATAGTTTTCAGAAATCTACACCCCTGCGAGTGACCAGCACCGGAACCAATAACGCATAGCACGGCCCCCAGCGAGTACAAGAACAGATCCAAGGGGCCAATGGGGCCATGCCTGCGCCCCCCCCCCCAAGGTGGGATCAGGTGCGCCCGGCGGGATCGTGGCCACTTCTGCTGCCCCCCTGGGCACCATCTGTCACGTGACGCTGAACAACACCCCGCCGTGTCCGACGCCGATGCGCCCGCCCAGGGGCGGATACAGGAGCCTGACCTGGGGAGGAGCCATTTAGAAAACTGTCGCCGATGTCGAAAAAAACTCATCAGAGTTGAACAGCCGCTATTCATCGGATTTGGTTAAGACAATATGTATTTCAGAAGATGTTTTAGGATTCGGAGAAAATGTCTTTTGGTACACGGTATCTGACAAAATAAGCCTCCTTGTGTGTGTGTGTGGGGGGGGGGGGTAGAGATGGCCCCTTGGATCCGCTCTTGTACTCACTGTGGACCGTGTTATGCGTTATTGGTGTCAGCGCTGGTCACTCGCATGGGTGTAGATTTCTGAAAACTATTGAGAGGGCACAATGCATGCAGGCATTGGGCGGGCCAAAATGGATTGTGGGCATGCGACACAGAGTCCCATGCTAAAGTATAAAGTTATTGAGAAGGCGCAGCCAACATTTGGGTGGGGTGGGTGGGTGGAGTGTCCTCCCAAAAGCATGCAAAGTTACATCACTGGATGCTATTACCACTGGCGAGCTCTTTTCCACGATTGCGTCGTGCTCTGCTTTGCAAACGACTTGCGAATTCCGGAATCCTCGAGCCCGCATTAACGATATTGCATTGCGCAGTTGCGTCCACGCATTTTCATTGCGTGTTTACGTCTGCGTTGTTGGTTTGCTCACTGCGCGCTTTGAGACATCGTAGAAGTCCTGCATCGTAATGGCGTCCTCAGCTTAACGGAATGACAACATGTGTTGTTGACTCGCATGCCTCTCTTCATACTTGCCGACAGTTCAGAAGGGTGGAAAAGGCTGCACACCTTTAGCCAAAATCATTCCCAGTAAAACAAAGGCCAATACGCCAAACGAACCCCACCTATGCGTCCAGTAAGCGACCAGGGTGTACAGCCTCCACCTGCAGTATCTAGCTGCGCGAAGTCACCGCCATTCACCGCATTCTGAAGCAGCTGGAAAGCCGGCAGCCCATTCCAGATATTCTCGGCTTCATCTGATGAAGCCGAGACGTAAGCCGAGACATAAGCCGAGACGTGTGTCCAGAGTGAAGCTTGCCCGGACTCACCACTGGGGTCATTAGGACCGGATTCCGCGATGTTGACAGCGTGGAATCGCAACGCATCGCATCTCCGGATCGGCGGTGCCTGTCCAGCTGCCGCACGTGCGAAGCGACTTGGCAGCTGTCCCCGTGAGTTCACTCGGAAACTATGTGTCCGCCAGCTGTCTTGGGGCCAGACTTCGGCAGTGACACACATCTTTCCTGAAAAATCTTCACTCTGTGGATATTTTTTTTCACTAATATTACACTAGTGATAGTAATATAGCACTGCAGTGTGTTTATTAGGATTTATTATCACTAGTGTATTATTTAACAAACAAACAAAAAACTCCGAGACGTGACCGGCGTTCGCGGAATGCGTCAGTAGTTCGCGCAGAAATCCAACACAACTTAAAAGTAGTTGCGGACACTGTTGGCCTCTGAGAGGATCATGTGCTGGCCGTCACTTGAGCACCATTTCGTGCTGCCCGTGCGATCGAATACGGCCGAGTGCCGAATTTCGGCGAATGGGCGCTGTATGACAAACGCAGTCGATGCGCCCCTGAACCCAAATCACCAACCGACCAACCGAGTTTCGGCGAATGCCCGGGAGCGCACCACACACGGCCCCCGAGGACTCCTCCAGCCGGTGCCAATCAAGCCGAGTGACAGTCGCCTGGCGTCCCGCCATGAAGTATTGCCTGGCACCCTGCCAACTCTGCTGGCGTCCTGCCACGACCGGAGGGTTAACGCCTGCTGACAAACGGTTATCAGTCAGAAGTCCACCCGGGCGGTGTCAGCGATTTTTCCGCGTCGCTGGAGTGAATTATTCACGTGGCTATTCTAAAAGCGGCACTTCGGTGATGCAGACCCCCTGCGCCCACTTGGGTTCGCGCCTCTAGTTGTACGGAACCAATCGACTAAGAACCATGTATGGATACGTGCTGATGTCGTTGGTGTTGTCGAATACCATTTTCGGTCCATTTTTTTTGTCATGCAGCATCACCGGCCAAATGCGAAGCCTAGACAATTTTGGCAACGCCAAAAGTGCCGCACTGGCAACGCCAAAAGTGCACGAAATTCCACCTCTGACCGGAACCGATTTCGCTCACGTGCGTCTAAAATGCGTGGTGATGGCAATGCGCGTTCCGCTTTCTGTTGTGGTTGCATCACGTTCTGCAAGTGACACTCGACCGAGCACTTCCGCCTGAGGTGTCGCGCGGTGCTGCAGGTCACGACCTTTACCGCGTGCTGCATGACTTCATGGTGAGGTCCCGTCAGAGCTTCGTCTGACGCAATGTCTCAGCCGCGGGCTGGTCTAGAGATCCAACACGAGCTGCCGCCCGCAGCTGCGAAGTGTGTTCCGGCACACCTGCTTCCGAAATTCCGGCGTATGCATGGCCGGACGGTTGCTGACACTGGACGCTCTTGAAGCCCTTCATCCACAGCGCCATTGCCCCTTTTACGTGAAAGCTCCGGTCACGCTGCCGGTCAGGTCAGGTCAGGTCAGTGCGCAGGTCATGTCGGATTTTCGCCAACGCCGGGTCGACCGGACCCACCGGCAGCGCGGAACGACCGCTGGAGACCGGAGAGGGAGGTCACGAGAAGCTGAAGAGACAGCTGATCGGTCGGATCGAAGGTCTCGTGGGACATTGACGGAAGAGTGAGAAGCGAGGAGGGAAGAGTGGCAGACGGCACTTTACGACCGACATCGGCACCCCTGTGTGTGGCGATAAACTGGAGTACGACCCTGAACTCTTCCCAAGAGATATGGTGGTGGAGAGAGAGAAGAGAGAGGGAGAGAGAAACGGAGGCAGAGGCAGAGGCAGAGGCAGAGGCAGAGGCAGAGGCAGAGGCAGAGGCAGAGGCAGAGGCAGAGGCAGAGGCAGAAGCAGAGGCAGAGGCAGAGGCAGAGGCAGAGGCAGAGGCAGAGGCAGAGGCAGAGGCAGAGGCAGAGGCAGAGGCAGAGGCGGGGGGGGGGGAGAGAGAGAGAGAGAGAGAGAGAGAGAGAGAGAGAGAGAGAGAGAGAGAGAGAGAGAGAGAGAGAGAGAGAGAGAGAGAGAGAGAGAGAGAGAGAGAGAGAGAGAGAGAGAGAAGGAGGGAGGAGGAATTAGAGAGGCAGATGGTAGGGAGAGAGAAAGGAAAATAAGGATAGGGTGATCAGAGACCAAGTAAATAGATGGGAGAAAATGGACAACGAGAAAGGGAGGGCAGGGAAGACAGACGAAACAAGATAACTGGATTCCAAGAGAAAGACGTCTAGCTCGCTGGAGAGCTTGCCGAGTAATTCCCAACTTCCACTGGCCGGTGAACTACTCGAGCGACAGTAAACAGCGTCCTTGATGAAAAGTTCATCAAACTACTCATGCACTTAGTTCTCGTCATTGGCGGCAAACCCAAGTTAGTCATTAGGGCTTTAGGGCGCATCGACTACTTCGCCCATGGCGGCAAACGCAAATAAATAAACATAAGTGCATTGATGTACTATATCGCGCGTCGTCGTGTTCGCTGCCGATACTGTCTGTTCCATGTCAGCCAGTGTGGCGATTGGGTGAAGGTGTTCTACGATTTGGAAGTGATTCATCCGTTGATTTTCAATTACATTTTTTTGCGAAAGGATATAAATGGCTTTGGTTGCCATATGTGTCCAAAACACAAGCGAGTATCATTGCCGCAGGCATAGGGAAAGGTGCACCTGAGCACTTACTATGAAGTGGTAGAAAAGAGTGTGTTTGTGTTCACTCCTGACGGCGGGACACAGTGGATTGTCTGGAAGGTTGATGGGCACTGTGACATCAAGTTGTGGTGTTGGAGTTGTGGTGATACCTGTTGTGGTGATACTTGTCGCTGATTCGATATTTGCGGACGCTGAAAACCGGTTTTATGGCACGCTTCGGATGTTTCCAGGTCAAGTATATCTACAATGTGATCATTATTCTATATATAATGATCAGGCCTTGAATACGACATGATGTAATATATATTGTCCTATTCGATTGCACAAGCCAAGTTCTTTTCGTCCCAAATGATCCGTGTTGCCTATCTTTCCTGGGACGTTTCCCATTGCAAGGCTTAAAAACCGCATTATGACGTTATTTTGAGAAAAAAAGCTTGTGTGGTCATAGTTTCCAATTTATAGTTCGACTTCGGTACCTTGCATGTCAATTTAGGCGTGACTGAAATCCATGCAATTGAGTCTGATTCGAGCAAGCAGTTGTGATAGTCGCACCAGTCCCGACTTTTCTCCTTTCCACGAGGAGAGCCACCTCGACTCAACTGGTGTCAGATGAATTGCGTCTGACAGGGATCGGTGGGGTGCCTGTGGAAGAAGACTCCGAGAGTTGAAAGCAGACTGTGAGCACGCCGCAGATATGGGGAGGGTGTGAGGGGGTAGGGGTGTAGGCGGAGCGGGATGGGGAGACGAAAGAGGGGACATGCAAGATCAGTAGCATGCAGGGCCTGAAAATGCAGGCGGGATCTGAGGATGCAGACGTGGTCGGGTGGTCAATGCGGGGTCAAACAACTCAATCGAGGTAAGATAATTCAGTCAGATAATTCAAAATATGTATATAAATACATAATTCAGTCAGATAATTCAGTCGAGGCAATACGGACAGGATGGGATAGTACAGGAGAGAGGATTCAGACCGGGGCAAAAGATAGAGACAGGGCCAGAGGGTGCAAGCAGGATCGAAGGGTGCAAGTAGTATCGAGGCAGGCAGCATCATCGTTCGGTCAGGATTAAATGACGCACGCAGGATCGACCGAGCGAAATTGACGCGGAGCGACATGCAAACAGGTCGAGGAAGGGAATGGAGGAAGAGCCACCGACAGTACCTAGGTCGGGGTCGAGTACCTAGGTACAGTACCTAGGTTAGGTGGAGGAAGGGAATGGAGGAAGAGCCGCCGACAGTACCTAGGTCGGGGTCAAGTACCTAGGTACAGTACCTAGGTCAGGTCGAGGAAGGGAATGGAGGAAGAGCCACCGACAGTACCTAGGTCGGGGTCGAGTACCTAGGTACAGTACCCTGGTCAGGTCGACGAGGGGAAGGGAGGAAGAGTCAGCGACAGTACCCAGGTCGGGGTTGAGAACCTATGCACAGTGCCTAGGTCAGGTCGATGAAGGGAAGGGAGGAAGAGCCAGCGACTGGCGGAGGGAGCGAGGAAGTGAAGGGAGGAAGAGCCGATGACAGACGGTCAGCGACAGAGATGAGAGCGGCGTGCCGTGAGGCGAGCCCGGTCGGAGCGGTGCCGACGCGTGCCGTGACGCGGGCCCGGTCGGAGCGGTGCCGGCGCGTGCCGTGACGCGGGCCCGGTCGGAGCGGTGCCGGCGCGTGCCGTGACGCGAGCCCGGTCGGAGCGGTGCCGGCGCGTGCCGTGACGCGGGCCCGGTCGGAGCGGTGCCGGCGCGAGCCGTGACGCGAGCCCGGTCGGAGCGGTGCCGGCGCGGCCGTGAGGCGAGCCCGGTCGGAGCGGTGGCGGCGTGTACTCCCGCTCCCGCTACCGCTTCAGCCTGCTGGCAGCCGGCCCAGACTCGGAGGCGGCGCCGCCAACTTGGCTCGCGGCCCGCCGGCCGTGGTCGTGTCCCGCGGCGGCCGGCGGGAGCGGCTGTTGGCAATGTGGCCAACAGCCGGCCCCTCTGGCCCAGCGGCGAAGCCAGGGGGTGAAGGGGAAACTACCCCCTCCTCCAGAGGGCACTGCTGTTGGCCAACAGTCCTGACCCAGCGGCCTAGTCAGGGGGTGAAGGGAAACTACCCTCTCCCCAGGGGTCATTGCTGTTGGCCAACAGTAGGTCCTCCTGCCCCAGCGGCGAAGCCAGGGTGGTGTGGGGGTGAAGGGGAAGCTACCCCTTCCCAGGGGACACGGCTGTTGGGCATAGGCAGGCTCGTCTGGCCACGGTTTGGTATGCATTCGTCCTGGATTTTAAGGGATAATTTTGAAGACACAAAAAGGATAATCCTCGCGTTTTTTTTTAAACCGGAAGCTTATTTTGATACTTGCAGATTTTGGGAACCTTTGTTGTTTAGAAAAAAAAAAAAAAAAAAGATATAAGAAAAATAACCCCCCCCCCCAGGGAAACCCCCTGGCCAAAAAAAACAAAACCAGGCAGGCTCATCTGGCCACGGTTTGGTATGCATTTTGGAGTACTAAATTTGGAGAGGATAATTTTGGAGACACAAAAAGGATAATCCTCGCGGCTTGTTATTATTTTTTTTTTCACACCGGAAACTTATCTTGGTACTTGGAGATTTTGGGAACCATGATTACGTCGAAAAAAATAAAATAATGATATTAGGAAGATCAGTTTTCACGACTGAAGTACCTCGATGTGCCATGGAGACCACCTTCAGAGAACACGAGCGTTCGGAGAACCCGAGCAGTTTCAGTCTCAGTTCCAGAACGGGTTTATGTTGGCATTACAGGGGCCATCTTGAAGTCAATTCCATGGATGCAAAATCGTAGGATTAATATTTGAACAAGACTAGCCAGGGAAACCTCACCTTCTGGACGAACGTGATGCAACGCCACCGGTGGCATTGTTTGTGTGGGGACCATAGGCACACCGGAGGGAGGGAGGGGCCAGGGGGCCCGGGCTCCCCCCATGAGACCAAAGTGCCCTTTTTACCGAAAAGTGCCCTCTTGGCCGGAATGTCCCAAATTTAGCCCCAAAATCACCTGCCCTGTGTGCCCCGCCTGTGCCAAAGGTGCCCATTGGGGCCAAAACTCCCCTTTTGGCCAAACATTTTTCACGCCCCCCCCCCCGGTCAACAGACCTTCCAGTGTGCCCCGGGCCGCAAAGTGCCATTTTGGAGCCGGTCAGGTGCCCTTTTGGTCCTAAGGCGTCCTGAGCAGTTCTGCAACATCCTTGGATGTTCTGAAGAGTCCTGCGGGAATCCACGGCGTCCTGCCGCACGCTGGCGAGCCACCGGCCGTATGACGAGGCCCTGTCTGGCCTAGTCCTGAGCACGTGCGTGCATGCGCATGATCTGCTCAGGTCGGTGTTCACTATCAGCTGAATAGTGCTGCTTTTTTGCGCGCCATCAAGCGGTCAGCGACACACGTGTCGCGCACTGACAGCTGATGGCGCGCAAAAAAACGCCGAGCGGTGCACGTGCGGCGCAAAAAAAAAGTTTTCCGCGGCCGGGGGACGCGACTAAGAGCGTTGCGTCTTCCGCGCTGGTAGAGCTGTGGAAAATTCAGCGAGTGAGAGCTACCTGTACCAAAGTTGACGACCTAATAAGAACACATTGGAGGGCTGTGTCATAGGGTGCCATGTTAAAATCTGAACTTTTTTTAAAAATAAATAAATTTAATCCGAGTTGTTGCTTGGGTGGCTTAAGGAATCAGGGTTCTCTCGCTAAGCAGAGCTTGTTGCGTGAACCCTGGCCCCACCACCCGATCCATGAACTCCAGTTCAACGACAGAATTTAGATCGAAAGTTTCACGTGCCGCCAATGCACCGACACGGCCGCCCGGTAGCTCGTCCCCGGCCTAATCGGGCCAGTTGCCAACTGACACTTCCGGCCGGGGGCTAGATGCGAGCGCACGAAGCGACTCGAACCCTGTGTTGCCAGTAAAGGGGAGACCAGTGCAGGCCAGCGCTCTAACCAACTGAGCTACCGGAGCGGCTATCGCCTGTGCGCACATTGCCGGAGTTGGGGCTTTCGACGAAATGGCAAACTCCGTCGATGGCTTGGCGAAATGCAGCACGGAACGTCCCTCCACACCAGGTTCTGGTGATTTTCTGACGAATGACGTCATGCTCGGAGTTAGTACCCTGAAATGAGTGGCATGCAGAACGGCAAGGCTAATACTGTGTCGAAGGTCGGTACTGCATGGGCGGCAGTTGAAGATCTCACTCAATCCAGATCTGCTCCACGAGGAGCCGTTGGGCTTATGGTTAGGTATAAATATTACTGTCTTGTGGAAACCTGAGTTTCCGAAGCCCTGCTTCAAATCGTTACAGTTTGGACAATTTGTAACAGTTTGTGATTGATTGCCAGCAGTGCTGGAATACCAGGCACGGCCTTTTCCACTTTGCGTATGGATGCCAAGCAATGCGCATTTGCGAACGTTGAATGCAAATAGGTGGAAGCACACCATCTTTTCTGCAATCGTCTTTTCAAATGCTGATTGGATGGTGCATGCCATAGGTGGGGCATTAAAACGTGACAACCATTTAAATATTATTATTCAGCATAGATCGTAATGTGTTCGCTACCACGAAATACGCTCAAATATGACCTGCGGTTTGCATCTCGCCTTAAATTATAACGCTCCACCTGCGTTGGATTGAGTTGGTGCTTCACGACGGACTCAGCAGCTGAGGCCATAAGGGGTCACCTGCCTCTCACTCTGACAGGAAGCGCGGGCATCGCGGGGAATCGAACCCCGTACCTCCGGCTTGCCAGACGCTCAGCTTAACCCGTGCCCTCTTTCCGGTCAGATCCTCACACCCCGTCTCGGGGGGGGGGGTTAGTAGCCCCTCTAAAATCCAAGCTAAGCATGGCAAGACAACGAAAGAGGTGTCATCGGAAAGCGCTCGACGAGTAGGGTCCGAGTCCACCCCCAAATCAATTTCCCCCAAAAGTGACGTCACCAGGTGGATAGATTTTCACGACTTTTCACGACTTACATTATGTTTTAGGCTCTGGGGAGTTCATTTTGGTGGATATACGAAAAAAACAAAATGTATTTGGAATGAGAAATGGACAGCGATATCGACCAAGGTCATATTTTGTTTTGCCCCCCAAAATAAAAATTATATTTTTTGAAATTTCAAAATTTTGAGTTTTCAAGTTTTCTTTAATTTTCCTTTTCCAATGGGTAGAGCAGACCGAGAAACGTTGTTGGAAGTCAACTTTCCCTGATAAAAATGCTTACTTTAGCCAGAATCCTCTATTTGAACTGCAATTTGGCAAATAAGAAAAAATGTATGTAGTCAAAGACGAAAAAAACGAAAAATTCAACTCGTACGTTTTGTTGCATCCCTAAAGATAAGCAAACGCTGAAAGTTTCATTAAAATATCTGTATCCGTTAAAGCATGACGACTGGTTGAACTTTTTTGGAGGTGACCTCACTTGACCTTGACTAACTCATTGACCCTAGATGACCTGACTTCAAAATTTTGAATTAGCATGCCAAATTGATGTGGGAAAAGGTATGCCAAATTTGGGCGCGCTGCCGCGCGCCGTTCGTCCACTATCCGCGAAAAACCTGAGGGGGCGGTTGAAGACCCCCCTCGGGTTAACCACTGAGCTGCCGACGCCCCTCCGCCTGCGTTGAGCGACGGCTGAAAAAAAGAACACCAAATGTAAAACTCTTCGATTATATTTTTACCGAACTTAATGATGGCTGATTCGGCAGAAAATCGCATTTTCCATGGAGCGTGCGATGCAAGTGGCATTTCCCGGCAAACACCATTGTCTGCTTTAATCATTGTATTAGCCACAGAAGATCCCCGTGAGACGGCAAAGGCTGCCTGTCTGCAATACAAGCAAGCCGCTCTCGTCTAAGCACCTTCCCTGCAGCAAAACAACCAACGCTGCAGCTATTGCATAAAAGAAACGATTCGCCAGCATGCGATCGCAAATGAGTTGACGTGACGTGACGTAACGTGACGTGGCATGATGCTGAGGCTCTCCTGAAGATGCACCATCAGGCGTGACGAGTTGTCACGTGAGGCCGTGCACTGTTCTCTGTGGTTGAGGAAAACCCTCCCCATCCACAACCCCCATAACACTAACGCTCACGCGGGTGACGAGAGTCGATAAATATTGCATTTGTCAAATTCGTGATCCCGTACTCTAGTAGAGAAATTCCTCTATCTGGAGAAATTCCTCCCTTTAGTTTAATGGCAGCGAAGAACCGTGAGTTGTTCTACGGCGCATTCATTTGCTAGATCAAATAGCGCCGCCAACGTCTCACGCCGGTTGGTCGCGGACGAACTCGCATTCACGTCGGGTGTAGGATTCGAACCCGCTTAGCTTAATGGCATGAATATTCATCGGCAGTGTTGAAAGCATCTTTGGCTAATGTTCTGGCAATTCCTATTGGCGTTTGACCTTGGAGCACATAGAAGGTGCGTAAGGCGACACCCAGCAGGGGCGCAGCCAAAAGGGGCCGGGGTTGCCAACCCGTTCCTGCCATTAGCAACGAAAAATACACTAGATCAACGAAGAAATGTTTGGATGTTCATCACGCAAAATCGGAAATTATCCGCGCACTCCGGCGCCGAAAACAGCTTGGCTTCATGACATCCCTGTTGGATGTAAAAAACCACAACCACCCTTAGGAAAACCTTAAGGAACCGTTAAGAAAATGTCGGCTGCGCTCCTAGTATCCATTGAGCACATCAACGAGAAAAGCATGCAAATAGTTATCACCACTGTTTCGAAATCATGATTAGAAATACATAAAATTCAATATGCGCAGCAGGTCGTGGCTCCCATTATGCTAAGAACGAGTCAGCTGCGGTTGGGGACTTGTAGTTTATGGCTTAGTTGTCCGTTTCACAGCTCAAAGGTGGTGGGTTCGAGTCTCACCTATCGCGTACTCTTCGCATGCAACCAATTGGCGACGCTACATGACTCAACGGTGCACGCGTCGTTAAAAAAGCAAAGACAATAACTTCCAATAGCCAATAACGTCAGCTGCGGCTAACGTGTGCCACCCCGGTCTGGGGTCTGAGGTCTGAGGTCTGAGGTCTGGGGTCTGAGGTCTGAGGTCTGCGGTCTGGACCACGACGCAGCCCACGGAGTACGATGTTCGAGATGCCTG
This sequence comes from Imbricaverruca yamaguchii, assembly GCA_034440575.1. Lineage (NCBI taxonomy): Eukaryota > Metazoa > Arthropoda > Thecostraca > Neoverrucidae > Imbricaverruca > Imbricaverruca yamaguchii. The sequence continues at coordinate 1,407,160 of JAOTOL010001567.1, forward strand.
TTTTTTTTTCATGTAGCAGTTACGTGTATCGGAAAAAGGTCTGGAGCAGATGCGACTTTTTCACCCGTGGCCACCCCGGTTCTAGACGATGTCGCCCAACAGAGCAGGCTCCACCCCATCCCCGGGCGGCTCAGAAGGCCACCCCAGGCTGAGGCGGTGTCGCCCAACAGAACAGGCTCCACCCCTCCCCCGGGCGGCTCAGAAGGCCAGGCTGAGGCGGTGTCGCCCAACAGATAGGCTCCACCCTCCCCGGGCGGCTCAGAAGGCCAGTGGTGAGGCGGTGTCGCCCAACAGAGTAGGCTCCACACCCTCCCCGGGCGGCTCAGAAGGCCAGGCTGAGGCGGTGTCGCCCGACAGAACAGGCTCCACCCCCTCCCCCTGACGGCTCAGAAGGCTACCCCAGGCTGAGGCGGTGTCGGCCAACAGAACAGGCTCCACCCCCTCCCCCGGGCTGCTCAGAAGGCCAGGCTGAGGTGGTGTCGCCCAACAGAGCAGGCTCCACCCCTCCCCGGGGCGGCTCAGAAGGCCAGGATGAGACGGTGTCGCCCAACAGAACAGGCTCCACACCCTCCCCCGGGCGACTCAGAAGGCCAGGTGAGACGGTGTCGCCCAACAGAGCAGGCTCCACACCCTCCCCGGGCGGCTCAGAAGGCCACCCCAGGCTGAGGCGGTGTCGCCCAACAGAGCAGGCTCCACCCCCTCCCCCGGGCGGCTCAGAAAGCCACCCCTGGCTGAGGCGGTGTCGCCCAACAGAACAGGCTCCACCCCCTCCCCCGGGCGGCTCAGAAGGCCAGGGTGAGGCGGTGTCGCCCAACAGAGCAGGCTCCACACCCTCCCCCGGGCGGCTCAGAAGGCCAGGCTGAGGTGGTGTCGCCCAACAGAGCAGGCTCCACACCCTCCCCCGGGGCGGCTCAGAAGGCCAGGGTGAGGCGGTGTCGCCCAACAGAGTAGGCTCCACCCCATCCCCGGGCGGCTCAGAAGGCCACCCCAGGCTGAGGCGGTGTCGCCCAACAGAGCAGGCTCCACCCCCTCCCCGGGGCGGCTCAGAAGGCCAGGCTGAGGCGGTGTCGCCCAACAGAGCAGGCTCCTGGGCGGACCAGACCGCCGCGCTTTACCCCCGGTGAACACCTGCGCCACATGACCGCCAGTCGACTCACAGATGTGCAGTCGTGTCCGATGACGCAGCAGAGGCAGCGGCGGATCCAGCAATTGTGACAGGTGGGCCGCAAATGTCCCGGGAGGGGCACATTCAGGCGAATATTCGTTGGGTGGGCGCGGGAGGACGCGGGTGCGCACGAGCATGCTGGAAGCGCATCGTTTCTTCTGAGAAGGGTGCCTCTGGCTGATAAATCCGTTGAGCGGTGGAGAGGGGCACTCAAGTCTCCCTTGAAGGACGGATTCCCCTGTCGGGGGGCGGCGCGTTTCCAGGGGAAAGGCATGCCTCCAGTGCTCCCGCCCCTGCATCCGCCCCTGCGCGGAGGCGCTCTGAAGCCGTGACGGCGGAGGGCGGAGGGCGGAGGGCGGAGGGGGAGGAGAGGGCGGACGGTGGAGGCAGGCAGAGCACCTTCCTGTCAGCCTTGATTATGGTTGGTTAGTTATTTAGGCCTAAAGGACGACTACAGCGGCGACAGCACCCATAACCAGTAGTATATCCATGGAAGCCCAGCCGCCAAATCTGGTAAAACAGCATCATGCCGAGGTGTATCACCCCGCATGCTGTATCAGTTCAGGAATTTATTCGCCGTCAGCCGTTTAGAAATACGACGTGTCGCGATCGACAAGTGTTCCGGCTACGGCAGTCGTCTACCTTTCGGAATACAGGTGGGCGGGCGGCCCCCGGACCCCATCATGGGCGACACAGCGCGGGACCGGAACCGAGGATTTCCCCGGGGACGGGACCGGCGATTTCCTTCGGTCGGCGGCGCGATGCGCCTCCGCAGCCCTGGCTCTGAAGCCGATCGCCCCGGGGGAAATGAGGCTGAAACGAGTTGGGCCGCCACCGTGCTGCGTCATCTCGCGTCGACTACGTGGCAAATGATGTCGCCTCTCGTCTCGCGTGTCTGACGCAGAAAGGGAGCAGGCTTCCCCAACTTCGACACCTCCCGGGACCTTGTCACCACTCAGCATCCGTGAACACCGGTACTTAATTAAATAATAAGTCCACTAAGCCGATGCGAAAGGCTCAATGAGTGTACATAGCGTGAACGCAAAGACCTAGGCAGATTACCAGATACCGACGATGAAGGCGAAAAATCAGCTGCATGCCTGATTTCATCAGTTTCATTCCTTTCATTCAGTCTTATTTCATCAGTTCTGGGCCAGGGCCAACGTACGCCGAGTTGTTCTTTGTTTAGCTGGATAAGGCGTGCATTTGCTAACGTCAGTGTTGACTATTTCTGTCACTTCTCGTTCTGTGTCTTATTGAACGTTGTGGGTTCAACATTCAACTGGCAAAACTGTTCGAATCGCCTTTTAAGAAGTACAGTATCGCAGAAAGTTGGTGTGGCCCTGGCCCGACCTGTCATTCCTGCCATACCGCATTCTTCGCACATGGCTGCTGTGCTATTGCTACAATCAGGGAAACTTCCAAACATGCCAGTTTGTACCAAATCGAACATTTCCAATTACCGATAAAACACGCCCCTCATGGCATCGACCGCAGGAACACCGACAGAGGTCCGGGGGCCGGGGATCGCCGGGTCTATCTCTCCCTCTCCCTCTTCCTATATATCTCTCTCCCTCTTCCTTTTTTGTCTCTTCCTTTGTCCCTCTTCCTTTTGTTCTTCCTTTGTCCCCTCTTTGTCCCTCTTCCTTTTCTGTCCTCTCTTTGTCTCTCCTTTGTCTCTCTCTTTGTCCCTTCCTTTTGTCCCTCTCTTTTGTCTCTCTTTGTCCCTCTTCCTTTTGTCCCTCTTCTTTGTCTCTTCCTTTTGTCCCTCTTCCTTTTGTCCCTCTTCATTTGTCCCTCTCTCCCTCTCTCTCTCTCTGTCTCTAAACTCTCTTTCCTCTCTCTCTCTCTCTCTTTCCCTCTCTCTCTCTCTCTCTCTCTCTCTCTCTCTCTCCCTCGCTCTCGCCCGATCACAGTTATAAGCGGTCGTCATGGCAACGCATCGATTGGCGGCGCCGCGTTCGTGACGACTGTTGTCTCCGGTCGCGCCGTGTCCCGCGGCGGTGACGGCCACTGTTGTGCCGGTGACCCCGGCCGGCCGCCGGAGCACGGTCCGGAGCACGGTCGAGGCACGGTCCGGAACGGTCCGAGCACGGTCCGCACGGCACGGTCCGGGCACGGTCCGAGCACGGTCTGGAGCACGGTCCGAGCACGGTCCGAGACGGGCACGGTGCACGGTCCGGAGCACGGTCCGAGCACGGTCCGAGGCACGGTCCGAGCACGGTCGAGCACGGTCGGAGCACGGTCGAGGCACGGTCCGAGGCACGGTCCGAGCCGGAGCACGGTCGGAGCACGGTCGAGGCACGGTCCGTGAGCACGGTCGGAGCACGGTCGAGCACGGTGGGCACGGTCCGGAGCACGGTCCGGAGCACGGTCGAGGCACGGTCCCGGAGCACGGTCCGAGCACGGTCGGAGGCACGGTCCGGGCACGGTCGAGGCACGGTCCGAGGCACGGTCGGAGCACGGTCCGGAGCACGGTCCGAGCACGGTCCGGAGCACGGTCCGGAGCACGGTCCGGGGCACGGTCCGGAGCACGGTCCGGAGCACGGTCCGAGGCACGGTCCGAGGCACGGTCCGGAGCACGGTCCGGAGCACGGTCCGGAGCACGGTCCGGAGCACGGTCCGGAGCACGGTCCGAGGCACGGTCCGAGGCACGGTCCGAGCACGGTCCGGAGCACGGTCCGAGGCACGGTCCGGAGCACGGTCCGGAGCACGGTCCGGAGCACGGTCCGGAGCACGGTCCGGAGCACGGTCCGAGGCACGGTCCGGAGCACGGTCCGGAGCACGGTCCGGAGCACGGTCCGAGGCACGGTCCGAGGCACGGTCCGGAGCACGGTCCGGAGCACGGTCCGGAGCACGGTCCGGAGCACGGTCCGAGGCACGGTCCGGAGCACGGTCCGGAGCACGGTCCGAGGCACGGTCCGAGGCACGGTCCGGAGCACGGTCCGGAGCACGGTCCGGAGCACGGTCCGGAGCACGGTCCGGAGCACGGTCCGGAGCACGGTCCGGAGCACGGTCCGAGGCACGGTCCGGACAGGCACGGTCCGGAGCACGGTCCGAGGCACGGTCCGAGGCACGGTCCGAGCACGGTCCGAGGCACGGTCCGGAGCACGGTCGAGCACGGTCCGAGGCACGGTCGGAGCACGGTCCGAGACGTGAGCACGGTCCGAGCACGGTCCGGAGCACGGTCAGCACGGTCGGGCAGGCACGGTCGGAGCACGGTCTGGAGCACGGTCCGGAGCACGGTCCGAGGCACGGTCCGAGGCACGGTCCGAGAGAGCACGGTCGGAGCACGGTCCGGAGCACGGTCCGAGGCACGGTCCGAGGCACGGTCCGAGCACGGTCCGAGCACGGTCGGAGCACGGTCCGGAGCACGGTCCGGAGCACGGTCCGAGCAGGCACGGTCCGGAGGCACGGTCCGGAGCACGGTCCGGAGCACGGTCCGAGGCACGGTCCGAGGCACGGTCCGGAGCACGGTCCGAGGCACGGTCCGGGGCACGGTCCGGAGCACGGTCCGGAGCACGGTCCGGAGCACGGTCCGAGGCACGGTCCGGAGCACGGTCCGAGGCACGGTCCGGAGCACGGTCCGGAGCACGGTCCGAGGCACGGTCCGGAGCACGGTCCGAGGCACGGTCCGGAGCACGGTCCGGAGCACGGTACGGTCGTCGGGCCGGATAATTGTGGCTCTGCTGTCGGCGGGTAGCGAAGCGTGAGCGTCACGAACGGGTTCCCGGCTGCTTCGGCGTTCTCGTTGTTTCGTCGCGTTCGGCGCGGCCGCCGGTCGGAGGTCGGTTTTCCGCCGCTGAGCTGATGGATGTGGCAACCGTGCAGGGGCGCACCCAGTATTTTCGCACGGGGAGGGGCCGACGGCAAAAATACGACCACGGAGAGATCGCTTTCGATGTGCGAAGCGCGTTAAAATTGTTTACTTTGATATGGTGCAAATTCCACTTTTTTTGCTTGATCTAACATTTTATTTGTTCGGGTGCGGACCCCCCCCACTCCTCCTAGCTGCGCCTCGGCAGCCGTGCCGCGATACCAGTGTCAGCTATCCGACGCATCGAGCAAAACATCTTTTCTCCAGTCAGTGGCTTGGAGAGGCATGGCCGAGTGGTTAAGGTGTTGGGCTCTGGCTACCGGCCGGATAATTGTGGCTCTGCTGTCGTGTTGTCCCGTGTTCAACACTCGCACCACTCAGGACATTTCCCAATCCCGCGGCCCACCGGCGAAACACAAACGTTGTCCGGTGCTTTCGTCTGGCTCTAAGGACAGTCAGAACGGTACTGCGTCAGAGCTGACGAAGTTTTGCTGCGGTGCGTTCTGGTGCAAAACTAGTCATCATCGGTCTGGTAGTGCACCTCGTATCGTGACAGTCGCGTGGACCAGAACCTCGTTCCACGCGACCGACCGTCGTGTGGACGGTGGACGGTCGTGTCGTGTGGACCGTCTTGCCGTCTAGCTTATTTGTGCCCTTGACCCTGTCACGTACTCTGGACAGCGAGATGGCGGCCGTTTGGTGCTGCGGGTCCCGGGGGGCGTGTTTGAGACGCACCATACGTCTCCCCCGCGGAGGCCACCGCGGCAAATCGATGGGCTTCGCCCGCCGAGTAAACGGCCGTTCCGGCCAACTTATTTGGCATGCTGAGGCCGAAAAAGCCTGGCCTTGTCAGTCACCCGCGGAAATATTAAAACTATATTCTGTCCGGAAACTGTTGACCTGAAACTGACGTGGGAAGGCGAAGGCGGAAGGGGGTAGGGGGGGGGGGTGAAAAGCACTTGAAACGCGAACGAAACTTGGGGAATTTAGGTCGTTCTATGCAGTATTACTGTTCGTGTCTTATCATCGCCAATGCTTAGTTGTTCATGGACGGTTATTCGAGTAGGAAGTCATCAATTGATCGGTAATACTTGCTTTGCTTCTACTCGTAAAAATAAAGCAAAGGAAAGAAAAGTGAAGAAAAATAAAGTAAAGTATAAAAAGTAAAGCAAAGCATAAAAAGTAAAGTAAAGGAAAGCGAACTGAACCAAAGTGATGTAAATGAATGTAAAGTAAAGTAAGGCAAAATAAAGTACAGTAAAGTAAACAGTGAGGTACACCACATTGCTTCCCTTTGTATGGACTTGTCTGTCCGCCTCGCGCTATTAAAGCAGCCATCCGTCTAATACGCTTTCGGTTACGGAGATTGGATTTTCGTTTGTGTCAGCGTCAGCATGCGTGCAGCCCTGGGAAGGCGGGCCCGACTGCTACACAAGCTTGCATATATTTTCCCCGGCTATGGGTGGGCAGCTGGCAACAGGCCAAAGCGGCCTCAAGTTCGGCTGGTGGGGGGTTGTCGGCTGGAACGGTTCGAAGGCGCGTCAGCCGCCTCGTTAACAGTGTGCCGGCGAACTTGAAGTGCGCTGGAACGATGCGACATTTCGCCGTTTGATCACAGCGAGACGAAAATAAATACCAAGCCATAACAAATTTGATGTGTCAACCGACGTCTCTAATAGTCATATACGCAGCATATGAAACGACGGTAGTTATCACAGGGAACGTTTGACTGTAGTATGACGCTACGTCTACATGTTATCTAGCACTTGAACTGGACTACCCCAGTCGTGTGACGGGTTCAGTTTCGTAACCGTTCAGCATGCGTTCTGATCACGTAATGCTATCGCCCCAAACGCCAGGTCTATTTACTTCTAATTGTCGCTGCATCTGCTGTAAGACGTCAAAGCGCCAGCACGAAGCACATGTCTAAACAACAACGCAGGTGAGGAGAAGGAAAAAGCTGTTAAAGAAGGCGGAAGACACCTTGTTTCGTGCACTTTCTGCCACCTGATGAAAACTTACCGCGTGTTTTTACCAGACAGCCGCGAACACGAACATCGGGCGACAGGAAAACGAGGCCAACGTGGCAGATCGGGAGTATAAAAGTCAGGTGCGAGAGCAAGGTTCTGTTTCAGCGGGTGAACCAAAACTGAAGCTAATGATATTTGACCTGCCGAGCGTTGTTGCATTGACAATTAATGCGCGTGGCCCTACTCGTCTTATGGGAAATGCTGCGTTGAATTTGATTCTAAATGTTTCGATTTAAAATTACATCTAAGGCATTGCATATTTTCTTCCCTGGATCCAACCGAAATCATATGATTCGAACGAATACGGTTAAACAAGCTCTAAAAAGGGTAGAATTAAGCTTCGCAATAACTAACCGGCCGCAGGATCTGCGAGTGGGGAGCCGCATGTACCCGACATCACACAGCCATTTAATTGATTATTCCACCGTGGAAAAGAACGGATTTCAACCACGCGGTTAATGGCAATATGGCTGCTTTCGATGCAGGGGACGAGTAGCCTAGGGGAAAGTTGCTCGTCTCACAATCGAAAGGTTCTGAGTTCGAGTCTCACTTGTCGCTACTCTTCGCCCGCGATCAATCGGCGTGAGAGATTGGCGACGCTACATGACTCAGCGGTCGACGTGTCGTAAAACCAACAACAAACAAACAGTTGCTTTCGATGTGTTGTGCACCTTTAGTGACTTGGTTATCGGTTCACCTTGGCAAACATACTAGTAGGCGAAAAAGTATTTTGCCTCGATGCCAGGTGAATATCTCGTACGGTTGTTACCCACTTGCATGTGGAATATGCATTCGATATTCAGTTATATTGATTCACCGAGTGGCTTTTACGAGGTGGCCACACACACGCTAATTTGGGGAAGGGCCAAAGGCCCTCGTTTGGATCACGGTGCGACTCTTTTAGCGCAAACACTTCTCAAGGGAGCGAAGGTTATTTTCGAAATTCCGCATATTTGGCCCACCGGCGATTAACAGTGCTGGGCCGCGCCATATAGCCGGTGACCTATGTGCGATAAAGTGTCAGTCGATGAACTCAACCAATAACACAGTAGGACGTACGATTGTTACCCACTTGCATGTGGAATATGTATTCGATATTCGGTTATATTGACTCACCGAGCGGCGTTAAATTTCCCAAAATCGCATGTCCGCTATTCGGCTGTTCGCCATGTTGAGATGTGAGATGAGCCCCCGCAGCTGATTCGATGCTCCTTGGTTTGAACTGTGTGCGACACAAACGCTGCAGCTCTGGCCGGGTGACTCTCGGAGCGCGAGCGAGACCGGGCAGTGGGCCGGTCATGTCGGCCGGTCAGACGAGCGTAGCCGCCGGGCTTTAGAGGTGACAGATCGAACACCAGCCGAAAGTCCAACACAGAACAGCAGCGACATGTGCGGCGGGTCATGACGGGAATAGAACTGCCACACTTCTGATGGATCGCTTTCCGCCCTCTCCCCTCTCCTCACGATGTTGCCAATACTTACCCTGGTTGAACCTCCCGGCCCATTTCTTTTTGAAGAGTTCCACATCTGAATCGTAATGTTTTCACTATTGACTAAACTAATGATAAATGCGTGTGATAGAACTGCGGGAAGTGAAGTACCGTAATAACCATGCACGCACAAAAACAAAAACAAAATATTGAAACGTACTAAACAATTGTGCGGCGCTAGTCTTGAACTGAAGTCGCAGCGCTGATCAAAGAGCCTATTTGAAACCAACATCAAGTGCATTTAAATATATGGGGAATCTTTTCGCTTTATCGTTCACGGTAGCTTTTCGGTTTCTGTTGCTCTTCATCCCTGGCATGGCAATTTCGATAAAATTGGTTTCCTCGCTAGATTACCTAGGGAAAGCTACCTAGGAGGTAGAATGTATTCTCCAGACTATCTGAGGCCACCTTCAGAAAATACTTCCTGTGTAAAGCATTGCTCTCTAAATATCCGCAAATCCGATCATCCACCAGGAAATTATAGTGGTGACAAGATGACATTGTGAACCCCTTGCGTGAAAGTTCCACCACAGAACAATCAATCCCCCTGTTATCAGTGATCCCATGCGGTTCCTTCGCCTTGAAAATACAGAAATATACGAAAGCCCATCTGGATTTTGTCCCGTGCTGTTTTCTGGCATGGTGTACATCCCTGCATATGTGATTTCAGTCGCCGCTTGCATACAGTGACACCACTTGCACCGCAATTGAATAGTCCCTCAATGACACTGATTAAAAGATGCCTTTTCTCACCATAGTGCACTCTATTTTACGTGACCATCTCGGGAGCTATTGTTAGTTGACCCGTTGGCTGACAAAAATCGGCTGTTGCCTTCATTAAACGTAGTTTGGTTCGATACATAATTCAACCCGTTCAATAATCCATTCAATAAACTGTTTCACCATACGCGTGAGACGTGCCCAAATCACCCCAATCATTTCATGTGTGTCTATGTCTCAGCATCCCTTCAGAGCGGCATAAAGGCGGCTGTTTCTGCTCACACCCACGGCGGGTGAGACATTGGGTTTGCCTTGGCACCGGGTCGGCGAGCTGTCGCAAACCTCGGGATATTGTGGGACACACCTTGACACAGGCCTGGCCTTGTTGTTTAGACAGCACGTCCCCTGCGAGCATGAGACACTCGCGGTGGCACGTGGGGGGGGGGGGGGAGCAAGCTGCGGCGGAATGGTTGAGTACTTTTCACATTTCACATTTCACCCGCACCGCTCGGTTGAGTACTTTTCACATCCGGACAATGTACACAGGAATTGCGCAAACTGACACCGAAAATAAATTCCACAAAATATGGGATGACGGCGTCTTCTCCATCAGGCTCATCTCGGAAGCCGCCTGCAGCTGGTTAGCGCTGCCCTCTTCTCGCCGTCCCGCAGTCGGAGAATGACACCGGAACACCCCTTGACGGCGCTTGCGCTTGCACAAGCGCAAGCGCCGTCCCAGGCTGCCAGCCCTTCTCCTCGGTAGACATCTCCGAACAGTTCAAGAGGACGACAGAAAGACTCCCCCCCCCCAAAAAAAAAACACGTCCCCTGGCTGCGCTTCGCCCAACCTCTCCCGACCTCGCCCGAACTCGTCCGACCGGGTCCGACCTCGCCCGACCTCGCCCGACCTCTCCCGACCTCGCCCGACCTCGCACGATCTTTCCCGACCTCGCGCGACCTCGCCCGACCTCGTCCGACCTTGCCCGACCTCGCCCGACCTCTCGCGACCTCGCCCGACCTCGTCCGACCCGGTCCGACCTTGCCCGACCTTGTCCGACCTCGTCCGACCTTGCCCGACCTTGCCCGACCTCGCCCGACCTCTCGCGACCTCGTCCGACCTCGTCCGACCTCTCCCGATCTCTCCCGACCTTGCGCGACCTCGCCCGACCTTGCCCGACCTCGCGCGACCTCGCCCGACCTCGTCCGACCTCACCCGACCTCGCCCGACCCCGCCAGACCGCACGCGACCGTGCCCGACGCGACGCCGACCGATGATTGGTCGGCCGGTCGGCCGGCCGGCTGTCGTCAGCGCAGACCTGACCTGGCGACCAGACCAGATCTGGCGCGAACGCGGCGCGCCAAATTGGCCGCGAACTGCCGCCAATTAGCCGAACGAGCTGCCGCCGCCGCCGGGTGGCTGTGGCCGGGCGGTGCTCCGCGGTCACCAGGTACAACCCAGCCGCGCAGACCACGGCGACGCCCCCCCCCCCCAAACCAGCCGTGCAGCCGCCGGCAATCTGTGACGTAGTTTAACGGTGCTGGCGTTTCGCCCTGCAGTGTGTGTCTGCCGTTCCGGGAGAATTGTCAGGAATTCGCCGGGAGAATCGGGGAATGCATCCATTAGCAGTCTTTAATATTGGACTGTAAATGCAAATGCAACGGACGTTTTTACGAGCATGCAGAAAGTTGATTTCACGGACGTACCAGAAGGATAAGGCTAGCTCATAAGCTAGCCTTATACAGGAAGGATAAGCTCATCTGTCTCCATCTTTTTATCTCTATCCCCCTTATCCATCTCTATCTCTTTCACTCTCTATCTACCTTCCTCTCTCTACCTCTCTCTCTCTCATTCACTCTCTCTATCCTCCTCTCTCTCTCTGTCTCTCTTTTTTTCTCTTTCTTTCTCTCTCTTTCTCTCTCTCTCTCGCTCTCGTTGTTCATGAGTTGTGCCTCACGGCAAAGGTAAACATGAAAAACCAATGGAGAATGAGAGTTGAAGTGACAGATGCCCTCTGCTTATTCTGGTGCCGTATGCGACAAACCGCATGATGCTCTCGCGAACATCTGCCCGCGCCCAGAGATAGCAACACAATACCTGTGGACATGACGACACCAATGATAATCCAATCATCCTCTTACTGATCATCGGATCACCGGATGTAGACCGGATCGAGAATGCCGCCAACAGGTGCTGCACTTTGCCTTGCTATCGTGCCTTCTACGCACTTTGCCTCGTTGCCAGCCGAGCTGATGCGGCTTCCGGTACCGATCTTCGGTCGCCACCTACGGCGGCACCTGTCCAACGTGCCGCCCGTGCCGGATTGATTTGCTGCTCGCCCCGATGTGTTCTATTATGTTTTGTATTGCATTTGTGGTATGATATGCACGACCACCGGCTGAGCCGTTTTGTGATTTTTTACCTCTCCTGTTCTGCTGTTCTATTTAATTGACACGAGGTTAGAGTAGCCACAAATCCATTGTTGATTACTTCAATAAAAAGTCCGCCTGGAACCGTTGACAGCGTAATCGCCAGATCGCACAGCACAGCCAGCACGGCGGGTCTCACGGGGCGGGGATGGCCGAGTGGTTAAGGTGTCGGGCTATGGGTACCAAAGGTCCCGGGTTCGACTCTAGCGCCACTCAGGACATTTCCCAATCCCGCGGCCCACCGGCGAAACAGTGTGGGCGGCGCCATTAGCCGTGAATGTGCATAAAGTGTGTCGTGAACCAACCAATAAACAAACAAACAGCCAGCATGGCGGATCTCACGAATGTGGTGTGGAACTGTCCGCGGCATGTCTGCAGATCGACATCCCCTCGAGCTCTGTGACGTCAGATCCGTGGTGAACCCCGTAGACCCGACTTCACATTTGCTCGTTGTTTGTGTCGCGCGGTCGTGCGTTATGCCGGTGGTGGCAGTTCCGTCTGCCGCCCGGTTGGCCGTGTTCACCCTAACCGGAACTGTTGGTCGCGTTTCAGGTGGTGCTGGTCTTCATCCTGAGCATCGCGTCGCTGGTGATCTACTTCATCGATGCTTCAAAGTGAGTCCCGTCAGTCCGCGGGGAAAGAGCGGAACAGCTGCAGGATGGTGGCGAGGAAGGTGGCGACGGTCGAGGCGCTGGCCTCCAGATCATTACGCCTTTTGACTTTTACTTAGACTCACGGAATGTATGTGTCGTCTCACTCTTGATGACTGGGCTATTTTACGTTAGAAGGTTATTGCGAAAGCCTATGTTTTCCTGAGCGCTGTTTTGTGGTTGCGATTTTGAGTCTTGACGAGTGGGTCCAGTGATCTATCTTGTTCCAACCGCACGTCATTTTCCTCGAGGAAATTGGACATCACCCCGGGTGTTTTACTGCAATTTCTCTGGGATAGGATGCGATGTGTCATGGAGGCATAATATAGGCATATATATATGTTAGGTCTCCATCTTCAAGTTTTCTGCTGCAACCGCGGGCCGCGATATCTGGTTGTTCAACACAGATTGTCCAATGCAGGTTATTTTGATATGACAGGGTATATTGATATGAATGTACACTTTTCCCCTGATAACACTTTTCACTTTGTGGCCTCAGGAGTTAGTTGGCGTTACTAGCTTGCTACCTAGCTGAGGTGCTCCTGGGGCTACTTCTACTAATAACTGGTGGTGGCCTATCTGAAAAAGACAAATAAAAAGATGCAAGTAGTTATAGTGAACTGTAGGTATGAAGAGAAATGACATGTATATTGCCATCCTGAGGCATTCCTAAGCTGGCTGTCCAAACTTTTGAATAGTTGGCGATAGGAATTAGTTATCTGCAATCGAGCCTGTAACAGTGCGTTTAGCCAAATAGGATAGGCTACTGCATACGAAACAGGGGTCGACATTAGAAAAAAAATATTGTGCGATTACGCTATTCGGCAGGCGAACGTTCATACAAATTTGGACGGGGGCTGACGGTGGCCGAAAATTATGAGTATATGACTTTCGTACGAAAAACATGTCCACGCCAGCGCATGAACCGACGGCAGAACCGCGCCCAGCGACCGTCTTCCGGCGACTGACTCGGGGGGGGGGGGGAGGGACTAAAACACGGCAGTAGCCCTCCGCACACAGCTCAAGGCGATCCGTCACTTTCTGATTGGCTACTTAATAATGACGTATTTTGAGCCCCAATTCCTCCTGGCAGTTAAATGACGCCTTCCCTTCGATCCGACCGGGCGAGGCCTGTCGGCGACCAGCCGTCCGGTGACATTTCGTCAGCCACCGCGCGGCCGTCGGCCCGGGTCACCGCCCCGGAGGCGCTGACCCAGCTCGGGTCGCGGCCCGGCGACGGCGCCGGCCGGCCGGATAGAAAGATACTGGACGTGTTATAATACGGGACGCGGTAGGTCTGCTGGCGTACGGGGTCACAGCAGTTACAGCTACCGGACAGCATGATAATGATATGCCAGTTGCTGGACAGCATTATAATATTTTACCAGTTGCTGGACAGCATTATAATATTTTACCAGTTGCTGGACAGCATTATAATATTATGCCAGTTGCTGGACAGCAATGTAATACTACGCCAGTGTTTGCCCGTGTGGCTGCCGAAACAGTACATTTATGGAAACTTTGTAGCACTGCGCCTTCTGTAGTTAAGCTCCACAGACTGCCTTGGTCCTCGCTCGCTCAGCGCCTCCTGGCGGCGTGGCACCACGTCTGTGCACAGTCTTTACTAGCCCTAATGAACGTTTTATTGAGTTATGCGGGCGAAGTACCAGCCAGAGCAAACCCACTACCATGTGAACAAGGAGGAACTGAGGCGGGGATGGCCGAGCGGTTAAGGTGTTCGGCTCGAGGTACCGAAGGTCGCCGGTTCGACACCCGCACTGATCGGGACATTTCCACAGTGTGGGCGGCGCCATTAGTCGTGAATGTGCATACAGGGCGTCGTGAACCACACAATAAACAGGCAAACAGACAAGAAGGAACTCCACGTGAGCGCCCAGGCCCAGTGCGGCCACGACGTTTTTGAAGGGCTTATTACGACACATGGGCGTAAAATCTTGGATGCGACGCCTTTGCCTACAGCAGTCGCACATTTTTATTTGGGCGTTTCAGTTTGTCTACTTTTGTTCTACGCTCCGTGGGCGATGTCATTCTTCCGAGTAGTGGGACTGCTCTGGAGCAAGGCCACTGCATAATATACGCAGCGGGGAATATCACAATGTTGTCGCCCGACATCTCGCCCGACGTCTGACAGCTAATTATCCCGGGACGAAGTAAGACGTCTGTCTTCTCGCTGCTTTTAAGCCATTCGTTGATCTGCCGCTAATTGGAGCCAGTTTTCAAATCATCGCCATTGCCACTCTCCATCGCGACCTCTCATCTGAACGACCTGTCTTGAAACGATGCCAGCAGTGTAAATCTGAGCTGGACGTTAGATTCGCACACGTCTTGCCGCTGGAGTCGCACCACGTCACGTCCACGTACTACGTCCACGTACTACTACGTCACGTCACGTCGCACTCACTGTCACGTCCACACCGTGGAGGACCGTCCAGGTCGTGGGGAACGTAATCCGGCAATGATGACTATTTTACGCGCGACGCAGTGCATGACCAGGTTTGTTGGCTTTTCGATGTGAGCATGACCATAGGCGCACCGGAGAGGGTGGGGGGCAGGAGGCCCGGGCCCCCTCATGAGACCAAAATGCCCTTTTGGCCAAAAGTGCCCTTTTTACCGAAAAGTGCCCTCTTGGCCGGAATGTCCCAAATTTAGCCGAAAAATCACCTGCCTTATGTGCCTCGCATGTGCCAAAGGTGCCCATTGGGCCCAAAAGTGCCCTTTTGGCCAAACATTTTTTCACGCCCCACCCATCCCCCCCGGTCAACAGACCTTCCAGTGTGCTCCGGGCCGCAAAGTGCCCTTTTGGAGCCGGCCAAGTGCCCTTTTCGGTCCGGACCCCCCATGGAAAAATCCTGGGTGCGCGCCCGAGCATGACGATGTGTACTGTGAGGTAGCTCGCTGGTGAGGACAGCGCGAGTCCATCGCCTCGTGCTGTGCCGTCGCATGCCGACCTCCAGCAGGCTGCCGCTGCTCCATGTTTCCCCAACGAGTAGACGATCTCCTCATCACCCCCAGCCCTCGCCCCCCCGAACCCGCACTGCCCCTGTACGCAACAGGGGTTCGAGTCCTTCGCCCCCTACCCCCGGCCGGGGTTTTGCCGCCGCCCAAGAAAGCCGGGGCAGCCCCCGGGGGCTGTTGTACGAATTTATTTTTGAAATATTATTGGGGGGGGGGGGGCCAGGGTTCGCGGAAGTCGGTTAGTAACGAGGCCCCCCACCCCACCAACACCCCAAAAAATCACCTCTTGCCGTTGCTATATCACGCATTGCTACGTCGTCGCTGCACGTCTCCCCAGCGGGTAAACAATCTCTTACCGTTGCTGGCTTGTGAAGCAACAGCAATTACGCCGTACGCTGACCACAAGTGGCAGCGAATCATCGGCACGCTACGTAAATCACATCGGAAATGCACTCGCACCTGGCATCGCATTGGATACCTGGGCGCTGCATGACCTCTGCGGTCGATGCGCCCTTAAACCCCAATAACCAACCAACCAAGCATTGGATTCAGACACAGTTGTATTTTTACGTTGGACATTCCCATCGCGTAGTGTTTTGTTCCGAGATCGTGGCCGGCCGCATGGTGCGGCGTCGCAGTCTCCGTGGCCGGTGCCCCGCCATAAATCTCGACACGCCTACCTCAACTTATTAAAGGCTGTCGTGCCACTTACGCGACGGGCCCCGAGCCGGCGGGGAATTGATGATTGTCGTGAGCGTCCTCGCTTAAAAATTACTCAGCCGCTGCGAGAGACTGCGCCTCGTCAGGCAATGTGAGCCGGTAGTCGGCCGATGCTGATCCACTTAGTGAATATTACTGCTGAATACGACCTCAATCACTGTTGGAAAACTCCGGTGAAATGCTTCTTCGTCGACGTTTAGGCGTGGTCAGAGGCTGTCGGGTGTAACTGAAGAAGGTCGACCACAGCCTTCACACAGGCCCCTGCTAAAGGACAAACTCATAGTCAGGCGCCCACCAGCGTATATCTGGTGAGCAGAAGTCAAACAACCGTCTGTAGTCAAAATAGGCACACCTGAACGAGCACAGATACAGTCAGCCTTGCGAAACTATTATTTTTGCGCTGATGTTTCGACAAATTGGTGCTTAACGCGAAAGGAACTTAATAACTACGAACATGAAAGTGTCATTTTTACACGCGTATGCTTTTCCTGCCCACTAAGCACCGTTCTTGATAATTATATCTTCTTTTTCCTTTCTCCTCGAATTCTATTGCACAATCTTTTGCAGGATATATTGGCAGTTAACATCATATTGCTGCTTGCAATTATATCACCCTGAAGAAATCGCATGAATAGCCTTGTAAGTGCTCGAGGAAGTTGAATTACCACTTACAACAACTACAGCATCAACATCAACAAAATTATCAGCAAGTTATATTTTAATATATCGGCGTCAAGGTGTGTGGTATCGACTGTGTAGGATATTTGAAACAAAAATATAACGAGAACAAAATATGAACACATATTGTTTCAGCTTTGTATATTTACGAATATAGACCTCGACTTGTTATCGAACAGTGCTATTCTAACTGCATCGAACGTGACGACCGCATGCAGCACTTCCGCGAGCGGAATGTCGTGCGATGACGGACCAATGTACTCCGAAGACGAGAAACTTCCGCAGTTTCGGATCGCTAGACGTGGCTAGTCCATGAAGTCTCCGTCGCACTTCAGTTCCGTGCGGCAAGAAGCATGGGTGCCATGCTCACCTGCTTTCTGACGGACCCTCAATTGTCTACATGAAGTGGATTCTTCTCCCCCATCAGAAAACATTTTGTCAAACTGGCTTACCCCACACCCGAGATATTTAATATTTAATGTAAAGATATTCCCCTCTGAATTCATGTTAGAATTTGATATTTTTCCTCTTAAAGCTTGTCCTCCACATTTTAGTTAATTGGACCACCATGGTTTTGAAAAACAGAATGCAGTCACGATCTAAGGTGGTTACGGGCTATTTTCAATTAAACGGATCAACTAAGGATTTCTTGGTTTGAAGAAGATTTATTGCCCCTGTTCGAGCCTCCTACGTTGCGTGCGTTGAGGTAATTTGTCCTCTAGGCACCGTTACCCTATCAGCAGAAACACTGGAGCTACTGGAAATTAACACTAAATTAAGTGGCGACAGTGAAAAATTCAAACACTCCACTCCATTCAACTCTTCTTCACTCCAATACACCCCTCTCCCCCATTCAATTCCACTCCACACCACTCCACTCCGCTAATATTCACTCCATTCCACTCCTATTCACTCCACTCCATTCGAATCCTATTCACTCCGCTCCACTCTACGAAGACTGGAACCAGCTGCCAGAAAACATTGTCAGTAGCAGCACATTGAACATCTTTAAAAACAGCATAGACAATCATTATAAGAATAGTGGGCTTGCTTTTCAGTATTACAGGGAGGGCTGATTGACAGATTTGGTGGACGACTGGTTCAGTGTACAGAGTGCAACCAAGAAGGGCCCTTGTCGCTCATAGTTGCACCAATCTTTTATGTCTTTATGTCTTTATGACTCCAACGTTCCACGTGCCAAGGAAACCCACGAACACTCCCACCTGCCACACGTGCCATTCCGGCAATGCCATTGTCCATCGTGCGCCGCCGCGGCAACGATCAGTAATTTATTGACCGGCGAGACTTTTAGCACGCGCGTAATTACCGGTTTTGGCCGCCGCCACTCAGACATAATTGGTGGCAGAGCGGCGGCGATGTTCGGCAACGAAGTGCCGCGACGCCGATCCGACCAATCGCGAGCCGCCACGTCACTACCGACCAATCAAAAGTCGGGCTTTAATGACGCAACTTCCCCGAGCAGTGCGTGAATGGACGGTCGGGTGGGCAGCTCCTGGGAAAACCGAACTTGAATGTGCCTAGTGCACTTTTCGTTTGATGCGGTTTGCTGTGGCAGTTTGCTGGCACGCGAGGTGCCGTGCCGAATGCCAGGCTCCGTGAACGCGCTCCGTGTTTCTTTCTTCACGAGCGTTGATGCGCGCACATATTTCGCAGTGCGCGAATACATTCCACGTGCCTGTCGAAATGACTCTCGTCAGCTGACACGCTAGTTTACGTGTGGAAATATACTGGAAAGTTTGCTATTCCTCTAATCGACCCAATTGCACAATGGGCCAGAATGGCCTAAAAACTGACGCTTAATCGAATTTCGAAGCTGGTCAAAACTCGACTGTTTTACCGAATATCGTCTGCAAAATGTTCCCAGCTTTCGAAAATAGTGCTGTTTCTTCGGCATACCAGCACCCGTCCCAATAAATAACACAATAAGTCATACTATTATGACGTGTTTGTTTGTTCCGTTGCGAAAGCGCAATACCCTTATCAGGTTCCAAGTATTCTCATTCTTCTTCCGGGGTTCGAATCCAATAATTTTCATGTCATCCAGTTGCTCCAATCATGAGGAATAGATTAGTGATAGAGAGTAGAAATGAACGATTTGACAAACCAGCGTTTTCAAGCCCTGGGTGTCAGCAAGTCAACAGCCCTGGGCAAGAGGCTATTGACCTCAGACGCTTGCAGCTTGCTGCAAGCCGTCGCAGATCAAAACGTTAGCGACTCTGACTTCAGTGAGTGGTTCTCGTTTGGCTTTGCCTTGTTTTCATTGTTTTGTTCTTGTTTTGCATAATCTTTGGTTTTCGCCGATAGATGATGCCGAATATATGCGTCACGTTACGGAGTGCTCAATGTTATTACAAGCTCTCCGATATATTTCCGATTCATCGTATTTGCAAATGTACGAGAAGATATGCTGCATAGCTGCAAAATGACTCGCACCGCTCGCTTTTACATGCCGTATTAACATTAGCAATATTTCCCCAAATTACATCAGGCAGAAAAAACGGCTGCCAGAATCAGTGTCTACGTTGAAAACCACCCTCGAAACCGACTTTGTATGCATGCACTTTGAAAATTAAGTGACATGTCACTTTTCTGGCCGTTCTCGCCCATAGTGCAATGGCATGAATTGTATGGCATAGAAGTCTGTTCATCTTTTTGAAAAGCCTCATGCTTCACTCAGGATAAATTACTGTGCTCATCACCATCCTATCCCCATATACGATCTAAGCACCACAAATATATAAATATAACTAGGCTGATGCACATATACATGCATATTGTGTGTGCATGTGCGTGTATTTATGATTATTGGGATTGCTTTATGGCTCAGCAACATGAAATACCGGCCAGATTATGGTATAAATCGTGGAATAACACATTTTTTTCATCACCATATTCTGCTGTCCTTGTGCACCGATACGGCGGAAAAATATTGAATTTTGGTCGCATTTATATTTGTCAGCGTCTCACACAAAGAGTTCCGGCATGGATTTTCTGAACTTGAGCTTGAAATCCGGTATTTGAGACGGTATTCATGCCGAACTGCTACAGCTGTATCACAGTAGCTCATGTCATCAGAATACTATGTACCATGTTGTCTAATATAGTGTTATGTTGTCTCCCTACCCATCATTTTGACCTGTGCACAACTTCATGCCTGTTGGCATGTGTGGTGACTGCGATGGCAATGGACGCTGGCTGTTAGTTGCACCTCACGGTCAGCAATATTTTCGCTGTCACGTGTCTTCTGTCATTCAAATTCCTCCTCTTCCTCTCCCGATATTGCTGAAATCCGCGCCCAGCATGTTAAAAGCCTGGCAGCTGTGCATACGTTAAATTTCTTTTAGATTGCAAAACTTCGCACAAGTTCGTTCAAGGGCTAAGCTTAAATTTCTGCTCAGAAATTGATCACTGCGAAATTGATTACTGCGAAATTGAACACTGCGAAATTGAACACTGCGAAATTGATCACGGCTAGATTGATCACGGCGAAATTGATCACGGCGAAATTAGGGTCTACTGTCTCCCGGGATCCGTTCATTCACGTAAGAAACCTGTGACTTTAATGTGTGTGTGTTTAACTGATGACCGTGGGTTCCAATGTAGTAGCGGCGAGTTTTCACTTGATGGCAGCCAACTGTTCCCAATGCATTCCCGAGGCATTCCCAGGGCATTCGTGCAAACAAGACATGCTGGCAAGTTGCACAAAAGCCGGGCGAGGGCATGCCCTCATACACAGTGCTGTTGCCTCTCATCGTGACCGAGATCCGATACCGCACACTGGGACGCAAATGTCACCTTGGTCGTAAAAAGTTACTAACGAGCAAACTTGGCCGAAACTCCTTCAGACCATAGAAAACCTTTCGAGGTTTCGGTCGGCTCCCTGCTTGTCGGAAGGATCTGAGCCGTCTGTATGAATTGAATTCGCCTCCCGAATGATTCGCCACAAGTGGCTTCTGTCCCTATTTCAGTCGAGGAGACCGTGCGTTGTTTCCGAGGAGTCTGGCAGGTTCCTGATCACAGGATACTGACAGCATTTTCTGCCCTTGTTAGCGGCTCTGAAGATAGTCATCAGGGGAAATTCTGAGTGGACTCTTGAGGAGTCTGTAGCCGGTGTCCTCCGCGAAAAGTGGGGGAAATGTCCAGCTTAATTAAAATTGAATTCATCAAATTTAAAATAAAAAAAATTAAATACAATGATTAAATGAAATCAAACAATGTATTTTCACTATTAAAAGTCATCGCAGTACTCTAGAAGCGTAATTGAACAAAAACAAGCTCATGACAAGGAGCATAGCACCTACGGCATGGAAAACAAAAGACGTGCGTGGAAAACAGACCATAAAAAGTAGATGAACCATTGAACAAAAAGCACGCGAAAATCTACACAAACGAGCAGGAATGCAAGGCATGAAAAAGGGCCATAATAGTGGAGACTTGAGAAATAAAAACAGCACAAAACGTCGTTCAAATGCAGAGCTGTATCGTGTGCGCACAGGGTGCACCAGCCAGTGACTATACTGAGAAAGGGGTCAGAGTACAATCCACATAATATCGTACTCTCGCGTAATGGACAGAATGATAACCCACTCATTTAAAATAGAAGAACGTGCAGTATTGAACCGAATCATTACAAAATTGAACGTACACACAGACGGCAATGCAAAGTACCGCCGGTGGTGGTACGCATTCCGAATATATGCACGTGAGAAACATTTGGGCCGACGATAAATCACCAAACAACAACGGCCTCCGGGGAAATTCCGACGCTGTCGATCGCACTCGAAGTGGAGCCAACTGGAGCGCGCTGGGGCGTTTCCAGCGTGTACCACAAACGGCCGGGCGCGTTGGTTTGTTATTGGTTTTCGCGACACGTCGACCGTTGAGTCATGTAGCGTCGCAAATCCCTCACGCCGATTGGTCGCAGGCGAAGAGCAGCGACAGATGAGACTCGAACCCATAACCGTTCGATTGTGAGACGAGCTACTTACCCCTCAGGCTAGGTGTCGCTATTGGCCGTCGCTTGACATCGCAGGGTCGAAGGCACGTCATCGTCAATAGCCAACAGCAGGTGTGTGATGTCGAGCCGCATGGAAGTTGTTGCTGCTGCGTGCACAGCATCAGAGGTCGAAAACACTCTCCGCCTGATTACCAACACGAGAGCCGGGCGACCTTTCCCCCGTTCAGGGAGACGCCAGTGAACGTGTAGGCGTGAAATGATGGTCTATCTGTGATAAGTGAATATACATCAGACCAAGTGCGAACCATAATAGCTTGAATTTGATGAGCTGTAGTGGCACTCGGCAGCCATGAAATCGTCTTTATTTCTAGTCTGTTTCACTTCAAGCCTTCACAACAGCTTCGGATAATGCATAAGTTATGTTAATTTTCCTTGCGCCTGTTTGTCGCTGTATGGAGATGTCGCCTCATAATATCACCAGAACTGACGAGCTGCTATGCCGGGAGCTTCGTGTTTATCGTGTGGACCACCTCCACTTCCCATACCGAATTTGATCAATGTCTTAGATATCTCTACTTCGCAACTGCCAATACAATCTGGGGATCTACTAGGATGCCCCTTGTCGAAATGAACTCCATATTATATATTATTATCATTATATATAAATCATATATACTGTATTTAATTATGCTGTTTCTGTTTCTGTGGTATATTATTTCATGACATATGCAACTTGAACTATTATGCTATGCAAAATACACGGTATTATATTTTGTGTACATGGTGTTTGTCTGTTGTGCATATTTCTTATTATATCACTGATGACATATTTCATTCTGTGCATTATTTAGGATGTCATATTATTGTATTGCTAATATATAACATACATAGGTGTATTCCATCTTAGTATGTTACCTAACTACACTGCCTAATGCCTCCATATTTCTTGTCCCAGTGGGCTCCAACAATGCAAAAATCCACTCTGAAGTCTTCGTTTATTGCCTTTTCACCATGAGGCGATTACGAATGTTCTCAAGGACGTCCTATTTTCTGCGTCTGCGAAGAGGGATGGCATTTGTCGTTTAAGGAAACAGAGTCCAACCACTTATTCCCATCGGCGAAGAACGAGCTGAAGTAAGTCCACATTGTTGAACGCCAGCGATTCTGCCATAAACCGCTACCAGAAGTTATAGGTCTTGTAGTGACCAATCGCAGAAACATTGAGTACGCAACATAAACGTTTGTGTTTTCCGGAAGAAACACTGCTATTCAAATGCATCGACATACATAGACATAGACATTCAGGTGCACAGACACCAGGTGCATTCAGGTTGTGCTTAACCGTCGCCGGGTCGACCGGCGACTCCACCTTCGCTGGACCGGCCGGTCCTTTACACTAACTTGTTGTTTCCCCGGATGTGGGAAAAAAACACGAACCTCTGATATCCGATATCCGCAAGTCAAGACGAAATGCGAGACTCCGTTAGAAAGGGCTAGTTATGGAGAGCACGATCTTACATTTGTATTTTGGCCGATAGAGACGTCGCCAGCAGTAATATTACTTCAAAATACAGACTCTGACTGAAATCTGTGGAAATTGTTCAAACAGAGGTTGGTTTTCTTTCGTCATTGTATTTTTTTTTCTTCAAAAGTAGCATATACTAAAGTATTATATTGATCATGGTAAAAAGGGTCAGGACAGGATACGCCAGGTCGGGTCCGAGTCAGGTTTGATATTCGTCTTCCTAGCCAAACACTTTTACACGGAAGATGTCATTGGCTAACTGAGCCGCTGGCTGAGCTCAGTGTTGGCACGTGGCATCTACTCCGCACGGCGGCACTTTTGAGGATTTAGAAACGCATTTTTGCCCGTCGCAGTTCGAAAACCTTTGCCGACCTTGACCTGAAATTTGTACGAGATATGCAGAGTCGGTGCATCAGACGATACTGGAAGTTTCGTTTCCCCGCGTCTGCTCATTCAGCCGGAATCATGGACAAATCTGATCGTCGGGGGGGGGGGGGGGGGGCTCTCGACAGCCCGCCCGCCCAGGCGCGGCGAGCGCGAGTTTACCCCGGCGCTGAAATCCTCCTCCATCTCAATTAGCCATGTTGTGGCGGCCGGCGGCCGCGGCCACAACTCTTCCCGGCGCCGGCCGGACAGCATCCGCTGAATCGCAAGTGCCTCGGCAGACCACGCCCGCGCGCCACGGCCGGACGGCCGTAGGGCGTGGTCTGGCGGTCGCCGCGACAAATTGGGGCCACTTACCGACAGTTGGTAGCTGGCGCACGTGGCGGCGATGACGGCCCCGTGAAGGTCACACATGTACGTGAGGGTCACATCTGCACGTGAGGGTCACATCTGCGCGTGAAGGTCACATCTGCACGTGAGGGTCACATCTGCGCGTGAGGGTCACATCTGCACGTGCAGGTCACATCTGCACGTGGGGGTCACATCTGCACGTGAGGGTCACATCTGCACGTGAGGGTCACATCTGCACGTGAGGGTCACATCTGCACGTGAGGGTCACGTCTACACGTGAGGGTCACGTCTACACGTGAGGGTCACGTCTACACGTGAGGGTCACATCTACACGTGAGGGTCACATCTGCACGTGAAGGTCGCATCTGCACGTGAGGGTCACATCTGTACGGTCAGACGTCGGCCGCTGGTACGCCAGGCGACGCACCTGACGGACGACTGGACGACTGCGCGAATGGGCGCTGTATGATCAACATGGATGATGCGCCCTAAAGCCGAATAACTAACTGACGGCCGACCTAACGCCGACGTGCCTGACCCCTCGGGCACGTCGGCCGCCGGTCACACCCAGCCAGGGCTGCCGCCGTCCGCACGGTCAGTCGTCGGTTCGCGCCGGAAACTGGCGCCGTTTTGGAGTCACGTTCGGCCGAGAGCGGCGTCCGGAGAGGGAAGAAGAGGAAGGAGGAACGCGGCCGGGCGCATCAGGACGCGCGCCCGTGTCCGAGATTCCAGCTTCGTCGCTGTCGCGCTGGGTTTCATTGCGGGTGTAGCCGAGGCTCCTGCGAGATCTAAACTTTGAATCCAAATGAGATTCAAAATTAGGCACCAAAAGCACTGGACTGCTCACTGAGAGATGGTGATGGTTGTTGGTTTTACGACATGCCGGCCATTGAGTCACGTAGCGTCGCCAATCTCTCACGCCGACTGGCCGCGGTTGAAGAGTAGCGACAGGAGAGGCTCGAACCCACGAACTCTCGAGTGTGAGACGAGCAACTTACCCCTAGACTACTCCTACGTGACCGATGGGGAGTCGTGAAGTCCAGATACATCCTTCGTCATATTGGTACCAAGATAGTAATTGCAGGGAGATATCGCATGCTCTCCAGATTTCGTCATGCGACGTAAGCTGGTGTGCACCCCAGGGCGGTGTGAGGGTTGGATCCCTCCATAAGACGCAGCACCACAATGAAAGCCAGTCTCAGCAATGTCAGCTACTGTGCTAAGTGAACAGCCGGTTCACGGACCTTGACATTAAATCGAAGCTTGCGCGAATACTTGAAGCCCGCCGATCAGGAGTAGATGCAGCTGCTACCTTCCGGGAACCGCCACCAGGAGCGCCTCGTGAGACTAATGGCCCTGGAACGCACTTCTAGAAACTCCCCTGTCGAACTGGTAGTTAAATTTTCCCGGAAACAAGTGACTGCCAACCGCGCACACCAGGCGCATTGGCGGATCCGGGGGAGGGATTGGGGGTGTGTACCCCTTCCCTCTCCTCTCCCGATAGAGATGAGACAAGCCCACTCTGGAACCCACTACGGACGCTCGAAATTTTCCACACATTCAACGAGTTTCTCAGTCGATGGTGCCTCTCCAGAACCAAGTGCCCCCTCTGTCAAAATGTCCCGATCCGCCCCGAATACGGGTCACCAGGTCACGGGTCACGGATCACGAGCGGTCACAGGCACCGCCTAGTGACGCTGATAGGTAAAAACTGATCAGTTCCTGTGGTGGTGCACGCTTAGTCCTCACTGTCTCTTGCGATACACTGGTAGATCACGGTCTCTATATATTCACTGTCCACGGCTCGACTATACACGCTGCTACCTCTGGCCTTGCCCTGACGCGACTGGGCCCTGCCAGGGCGAACAGTCCGAAATGGTTTGCGCGTCCGTGGTGCCATATAACCATAAACCACGGCCCGCGCTCGGCACATGCGACACACGCACAACAGTTCCCAGTGGACTGTGACGTGATCAGCTCCCGGTAACCATGGCGATCATCAGCGAGATCATCGGCAGGATCACCCAAACGCAACCAAACAATGAATGCTGCAGTGATCAACATGTGATCAACATGTGACCATGGTGTCGCGGCGGTCCCGGATAGTACATGGGTAGTCCACATACGTATATAGCCCTAAATAGATAGTCATGGGTACATAGTCCTGGGTATATCTACCCAGGACTAGACAGATAGTCGTGGTCGGATGGATAGTCCAGTGTAGACAGCCATATATAGATAGTTCTGGTCGAATAGACAGTCCTGGGTAGAGAGTCCCAGACAGATAATCATGGTCGGACATGGACAGTTCTGATAGATGGATATTAGTTATCCTGGATAGATGGTCTTGGCAGATAGTTCCAGTCGGAAAGATAATCCTGAGTAGATATTCCTACACATATATAGCCCTGGTCGGATGGACGGTCCTGGGCATATAGTCCTAGACAGATGTCACGAATGACCAGAGAAACATCGTGATGCTTCATCTAAAGGAACCACAGCCTGCTTGTCCGACGAGTAACGGAGTGCAGAGTTACTGGAGATATAGAGCTTATAAAAAGTGATCCTGTATGTATGCTTCACCGTTCACCAGATTATAATTCTCCTAACGCTATTGATTATGTTCGAGCTGTCAGTAAACAAAGTCGACTTGGTAACCACGAAGTACCATTTGGACTTTCATGAACTTGCATCCAACTTCTGTCTGGTGAGTGAAAATGTTTGGAGCGCTGGTTCTGGCCGTCCGTCTGTGTCACGGCT
The DNA here is from genome assembly GCA_034440575.1 of Imbricaverruca yamaguchii. Taxonomy (NCBI): domain Eukaryota; kingdom Metazoa; phylum Arthropoda; class Thecostraca; family Neoverrucidae; genus Imbricaverruca; species Imbricaverruca yamaguchii. Next base: position 1,433,831 of record JAOTOL010001567.1, read on the forward strand.
GACCAAGAACCAAACTTCAGCATCTGCGCCGCACGATTTTGTATTCAATCATTTTTAGTATTTGGCCGCGTAGGGAGGTTATTACCCCGCCACGAAAAGCCAAAAACAACACCCAAAAAGTTAAACGCTATTCGGAGCACCTGAATCGACTTCGCGTCGCGTGCAACTTGCGAGGATCTGTGTTTTCCTCATTCAGGAGAGCGTAGTGAGCATCGAGTTATTGTATGTTTCGGTGGCACCTTCTAATTCGCTGGTCCACTTTTCGCGCATCTCCAGAGATGAGGGAAATTGGTTACCTTCTCCTGGACATCACATAGTTTGAATGAGTTATTTTCTCCAGAATTCCACCTGGTTCGTCAGTAGGTGTGGATAGCGGATGTGTACGTGTGTGTTGGCTACGTGTCACAATCAACGTGTAGGATGCGTGTCACAATCAATGTGTTGGGTATGTGTCACAATCATTGTGTCGGGTACGTGTCACAATCAATGTGTTGGGTATGTGTCACAATCAATGTGTCGGGTACTTGCCTCAATCAATGTCTCGGGTACGTGTCACAATCAATGTATCGGGTACGTGTCGATTCGGAGCTGAGAGCGATACGCGCCAAATGATCCCGGGATCAGTCCGGAGTGTCGCTGCGACAGGGTATGACTCTCCACTGGAGTGTCGCTGCGACAGGGTGCGACTCTCCACTGGGGTGTCGCTGCGACAGGGTGTGACTCTCCACTGGGGTGTCGCTGCGACAGGGTGCGACTCTCCACTGGGGTGTCGCTGCGACAGGGTGTTTCCTGGTGTGGAGTGGACTCTCCACTGGGGTGTCGCTGCGACAGGGTGTGACTCTCCACTGGGGTGTCGCTGCGACAGGGTGCGACTCTCCACTGGGGTGTCGCTGCGACAGGGTGCGACTCTCCACTGGAGTGTCGCTGCGACAGGGTGCGACTCTCCACTGGAGTGTCGCTGCGACAGGGTGCGACTCTCCGCTGGGGTGTCGCTGCGACAGGGTGTGACTCTCCACTGGGGTGTCGCTGCGACAGGGTGTGACTCTCCACTGGGGTGTCGCTGCGACAGGGTGCGACTCTCCACTGGGGTGTCGCTGCGACAGGGTGCGACTCTCCGCTGGGGTGTCGCTGCGACAGGGTGCGACTCTCCGCTGGGGTGTCGCTGCGACAGGGTGCGACTCTCCGCTGGGCGCGAAGGGGACTCTCCGGGTGTCGCTGCGACAGGGGTGACTCTCCACTGGGGTGTCGCTGCGACAGGGTGCGACTCTCCGCTGGGAGTGTGCTGCGACAGGGTGTTTTGGACTCTCCACTGGAGTGTCGCTGCGACAGGGTGCGACTCTCCACTGGGGTGTCGCTGCGACAGGGTGCGACTCTCCACTGGGGTGTCGCTGCGACGGGTGCGACTCTCCACTGGGTGTCGCTAGCGGGTGCGCTATTCCTGGGGTGTCGCTGCGACAGGGTGTGACTCTCCACTGGGGTGTCGCTGCGACAGGGTGCGACTCTCCGCTGGGGTGTCGCTGCGACAGGGTGCGACTCTCCGCTGGGGTGGCGCCCCCTGGCGGGCCGACTGGCGGGCCGGGTCAATACCGGAACAGTATTGTCGACGTCGATCTGGCCGGGCGACGAACGCGGCGCTATTATTTTCATTGCTGCCTGATGGTTCGATGACTGTGCGCAGTGGCGCGGCCAGGACTTTTATTGGGGGGTGTCTGCCCCCCCCCCCACCAATACAAATATTTGATGGAATAAAGATGGGTCTCGAAGCACGACGAAAATGTCTGGTTTTGTGTAGTGAAAATAGAAAAACTTCTCGTTTGATCTAGTAGTGCATTTTGGGTACTGGGAGGGGGATTGGCTAAGCCTAAGGGGTGGGGCTTCCCTGTGCATGCCATTCTGTTTGTTGCGAAGTTCCACTTTGTGTTCTTGAATCCATTCTGCCAACTTCTCGACTCAGTAATAATAATCGTATTAATGTTGGGTGCTTGCAATCACAACAGCATTACCAAGCAAGCACTCCCACAGTGTTTGTATCGGGTACTTACATGCATTTCTTCAGAACTGAAATCGGCGGCAATTGAGACCAAACCAAGATTTTCAGGCTGACAAGGAATGTCTGCCACCAGCAAACACCTTCAACAGAGTGTAGGGGGCGTCACGAATGTGTGCGCTCGACACACAAACTGAACACCGGCCGGGCAGGCTCAGCAAGGACAGCAATGTTTGCCGCCGGTCGATCGGCGCCAGCAAAATCGTCCGCACACATTGAAGGGTTCAAATGCACGCGTTTCAGTACGCAAACGGCACAAAGGCGGTCGCCGTCGACCACAGCCGGCACGTGCACTGTGCACCCCCCCCCCCCCCACACACACCCCTCACCATTCAACAGCGGCCCGCACACAACAACGCAGTCGGTTTGGGGTCTGTGCGCCATTTATCACTCGCCTTGCATGCACCGCGACAACCAGGAAGTGGCGGCGGCCCGGTCGACGACTTCCGCGAATGAATCGGTCGATCGCGACGCACCTGTTTCGAGCTGACTGGAGGTCACCGAGGTGGTCCACCTGTCATGTGGTATAAATGCGCGGGGAAAGGTGCCGCCGCCAAGCGCCCGCCCGGCATCGACCGAGCCACACATTTTAACGTTGACTTCGTCCCCTGAGCTGACGCGACTTCCCGTGTCGATCTTTGGTCGCCACCTACGGGAGTATCTACTTGACGTGCCGCCCGTGCCGGACTGATAGACTGCTCGACTTGCTGTCATTTTTTTAGTATTATTATTAGTATTTTTATTTATTTGTATTCTGTGATTTTGACCATCTTTTAACTTTTGTGCTGTGTTGTTTTATCTATTTGACGCGATGTCGTAATAGCCACAAGTCAATTGTGGATGACCTCAATAAAGTATGTCTGTCTGTCTGTCTGTCCCGGTCATCGTGAAGTCGCCGAGGCCGGCAGGACGTGTGCAGCAGCAGAGAAATGCCGACAAACCGCTGCCCGCTCTGGTCACCGTCGCCAGACAAATTTGCGTCGAGTCGAAGCACCGGCTTCAGAGCTGCGCTGTGCGCGGCCCACCACACCGCTGGCCGCTATATTGCGCCACAGACGATACTGGTCCGGGTCTGGGGGGCCCGATACTGTGCCGCATTGCTTACTGGAACTGTGTTATGCCGCTCGCCATGTTATGCGACAGGCCCCGCTGGGACCACGCCAGCAATGTTGTACGGGGTTGCTCATACGATCTACTTTCACAAGATCTACGTTCAGAAGCTCTACTTTCACAAGATCTACGTTCAGAAGATCTACTTTCACAAGATCTACCTTCACAAGATCTACTTTCGGAAGACTGCTGGGGAAATACTCGCTATGTCACATCACAGAGCCTGCTGGGGCGGTGGTCGCTATATTGTGCCACAGAGCCTACTGGGCCGGCGCCTGCTATATTGTTCCACAGAATCTGCTGGGGGTCGCTATATTGTGCCACAGAGTCTGCTGAGGCGGTGGTCGCTATATTGTGCCACAGAGCCTGCTGAGGCGGTGGTCGCTATATTGTGCCACAGGGCCTGCTGAGGCGGTGGTCGCTATATTGTGCCACAGAGTCTGCTGAGGCGGTGGTCGCTATATTGTGCCACAGAGTCTGCTGAGGCGGTGGTCGCTATATTGTGCCACGGAGCCTGCTGAGGCGGTGGTCGCTATATTGTGCCAGAGCCCATAAAGGCATTTGCCAAAGCTGCTGGCGGCTATATTGTGCCAGTTGCTAGGCGTGGTCGCTATATTGTGCAGAGCCTGCTGAGGCGGTGGTCGCTATATTGTGCCACAGGGCCTGCTGAGGCGGTGGTCGCTATATTGTGCCACAGAGCCTGCTGAGGCGGTGGTCGCTATATTGTGCCACAGAGCCTGCTGGGCGGTGGTCGCTATATTGTGCCACAGAGCCTGCTGAGGCGGTGGTCGCTATATTGTGCCACAGAGCCTGCTGGGCGGTGGTCGCTATATTGTGCCACAGAGTCTGCTGAGGCGGTGGTCGCTATATTGTGCCAAGGGCTATATGTCTGCTGAGGCGGTGGTCGCTATATTGTGCCACAGAGCCTGCTGAGGCGGTGGTCGCTATATTGTGCCACAGGGCCTGCTGAGGTGGTGGTCGCTATATTGTGCCACAGAGTCTGCTGAGGCGGTGGTCGCTATATTGTGCCACAGAGCCTGCTGAGGCGGTGGTCGCTATATTGTGCCACAGAGCCTGCTGAGGCGGTGGTCGCTATATTGTGCCACAGAGCCTGCTGAGGCGGTGGTCGCTATATTGTGCCACAGAGTCTGCTGAGGCGGTGGTCGCTATATTGTGCCACAGAGTCTGCTGAGGCGGTGGTCGCTATATTGTGCCACAGAGTCTGCTGGGAAGGGGGTCGCTATATTGTGCCACAGAGCCTGCGGGGGTGGTGTATATTGCCAGTCTGAGGCTGTGCTATTTGCCGGGCCAAGCTGAGGCGATGGTCGCTATATTGTGCACAGAGCCTGCTGAGGCGGTGGTCGCTATATTGTGCCACAGAATCTGCTGAGGCGGTGGTCGCTATATTGTGCCACAGAGTCTGCTGAGGCGGTGGTCGCTATATTGTGCCACAGAGTCTGCTGAGGCGGTGGTCGCTATATTGTGCCAGAGTGCGTGTCGAACGGCTCAGCGCCGTCGCCCCATAAATCACTCGGGCCCGATCTAGTTACGCACGGCGCGCGCCAGGCGGAAACGTTAGCCGGCCGACAAATCAGAGAACGGAATTAAACCGGACGGGAGGAATGAGGGGGAGCGAGGAAGAGAGAGAGAGAGACAGAGAGAGAGGGAGGGAGGGAGGGAGTGAGGGAGGTAGAGAGAGAGAGAGAGAGAGAGGAGGAGGGAGGGAGAGAGAGGAGAGGAGGGAGGGAGGGAGGGAGGGAGGGAGGGAGGGAGGGAGGAGGGAGGGAGGGAGGGAGGGAGGGAGGGAGGGAGGGGAGGGAGGGAGGGAGGGAGGGAGGGAGGGAGGGAGGGAGGGAGGGAGGGGGAGGGAGGGAGGGAGGGGGGAGGAGGGGGGGGGGGGGGGAGGGGGGGGAGAAGGAGAGAGATGGGGGAAGTAAGAATGGAGGAGAGAGAGACAAGGAAAGAATGAATGAAAGAAAGGATGAAAGGACATAGAACCTAAGAAAAATAAAGAGGGAAAGAAAGAAAATAGAACAAAAGAAAGCAAAGAAAGCAAGAAAGACAAAAATATATAAAGAAATAAAGAAATAAACGAGGAAAGCAAGAAAGAGAGAAAAGAAAACGTGAATGAGTGAGTGAGGAGTGAGAACGAGTGAACATGAGGAAAAAGGAGAAAGAACGAGTAAGAGAGAAAGTGAGGCGCCACGGCCTGTCGGTGCAGTACCGTGGACGCAGAGCAGAGCCTCGAGGCGGTGCCATCTCAGTGGCGGACCGCAGTGCGGCCTGGACGATAGCCTGGGGAGCCGTCCGGACCGCACTGAAGCACGCGCCTTCCTCCTCCCGCTGGTGTGGAAGCGAGCTGCGCTTGTCTTGATCCAGATAGGATGTTCGCCGATGGGCTCGTATGAGCGGCACGACACTGGTGCCTTGGCGCGGGCAGGGCGATGTCGGAGGTTCCGACCATCGGCGACGCGACCCGGTCGTGCGGTGAGACGAGCAGACCCGGGGAAGATCGGAAGCACGGGGTTGTCGTTTCGTCCCTTGAGGGCTGAAGGGCATCCCTTTGGTCATGTGGTGAGACGAGCAGATCCATGGAGGATCGGAAGCACGGTGTTGTCACTGTCTTCCTTTTCGGTCGTCGAAGCATCCGGACTCGGTATTGTAAGCCGCCAAATTCCGGGAACAATTGCGTCACTTTGGCACCGGCACATTTTTCTACCAAACTGGTCCCGGGTGGGATCTGTAAAAGCACGCATCCGTAAACACGGCTGGGCAACCTGTGACATTCACGATGGCATGTCTGCTGTTGAGTATTCGCCGGACAGAGCATGTTATTCATGCTATTCACTCATACCGTCCATGCTATTGATTGGCGTGTGTGTTAGCCAGCTGCCACGCATGTATCATCCTGTTCCATCAATGCAGCATGAATATTTTACGCGCCGAATAGCGGACTTCGAACAAGGACTGGTTGCCGCTCGTATTCGTCACGATATATTTCCAGGGGACGAGTAGCCTAGGGGAAAGTTGCTCGTCTCACAATCGAAAGGGTGTGGGTTCGAGTCTCACCTCTCGCTGCTCTTCGCCCGCGACCAATCGGCGTGAGAGATTGGCGACGCTGCATGACTCAACGGTCGATGTGTCGCAAAAACCAATAACCAACCAACCACGATATATTTCCAGCGCGCAAGTGTGTTCGACTTAATTCGATATCGCCGTCGCTGTCTGCATCGTCAAAATAATTTACGTCGCCACTGGCGGGTACTGACGGGCACAGGTCGCACCCGTCACGCTTCCGACGTCGTCGGTTGGCTGGTTATTGGAGTTTAGGGGCGCGTCGACTACATCGTTCGTGCAGTGCCCCCGCTTCCGAGGTCAGACAGCACTCCGAGTTTACGATGCAAATTCCGGTGCCGTCGCCAGTGCGCATGCTAGAATGGGACCCAAGAGCATGCAACAGCGCAATGTGAGTCGTTGCCGGCGCTCAAGCTGTTGCATGCCACCTGCAACGGGCATTGCAATGCACTGCAATGTTGCAATGGATTCGCCTGTGGGCTACAACGGGCTGCACAATATTCAGCTGTGAATCATCGGTTTCGTCCGTGTAATTTACATCTTGACCCTCGCCAGTATTCGGCATTTTACCACCTTCGGTCGTATAGGGGAGGGGTACGACCCCCCACCCTGGCGATTCGAAACCGTGCATGTTACGAAAACGAACCAAAGACAAGAGTCATAGATCTGGCCGGGATCTCGCGATTGGAATTCAGTATGACCTTCTAAGATAAATGGCTGACCTTCCAGGTGAGGTCAAAGGTATGATTTTTTTGTATTTCCCTAAGAAAATCGTCAGTTGTATCGAAATTACTGCCTAAATATGCACGAAATGGCCGGAAATATATTTATTGGGACATTGCGAACATAACGACATGTCGCAAAATGTGATCGGACCAATACGTCATGCACCAAGTGAGGTCAAACCGTGACCCCAATTATCCAACTTTTTATAAAGTGGTCCCAATTTCGAAGTTTAAAGTTCCCTGGGGTAAAAATAGACGCTGAATTCGAATTAAGCACGACAAATTACCGTGGGTCGGTTAAAAAGGTCGAAAGTTTAAACGAGGTCAACCGAGGTCACGGATTTTTGGAACATTATTTTTTAATGTAAACCCATCTGGGCATCTGTAGTTTTCATTATATGCCCATAATTACGCTAAGTACGTAAAAAAATATGTGCGATAATCATGTATTTGTTGAAAACTGGTCGGAGGTGCTCCCCTTTATGATCTCATAACTTCTTGACCTGACAAGACCTCCAAAAAAAACACCAAAAGTCGTCAAAAGGTTGCCCCAGAGGGTACTGAAAATCTCAGTTCATCGGTTTGGAAGGAATACACAAAAACCTTAGGGGGGTTGCGCCCCCCCTATACGGGCGAGGGTTAATCCTGGGCTTGTAGTGCACACCGACTTTCTCAAATATTGCACTGCTTATGGTAATACGTCACACCAACATTTTTATTTTGGCAACCCTACTTCGCAACTTACAACACGAGCTTAACCAATCAGCTCCACCTACACTCCAAACCATGCCCCACATATGCCCCTGGCCACCTATACTCCTATCAATGCTCTACCCATGCTCCTATGCTCATACCCGCGCCCCACCTCCACTCATAGTCATGCCCCACTGCTTGAAAATATTGGAACGGGAACTATATTTTGCGATCAAAACAGGATTTTATCTGTCTTCCATTGTCTCCAGTTAGCATGCCATGCTTTCCGCAATTAGCACTGACTGTGTGGGTACATCCTCCCTCTTGTGTACGGCATTGTATTTTTAGTCCAGCAGCTAGTCTGGAGACCGGGCCGGATCCGGGAATTTTCATGGCGGGGGTCATTTGTCTGCAAAGACATCATGACGCCACTGCGAACGTCCCTGGAGGGCCGCCTCTAGTTGCAAATTCTTTGAATGGGTGCTGGGAGGGGTGCACTCGAGCGTACTTGAGAGTGCCTTTTCTTCTCAAGAGGGTGCTATTTCCTCTGAGAGGAGGTTTTTTGGGTTTAAAAAATCCGTCGAGTGGAAGAGTGCAAGAGGCAAGCAAACCCGACTCTTTCCGGTCGGAGGAGCGCCACCTGTCCGTGAAGGGTGGGTGCGGGGACGCATGCGCCCAACATCCCCCTGAATCCGCCCCTGTCACGAGACACCAACCCAACCTCAGCTTGTTTATTGGTTGGTTCACGACACACTTTATGCACATTCACGGCTAATGGCGCCGCCCACACTGTTTCGCCTGTGGGCCGCGGGATTGGGAAATATCCTGAGTGGCGCTAGAGTCGAACCCGGGACCTTTGGTACCCATAGCCCGACACCTTAACCACTCGGCCATCCCCGCCCCACCCAACCTCAGCGGTGCGCTGTCCTCGCTACGGCCACATCGCTTGGCGGCATCCGCGGCCATTGGCGGCGCGGCCGGCCCAAATGGAGCCATCGCATCTGACGACGCGACGTCTCGCCGCCCCAATCTCCGGCCATCGAAGCGCCCAACGCCAACCGGAAGCACGTCCGACTCCGCGTCGCCCGCCGGCCGCGCGGCATATTGGGTCGTTTGCTCGGACGCGGCGCGGCACGTGCGGCACGTGCCGCACGTGGCGCACGTGCGGCCGCTCGATCACACCCACCGACGGACGGCTGCGTCGCGCCGAAGCTCTCCTCGGGGCGCTTCGCTCCAATCTGCGCCGCCCGTCACGTCTGACGCACTGCTTTTGCGCTATTGAATATTTTCTTTCCGTTAGCAGAGGCGAAGTGCCATCCAATGGAGGAGGGAGCTGTCGAATAGTGGGCGCTGGTGGTTTGACTGGCGATATTTTGTGGGCACGGCGCGGGAAAACAGCGGTGATATTTTGTGGGCACGGCGCGGGAAAACAGCGGTGATATTTTGTGGGCACGACGCGGGAAAACAGCTGCTGATGATACTTTATGGATAAGTTGCGGAATAACAAAGCGGCTGGTGGTAGTTTGAGGGCAAGCCGCGAAAATGCAGCGGATGATGCTGAGCTGATTTCAATCGGCCACACGTTCGATGGTCGGTATTTGCTGCGGGCCGTACTTTAAATCACTTTCACCTTGCGTTCATAGTCATGCTGATGATGTGCGATGTTCAGCTGCATGGGTGAACAGCGCCCTACACAGCATTGTTTCTGGAATAACTGGTATCAATTGCAACTCTGTTCACTGTGCTGAACTCCGCTAGCTTGAATTATCGAGTGCCGCTCAAGACTCCATTACCGGCTGTTTGTAACGATCTAACGATTTTAGTGTTACTCAATTTCTTAGGTACATCTTGATGCGAACTTTATTTCTTTTGTTGGCATTGCATCTCATTTAGATCTCGTTCGTGCTTGATGATATATAGAACAAAGCAACTGAAACATGATTGTGTCAGTTACTAACAATGATAATAATAATAATAATAATAATAATAATAATAATAATAATAATAATAATAATAATAATAATAATAATAATAATAATAATGACCTTGACCTGGTCATTGCTCGCCGCTGCATCAGTGTGCGCCACTAAACGTCACCGCACGAGGCACCCTTATCGCCGCAATTCATCGACCGGCCAGCACAGGCGTAGTCGGTGCTGAGCGACCACATCATCGCTATGTGTGGCTGATATGATGTCCGCTGATTGTGATATTCACACCGCCACTGCCACCTCCGGAGCTGCCGGCATGCCGTCAGCGCTCCGGCGGTGGCAGGACGGGCAGCATGTCTGCCTTTGTCTTCTTCAGAATACAATTGAACAAATTGTGCTGTTTACGGGTGAACATGATCAGCAATGCGATGAATCCTACAGGTGGTCAAGGCAGCTCAGTTGGTAGAGCGTTTGTTTGTTTATTGGGTGGTTCACGATTCACGTTCTGCACATTCACGGTTGATGACGCCGCCCACACTGTTTCGCCGGAGTTGGTAGAGCGTCGGACTCTTGATCGCAAGATTGCAGGTTCGAATCTCACAACCGACGGGATTTGCCGGGTCACGCGACCAATCTCCGCGAGAGGTCGGCGACGCTGTATGACCTAATGGTTGAATTTGTCGGAAAAGAACCCAAGGCTGATGATTCCCACACATCACCAGCGGCCTGAGCTCTGGTGATGTCACAAAATAGTCAAATCGCCGGATGGCCGTACCTGGCCAAATGACCTTGATGCGTCTGTGAGGCTGCATAAACGATTGGGCATGCATACAGGAGCACCTTTTGTAAACACTGTATCTTCAAAAACTCCGCTCAGTCTCATCTCATCTCGTCGGACGATCAGGCTGTCAGTTACTTTGGATGAATCATGAAGCGTCGCGATACTACTCTAGCTCTCTGGGACTGTCTATCCAGCACTATCTATCTGCGACTATCTGTCCAGGACTATCTGTCTGAGACTATACACCTAGGACTATCTATCTTGGAGTATCTACTCAGGACTACCTGTATGCGACTATACACCCGGAACTATCTATCTGGGACTATCTACCCAGGACTATCTGTTTAAGACTATACACCCGGACTTGCTATCTAGGACTATCTACCCAAGACGATCTGTCTGTGACTATCTACCTAGGATTGTCTACCCAGGACTATGACGATGGATGTAGGACTATCTATGGAATACATCGATCTACAAATCTTCTCCGATCACCTATTGTTTCCCCGACCGGTTTCCTGTCCCACTTCACCCTAATTTAAATTGAGAATGCAACGGCCTTTGGTAGATCAGATGCCAAAATGCAACGGTATCCACACCCAAGAGGAAAATCTGTCTGAAACTATTCACAGCACTGTGGACAATTTATAATCAGAATACGAATTAATACAGATTGAACATCCTGACCAGAATTGCACCATTCATTACACATCAGCTGACATTTATAGTCCTATGCCTGTCAGATAATATGTAAGGAAGAACTCATTTTTCAACAGGAGTCTTATATCAAAGTAACCTCTCGCCGACTTAGCAGCAGCTTAGTTTAGTACAAAGCTCTAAAAATACTAAGAATTTGGTGTCCTGTTCAAAACTACGTCATTACTCACACATCTACTGACATTGATAGCACTGTAAATGTCAAACGATATGTAAGGAATGGCGCATTCATTCTTCGACAGGATGCTAAATTCTCAAAATGGCCTTTCATCGACTAAGTAGCCGCTTAGCGTAATACCAAGCTATCCAGCTATCGATCCTCTGCCGTCTCCTTCCTGACCTAAGGCCAGCAGGAGTACCACTAGACGCGACGGTGGCCCGTCGTGCGTGAATGAAGCCTGTTCAAATTTACCGCCACCGGCAGGCAGTCAGCTGGCCACCGGCAGTCAGCTGCCCACCGGCCGGCAGTCAGCTGACAGCCAGCAGTCAGCTGGCCGTCACCGACAGTCAGCTGGCCGCCGCCGGCAGTCAGCTGGCCACCGGCAGTCAGCTGGTTACCGACCGACAGTCAGCTGGCCGTCACCGACAGTCAGCTAGCCACCGCCGGCAGTCAGCTGACAACCGGCAGTCAGTTGACAGCCGGCAGTCAGCTGCCCACCGGAATTCAGCTGGCCGCCGCCGGCAGTCAGCTGGTCACCAACAGTCAGCTGGACGCCGGCGGCAGTCAGCTGGCCGTCACCGACAGTCAGCTAACCACCGCCGGCAGTCAGCTGGCTACCGACAGTCAGCTGACAGCCGGCAGTCAGCTGGGCACCGGCGGCAGTCAGCTGGCCGCAGTCTGCCGGCGGCGGGCGTGGCGTGGCCGGCGGCTGTCGCCACGGCCGGCGGTCAGTATTGACGCCCGCCTGCGGTCACGTCGCCGCCGGCGGACAGCGGGTCGCGTGCCGGGTACGCGAGGAGCGCGGCCGCTCGGGTAATGATCGCTGGCGGAGCCGCCGCCGTCCCGGAACGGGACGGCGGGGCCGTGACGGTGACATCTGCATCGTGTCAGGTAGCCGCCTGACACCGACACTGATACTGACATCTACATCGTGTCAGGTAGCCGCCTGACACAGACACTGACATCTACATCGTGTCAGGTAGCCGCCTGACACCGACACTGATACTGACATCTGCATCGTGTCAGCTGGCCACCTGACACTGACACTGGCACTGACATTTACATCGTGTCAGCTGGCCGCCTGACACCGACACTGACATCTATATAGTTCACGAAGAAAACTTTAATGCCAGGAACCTGTATTCCTCACACCGTGCTCGGAGGTAACCAGACTGGCCCCCGCACAACCCACACCCTCACAGGTCAGCTCGACACCGCTCCCGCGTTTCCGACACACCCGATCGCTGATTGGTCCATCCCGCACACGCCCCACCACGCCACGTATCCAGCCGCCCCGCCCCGTCCGGTCACGAGGTCGCCGCACTGGATGACTCATCTGCCGGCATTCTGGGGCTAGTACCAGTGCCACCTCACATGCAATCTTACTACAATCTGCATCGTGTCAGCTGGCCGCCTGACACCGACACTGACATCTACTTCGTGTCAGCCGGCCGCCTGACACTGACACTGACATCGCGTGAGCTGACGGCCTGTCACTGCCATTAATACTGACACTGTCACTGACATCTGCATCGTGTCAGGTGGCCGCCTGATACTGACACTGACATCTACATCGTGTCAGGCGGCCGCCTGACACTGACACTGACACTGACTTCTGCATCGGGTCGCCTGGTGTACGGCTCCACGCTCGTCGCTGGGACTGCGCATGCCAGGCATTGCCGTGGACTGGATAGATGGATAGCTGGATAGATTGATAGCTGGATAGATTGATAGCTGGATAGATTGATAGCTGGATAGATGGATAGCTGGATAGATGGATAGCTGGATAGATGGATAGCTGGATAGATGGATAGCTGGATAGATGGATGTTGGGGTAGGTAGATACGTGGATAGGTAGATACGTGGATATTTGAATATGTGGATAGTTGAATAGGTGGATAGCTACATAGATGGATAAATGGATATCTGCTTAGGTAGATACCTGGATATGTAGATAGTCTGACAGGTGGATAGTTGAATATGTGGATAGGTGTATAGCTGGATAGGTGGATATCTGGGTAGGTTAAGAGCTAGATATGTGGATGGGTGGATGATTCCAGGACCTGCTCGAATTGGGCGGGCGCAACGCAATGGTAAGAGCCTGCTCAAATTGGCCCGACACAACGTGATGACCCGCGGAACTGATGCGAGTCTGCCGCGACCGACGGAGCGGGTGACCTGCTCAAATTGACCGGGATAAACGCAATCGTTCGGGACCAGCTCAAATTGGCCACCAGCAACGCAATCGTTCGGGACCCGGCCGTTTCGCTCGGGCTCACCGTAACTAATAGTACCGGACAATCACCGGGGATCCTGGCTGTTTTCGATTGCAGTTAACGAGAGTCGTGGTATTTAATGCTGTTTTGAACTTACGGTGTGCTGAAACCATACAATGTTGTGACGTCATAACGACAAGGTTAACAACGTTGGTGAAAAACTGGTCATCTAATTCGGTAAAACCATTTTCGTGTATTTCTTTCCGTAGCTACGAGAAATGCGTTATTTGATGCTTCGTTCGATTTTTTCTGCGTAATTTTTCGTCCACGTGGCTTCACAGGAGAAGTCTCAGCGTTGTCCAATATGCCTGTGACACAAACATAATCATACGAGGCTCCCCATATCAACAAAACTGATAGCCCCTCGATCTGTGCGAGGGCGCATTTCACGACGTGGTAATTGCAAACGTGGTAAACACATTGCTGTCATTCATGTCATGCCATTGCGGTCATTCATGCCACGCCACAGCGGTGATTCATGCCCTGGCATGACGATGACTCATGACATGGTCCTTAAGCAGACATTCCCGCATACATATCCTCACCGACCCTTTGTACCAACGTGTTTGGGTGTATTGTGTGCGGTTGCTAGGCAACGCCCGCCGTCTAATTGGCGGCAGGCAGGTGTGGACTATGCCCGACACCAGCGCCGACCAGGCCATGCACGCTGCACGCTCCGTCAACACCAACGCTGGCATCCCGCTCCACGTATCATGTCGAGCATGCGATGCCCGTGCTACGCACGACGCTGGCAGGTCTTGTTCCAATCGGTGATGGCCGCCACGGGGATTGTGGGGATTGTCAGGAGGTCCAATTAATTTCAGGAAGTAGAGGACATTTTTTCTGGTTCCGGAACGAACACGTCGCATGTGGACTAAGTATATTTGAACTGAACACGCTCGTTTTGATATTCCATCGCGGTATAGGGAGAAGGAAGAGCTGAAGGATCAGTCATGCACGGCACATGTCCTCACACATGAGCTGTTCGGTGGTGGTGTAGCCTACTCCCGCGTTTCCTCCTTCTCCTTTCCTGCATCCTCCTCCTCCTCATCTGTGCCCATTCTCCTCATCCTATTCCTCCTCTTATGCACTCTCTTCCTCGTCTACATCCTTCCCCGCCTCCTCCTCCTCCCTTGCTCTTCATCCTCCTCTTCATCCTTCCCCGCCTTCTCCTCCTCCTCATCCTTCCCTCCTCCTCCTCCTCCTCCTGCTCCTTCTCAGCGCCCTTCCCCGCCTCCTCCTCCTTCTCCTGCTTCCCCTGCTCCACCTATGTACCCTCTACTACCTCCTTGTCCTCCTTTTCCTGCTTCTCATCCCCCTCCTCTGCACCCTCCTCCTTCCCCTCGTCCTCCTCATCGTCCTCGTCCTCGTCCTCCTCCTCGTCCTCGTCCTCCTCCTCCTCCTCCTCCTCCTCCTCCTCCTCCTCCTCCTCCTCCTCCTCCTCCTCCTCCTCCTCCTCCCTCCTCCTCCTCCTCCTCCTCCTCCTCCTCCTCCTCCTCCTCCTCCTCCTCCTCCTCCTCCTCCTCTCCTCCTCCTCCTCCTCCTCCTCCTCCTCCTCCTCCTCCTCCTCCTCCTCCTCCTCCTCCTCCTCCTCCTCTCCTCCTCCTCCTCCTCTCCTCCTCCTCCTCCTCCTCCTCCTCCTCCTCTCCTCCTCCTCCTCCTCCTCCTCCTCCTCCTCCTCCTCCTCCTCCTCCTCCTCCTCCTCCTCCTCCTCCTCCTCCTCCTCCTCCTCCTCCTCCTCCTCCTCCTCCTCCTCCTCCTCCTCCTCCTCCTCCTCCTCCTCCTCCTCCTCCTCCTCCTCCTCCTCCTCCTCCTCCTCCTCCTCCCCTCCTCCTCCCCTCCTCCTCCTCCTCCTCCTCCTCCTCCTCCTCCTCCTCCTCCTCCTCCTCCTCCTCCTCCTCCTCCTCCTCCTCCTCCTCCTCCTCCTCCTCCTCCTCCTCCTCCTCCTCCTCCTCCTCCTCCTCCTCCTCCTCCTCCTCCTCCTCCTCCTCCTCCTCCTCATCCTCCTCCTCCTCCTCCTCCTCCTCCTCCTCCTCCTCCTCCGCTGCCGACCGTCGACACTGGGTTCCGCTTGGCCGACGGCCAGAGGCTCGCTTCCGCTGTCTCCTGCTGTTGACCCGGCAAACACCGGCTGCACAGCCTCCGACCGGACACGTCACCCCCCACCTCCCCACCCCCAGTCTTCCCCACGCCGACTCGGCTGCCATGGCTACTGCTGAGGGGAGCGGAGGCGCCCCAAGAATCTGTCAGATTGACCTTCTGGTCGGCGAGTCATGACAGGCGAACGAGCGCGAGCATTCGCGGAATGTGTTTGATGTCGGTCGGTGCCATTCAAGAGGTCTTCGCTGTTGCATTGTGCTGTCCGATTTGATGCGTATTCGAGTTGGTTTCTGCTTTGCGCTTGTCTACTGCATAGCGATGCTGACCCGATGCCAGTGTTTTAGCTGTGAATGCAGGCTGCCGAGCAATCGACAACTGAGCAGCGAAAAACTAACTAGAAATAGTTTGACAATCGAAGCATTGAAACAGTCTCAAGGACGTTCGGCCCCGCAGGAGCGAAACAAAATGGCGTCACGTTGGGCAGCCTCAGGTTCCCGAGAAGCCGACCAGTCCTGACCAGTCCAGACACACGGTCTTTTTCAATCTGATGTATCTGCATGTCTAAACGACCGTCACAGCTCCAGCTAATCTCGCCGCCGGCGCCGGCACCCAGCAGCCGGTTCACATACAACGTCGACAGCCGCCAGCTATGGCTTCGTGGAAGCCAGCGTGGCAACCGCTGCTCGGGGAGGCATTTCATGGTCGACGTGACGATCTGCGAATTTGTTTCATCTCCGGCGCAACCGATTCCAATAGAATGGCCAGAAATATGTCGCGCGAGATGGCCAAGTGCTGGGCAGTCGCGGGCATCTTCGCGAAGCGGACTTCCTACCATTTCCGAAGGTTACGCAACATGCTAATACTCAACACACACCATGTACGTAAGAAAGTAACACATTCCATCCAATGCATCTATTACATGTGAATGTAATTCGGGAATATAGTAGTACCACTTCATATATATATATATATATATATATATATATATATATATATATATATATATATATATGTACGCACAAATATATGCAACCAGATGAGTACGGCTACATTTGATAAATTTAACGACTAGGGTAGTCCAATTAACATGAGCGCAATTCTGTGTTGTTATCACTGTGTTAAAAACATTTCCTTTACTCCTGGAGTTTCACTTACTTGCCAAGATTATCGGGCTCTGGGGAGCAAAAACAAAACAAAAGCGTCACACGCCAGGCACCGTCGACGTTGACCTCTCCGGCGACGGAAGTTCCCTGGGCGAAGTTTACCAAACCGCAGGGATTTTCCGCCTTGCCGACGGCCCCGGCCAGCTTTGTTCCACGCTCGGGCGGCGTTCTACTGGGCGGCGGCAAAGCTTCTTGAGTCGGTTCGATCTACTGGGCACGTGGCGGAGGAACTTTCAACAAACTCTGTGTTGATTTTCCGCCAGGCGAGACAGATCAGGCGCGGCCGACGTTCGACTGGTATTGTCTCCGACGGCGCGCGCGCGCTGGCTGGCGATTGAGCTCTGACGCATCTTGGGGGGGGGGGGGACTACGGGGGCCATCCCCTCCAAAGAAACGCCGATGTTTCCGAACGTTTGCACTAAAGTGACATCTTCTCAAAGTCTGAAAGCATTATTTGAAGAAGCACACTGTCTTAAGCGAATCCACCTGGTGGTGGCTGACAAATCCGAGAAGTGTCTCGAAATCGGGGACAGAATTGAAATATCCCAACAAGAAATATTCCCAAATCCAAAATCAGTGTTTTTGATCCGCCAGTGACCAAAGGTGTCCTCTGCGTGTCCTCGGTTTCATGTATATGTGGATGAATATCTTTGTAAATTATTAAGTTATCAAATTTGCTTTGACCCTCGTCTTGCAGCGTGTCAATTCGATACCCAGAGTTTCTGTTTGTGTTAGCTCCTAAGCCATTCAAAATATCAAGTTGAAATTTCGCCCACCTTCCGACAATTGATGACCGCACTAGTCTTGAAGTTCCGGAAATGGGGAAGGTCAAAGTCGGGCCGTGACCTAGCTGCATGACCGATGTAGCCGATGCGCCCCGAAACTCCTCCTCCGGGGCGTGACCTCATCTGAATGCGATTTTGCATGCACATTGAAGTCGTGAGCAAACTGGACAAGTACTGCCAGAGGTCCAAATATAAGTGCACTCAAATCATCAAAGAAAAACGCAAAGATGTAAAAGTTCGCTCAGCTCACATCACTAGGTAAAACGGAGCTTTCAGCTGGAAAACTATATTTCGTGTGACAACTTGGTGACAAATTGATTTTCTTAGACAAATCAGGATGTATGTAATTGTCAACGCTGTTCCAGTCCTCTGAAACTATTGAGAAAAAAGAAGCAACAGTAATTTTGCATGCGAAATTCATTTCTGGTGTGGGAAGGGCACCGATATTTTATGTCAAAAGAATAGTTCCCGATATTTATTATTGTGGATTTGTCCAAATATACCTTGAAGAAGCTTCCTATTTATGCATGAAAAATCGACGAATTGAAAATTTTCATTTTGGACATTGTGTCGTAGTCCAAAGATCAAAATAGCAAAGGCGCATCATACCAATGGGGTTTCTCGAATAACGTCAGGACGCTTTCGACTCACAGTGGGATGGAAGTTTCCCCTGCAGTGGGAGGGGGTCAGTTAGCCCCCTTCCAGCTTACCTTTTAACTATGGCTATATAGATAGCCATAGCTATATAACTATTTCGTGCAGGGTTGTAGCTCAGTGCGGGATTGTGCATTATGTAGCTCTATCCGTGAGCTTGAGATAAGAGATACTTGGCAAATTTGTGCGCACCCCTTATGGCTGTCCGTTCTGATCAACCCCAGTGTCTGGGTAAGGTCAGCCACCCGGTTCAGGTCGTAGCTGGACTCCGGACTCGGATTGCGAGGCAATAGCGATTTCATTCGTCATTGCCAGTGCTATGCAAAGTACATTCGTGTTGTCAAATCAAGTACAAGGCATTGAATAGCTGAAGCTGATGATGTTTGGGGGACAGATTGCGCTCGGAGAATGCAACGGTGGCACAAAAGCAGAACCACATGATCCCTCTTTCCGATAATTTCGAGAACAATTCTGAAACGTGCTGAGCATGAAAAAAACCCATTCCGAATGACTTTATGCTTGAGCCACCTTCATTCAGCTGATTCCGCCACCAGCCCCTTCTCTGCGTGCTATTCCGACTAACGCCATAGATAGTCCTACATTATAAAGCATTGCGGAGAGCCGCGGTGACCTGGCCAGTGTGCCATCTTCCCACTCGCCCCCTGACCATTGGCCCCTTACCCTTAACTCCACCCCCCCCGGGTACGAGTAGCCTAGGGGTAAGTTGCTCGTCTCACAATCGAAAGGTTGTGGGTTCGAGTCTCACCTGTCTCTACTCTTCGCCCGCGACCAATCGGCGTGAGAGATTGGCGACGCTGCATGACTCAACGGTCGATGTGTCGTAAAACCAATAACCAACCGACTCCAGCCCCCCTCCAACTCCTCAGCTGCAGCCGGCCGTCCTATTGCCAACACCGGAGCCCGAACGGCGGCATATTCGTCCGCTCCCGACGAATAAAATTGCATCGATACGGTGGTAAAAGGATTCCATCTCATATGACCTCCCGCTGCTACTGATGATGGTGATGATGATGACAATGGGGATGATGAATGCTCCGTGCAGCGTATAACAGCAATGATGATACCTATGATAAATGTGAGAATGATGATGATGATGATGACGGTTCTGCGGTCTTTATCATTTGCTGGTCACAGCACTACCAATGCCTGGAATTGCTTCGACTTACCTTGGTGGGAAGCAGCACTTAACTCTGTTCCTAATTATTCGTTCCTAAATACATTATTTAAATAGGAACGCACACACATGCGACACATCTTTATCTATGTAGGACACGAATCTCGGATTTTGGTCGATGGGCCGTATTTAATTGACGTTGAGCGAAGCTTCGAGGCCCCTCGCTACATCTACGCTGATCACATCACTATTCCTCTGAGAGTTGTTCTGACGTGCCGTCACCACTCTCCGTCCCGTTCGTCTTAATTGGACGATATATTGGCCTCGTGCCTCTCCTATAAAGCCGAAACCTCGTTTGTCGCTCCGCCATCGTTCGTCATCCGCTCCGTCGTCGCCGTTGCGCCCGTCGCCGTCGGAACCACTCATCTTACTCTGCATCTTATTCGTTTGCATTTATTGCCGGAAGTTCACGCTCGGACACCATTTGGATGTGTCCAAATCGCTTGAGATGGCGCAATGAGCTATTCGCTAACGCTGATTGATCGCTAACTGTTCATAGCTCCTCACTTGGACAGATAGCTTAAAAAGCTGTGCCTGGGTTCTTGTCATCAAGAACATCCTCCTCTTCAGCAAATTAACTTCTCATTTTCTCATTTGGAGGACGAATGGAAATGCTTGACAATTATCTGCTCCGTGATTAAGTGCTTAAGATTCACTGAAAAAAAACGAAAACTAATATTAGGATGTCACAAGCTTTGATAAAAATCCTCTTGATTACCTCAGAAATTCCATCTCCGCATTCAGGAAGTAAATTCCAACCCTGCTCAGACATGCACCCCCCCCTCCCCCGCCTACAACTCCGGTTCGCCTTCACGCTCCATGCCGACAACATCGTTGTTCTGCTGTCGTTCCGCCCCGTTCCGCCCCCGTTCCGCTCGTTCCGTTCCGGACGCTGGACCGTGATATTCATTCGACGAGCGCCGACTGTGGCTGTCTGGCAGCACCCCAGCGGCTATCTGGCAGCGCACCAGCGGCAGTTTGGCAGCGCACCAGCGGCGGCGATCGTAGAGCGCCGCCCGCGACTGGATCCTGGCGTCGCGCGCTTCCGGGGCCGGGGCACCGGCGACACTTCATCCTGAGTGGACGCTGTTGGCCGGCTGGTGACCTGCCAGCCAGGGGAGGAGCCCCGCGGTGATTTGCCAGCCAGAGGAGCCCAGCGGAGATTTGCCAGCCAGAGGAGCCCAGCGGAGATTTGCCAGTCGGAGGGGGGGGGGCGGCGGTGGTTTGCGAGCCAGAGGACCCAGCGGTGATTTCCCCGTCGGAGGAGGAGCCCGGCGGTGACTTGCCAGCCGGAGGAGGGGCAGGTGCTGGTCGGGCATCTTCCGGGCGTCGCGGCCGGACCGATATTGAGGCCATGCAAGCCATGCGGCCTGCTGGGGACGGGGCCGATATTGGACAGCCAGACGGACGCCGCCCCGGGGTAATCGCCGGGTCAGCACGGGAGCAGACGGCAGCACGGCAGACGGGCAGGCCAGGCTAACGTCGGGGCTGTCCAGAGGGCAGGGGCGGAGACAGGACGGGGAACTGGGGGCGCACGACACCCCACCCCCCGCCCCACCGCAATCGGACGGTGACCTTCGTATGACCCCAGTAAGCGAATTTTCAGCTGGAGTCGGTCCTTCTCCGGACGGTTGCTCTTCCTGACAATTGCTGGAGCCGCCCTTGTCAGAAGGCAACTGGCGGAGCCACCGTGACCTTTGTTTGTTATCGTTTGTTGACACAGGTGTGGTCCCAGTTTAGTCGGCGAGCCGTGCCATCCGTGACCTTGACATTCCATAATTGCGGCGTGACTCCTCACAGCGACACCCGCACAGTTTTCCGACGACAGTGGTATCAGAAACTGTCCAAAAGTTAGGGGGAGAGGGACCAGAGCCAATTTGAAGAGGACTTTCCACGCAAATCCCATACGGTTAATGATCATTCATATATATATATATATATATATATATATATATATATATATATATATATATATTATATATATATATTATATGTATATATATAAATACATTTGCATGTATATGTATATATACATATACATATGCATATACGTATTTATAGATATACCTTTATATATATTATATATGTATATATATTATATATATATATATATATATATATATATATATATATATATATATATATATATATATATATATATAAATATGCATGTTTCATCTGCAATGACAAATAATTCCCTACCTGCCATTGTGGACCTAAATCTCTCGTCTTCAGATCCCACCTTATACCTTTCATTGCTGAAGGACATCTGCAATTTATCAGCCGACATCTTAGGCCCCGAGGTTGGTTCAACATTGCTAGATTCATGACTATTGCTAGCCATTCCTGTCAGCTTTATGTCATCAGCACATTAAAACACACCATTCCCAACCCTCAGCCATATTCCTGGCATCAAATTTGGCTTGTGGTGCCCACCCCATAGGATCCCACGTTGAGAGAGAAACAAATTGGTTGGGCTAAGGATACGTTGGCGAGGCCCAGGCCCCACGAAAGCATGCGAATCTCCACACTTGGCCCCTCGTGTTCGTTGTCGTGCATATGTTGAAGAAGGTGATGGAGACGCCGTCCGCAATGCCATTCTGTCTGGACGTGAGAGTCAACTGCATGGCGATGGACGAGGCGAAACAGTCCGCTTCGAATTGATGCTCCCGAATACACAACGAAAGCACCGTTCACCTGATGCGAAGCCATCGTCCACGAATTGATGACCGCGAATACGCTTAGAAAACACTGCTCACCTGATGTGAAGCCATCCACTACGAATTGATGTTCGCGAATATGCCACGAAAATGCTGCTGAACTGACGCGAATTGAAACTGGCCAGCATACTACGAAAGCACTGCTAACCTGATTCGTGCAGCGAGAAAATCAACCTTCCACCCTCGGCTGCCCAGTGCATACACGGGAGGGGAAGAGTAGCCTAGGGGTCAGTTGCTCGTCTCACAACCGAAAGGTTGTGGGTTCGGGCCTCACCTGTCGCTACTCTTCGCCCGCGACCAATCGGCGTGAGAGATTGGCGACGCTGCATGCCTCGACGGTCGACGTGTCGTAAAACCAAAAACCAACCAGTGCACACACCGGTCTGAACCGCTTGGACTGCAACAGCAGCTCCAGCTACGCCCCCGCCCCCCCCCGCACCACAGGGCGCGCGACACCTCCCGCCGCCGTGACAGGGGGTCCTCAGACCTGGGGGATCGATGCTGCCAGACTGGCAGACTGGCAAACGCGGCCTGGCAGCGACCGGAGTTCCGGCGTGCAGGAGACACAAGTGGACTCGGAGGCCAGATGTCGGGCGGTCGGGTCCAATTTGCAACGGGAGAGAGATGACTAATGGCCACGTGACTGATGACATGACTGATGACATGACTGATGACATGACTGATGACATGACTGATGACATGACTGATGACATGACTGATGACATGACTGAGATACTGGACATGACTGATGACTATGACTGATGACATGACTGATGACATGACTGATGACATGACTGATGACATGACTGATGACATGACTGATGACATGACTGATGACATGACTGATGACATGACTGATGACATGACTGATGACATGACTGATGACATGACTGATGACATGACGGATGGGTTAGACTGATGACATGACTGATGACATGACTGATGACATGACTGATGACATGACTGATGACATGACTGATGACATGACTGATGACATGACTGATGACATGACGGATGGGTTAGACTGATGACATGACTGATGACATGACTGATGACATGACTGATGACATGACTGATGACATGACTGATGACTGATGACATGACTGATGACATGACGGATGGGTTAGACTGATGACATGACTGATGACATGACTGATGACATGCCTGATGACATGACTGATGACAGTGGGTTACTGATATGACTGATGACATGACTGATGACATGACTGATGACATGACTGATGACATGACTGATGACTATGACCGATGACATGACGATGGACAGACTGATGACATGACTGATGACTGATGACATGACTGATGACATGCCTGATGACATGACTGATGACATGCCTGATGACATGACTGATGACATGACTGATGACATGACGGATGGGTTAGACTGATGACATGCCTGATGACATGACTGGTGACATGACGGATGGGTTAGACTGATGACATGACTGATGACATGACTACGTGTGTTCATGATTACACAACTACGCTAACTAGCATTAACCCTCTCTCCGGTCAGATCCTTACACTCCGTCTCTAGGGGGGGGGCGCACAGTAACCCCCTCTAAAACCCAATGTATGTATGTTAGAACGTCAAGAAATGAGGGCATATGCCGTTTACTGCCCCAATACACCTGGGACAGTGGCTTCAGTCGAATCAGTGACGTCATATGTCAGAAACTACGGTCGGATGTTCAACGCATCCAATGACGTCGTAGCTCTGAATCGCCTGGTTTTCATTTCGATTCGAGGCAGAGAGGGAGAGGGGTGAAGTGCACCCAGCGTTGGCGTTCATCGTTCTTAATGGTGACGATTTATCTTCGTCCTGTTTTAATTGTCAGCTGTCGACTGTAAAAAACCAAACTGGGCGGCACCGAATATTCTGTGGACAACATCCATGCTAGAAGTTGTTAGCTTCTTCGATGTCAATTTTCCGGCTGGCGAGCAAAATGTAAACAAACACCGGCATTTTACCGGCCGCATCCTCTCATGCGGGAGATTTGGACACGGCCGTCCAGCATCGGTATCGACGCTCTCACCTATGTAGTTCCATTAGTTCCCTCAGTGACATTGCGCCATTATCACTTGACTACACGCGCGCACAGGGTTCGCCTGCGGGTTTCGTCGGCCGGGGTGAGCTGTCGTGCCGGTGAGCAGGACGCTTTGCCAGCTGTCTTGAGAGAGCGGGGGAAACTGGTGCGGATGGACGGAAACTGGAACGGATCAGCTGTCTTGAGAGGACGGGAGAGCCATGTGTGGCAGGACACTTTACCAGCTGTGTTGCCAGGACGGGGGAGACCAGTGCGGCAGGACACTTTACCAGCTGTGTTGCCAGGAAGACGGGGAGACCAGTGGCAAGCGGGCAGGACACTTTACCAGCTGTGTTGCCAGGACGGGGGAGACCAGTGTGGGCAGGACACTTTACCAGCTGTGTTGCCAGGACGGGGGAGACCAGTGTGGCAGGACACTTTACCAGCTGTGTTGCCAGGACGGGGGAGACCAGTGTGGCAGGACACTTTACCAGCTGTGTTGCCAGGACGGGGGAGACCAGTGTGGCAGGACACTTTACCAGCTGTGTTGCCAGGACGGGGGAGACCAGTGTGCAGGCGGAAAGATTACAAGTTAAATTCGGGACACTTTACCAGTGTGTTGCCAGACTGTTTGCAGGACGGGGAGACCAGTGTGGCAGGACACTTTACCAGCTGTGTTGCCAGGACGGGGAGACCAGTGTGGCAGGACACTTTACCAGCTGTGTTGCCAGGACGTGGGAGACCAGTGGGGGGACACTTTACCAGCTGTGTTAGGAGACCAGTGTGGCAGGACACTTTACCAGCTGTGTTGCCAGGACGGGAGACAAGTGTGGCAGGACACTTTACCAGCTGTGTTGCCAGGACGGGGGAGACCAGTGTGGCAGGACACTTTACCAGCTGTGTTGCCAGGACGGGGGAGACCAGTGGGGCAGGACACTACCAGCTGTGTTGCCAGGACATGGGATACCAGTGCGGCAGGACACTTTACCAGCTGTGTTGCCAGGACGGGGGAGACCAGTGTGGCAGGACACTTTACCAGCTGTGTTGCCAGGACGGGGGAGACCAGTGTGGCAGGACACTTTACCAGCTGTGTTGCCAGGACGGGGGAGACCAGTGTGGCAGGACACTTTACCAGCTGTGTTGAGAGGACGGGGATAGACCTGCGCGGCAGTTCGCCTAACCAGCGGTCTCGCCAGGACAAGGAGGACCGGCACGTCCCCCACACTCTACCGACTAGGCTGAGTGGCCGTGGCAGTGGAAGCGCGCCAAAGCCCCAACAACTGGCCAACTAATCAGCCGGGCTGTCGGAACAACACTTCGACACGACACGCCCAATTAATGTCCTGTGCCCATCGGCGCGGTACGACTCGGCGCACACGCTGAACACCTCACTCCACAGTCGCGACCGCGCATCGTTCGCGCGGAGAACTGGATCGGCGCCGCTGCCGCTTCCCCTCGCGGCGCGAGCCGCACTCTCCCACGCTCAGACGCGCCGACCGCCGCGCTGAGAACTCACTGGAAACTGAGTCGACGAGCTTGTCGGTCCGGCTCGTGAACCACTCGAGCGCGCCGGAAACGGCGGCGCCGGATCTTCCCGGGGTCATGTCATGTCATGCGATGGGTGCGTTTCCGGGGCCATGTCAGGATACGGCCGGGGCCATGTCCGAGCTGCCCTGTGTAGCAGTGGCTCTGGTGGCTCCTAGGGGCTCCAAGTAGCTTCAGTGGCTCCTGGTGGCTCCAAGTAGCTCCAGTGGCTCCTGGTGGCTGCCAGTAGCTCCAGTGGCTCCTGGTATCTCCTAGTGGCCCCTGATAGCTCCAGTGGCTCCTGGTTGCTCCTGGTACCTCCAGTGGCTCCTGGTATCTCCTAGTTGATCCTGCTAGCTCCAGTGGCTCCTGGTTGCTCCTGGTACCTCCAGTGGCTCCTGGTATCTCCTAGTAGCTCCTGGTATCTCCTGGTGGCTCCTGATAGCGCCAGTGGCTCCTGGTTGCTCCCGGCACCTTCAGTGGCTCCTGGTGCCCCGTCTCTCCATATGCATCCGGCGAGATGACGCACATGCACCAACTGTGGTCTACTCAAAGAGCCGGCTGTTCAGATGGTACCCTGCTCAGGCAACATGTGGTCCCTGCTCGGCTTTTGAGATATTGTCCACCCACGGAAAGCGATCCATGGCCGCATGGTTGGGTTATTTCACGACACATTCGCCTGCCGGGCGCTGTAGCGTCGCCAACCTGTCACGCCGACTGGTCGCAGTTGAACTCGGCAACCTCGGCGGCTGCGGGATTCGAACCCACGACCTTCCCGTTGAGAGTCGAACGCCCTACCAACAGAGTTTGTTTGTTTATTGGGTGGTTCACGACACACTTTATGCACATTAACGGCTAATGGCGCCGCCCACACTGTTTCGCCGGTGGGCCGCGGGATTGGGAAATGTCCTGAGTGGCGCTAGAGTCCAACCCGGGACCTTTGGTACTCATAGCCCGACCAACAGAGTTTATCGCCGGGAGTTGTCCGTGTCGTGGTGCTGACCGCGTCAACTCCTCCGTGCAGCTTCCACGCACGGGCGGAAACATACAGCTAACGAGCATCTTCCAGGTTTTTGGGGGTGACGGGTTAAAATGGGCCGCCAGATTCAACAGCATTCGGTTTCAACGTGAAGATTGTGTACACAGATTCAATGTGTACGGAAAGGCACTGTTCTTAAACCTCACGGCGTGGTTGCTGTGCCGCCCTCTTACCTTGCTTCCGTCACTCCCATTGTTCCTAACAATGGGATAGCTGATGTGCCGCCATCTTACCCTGCTTCCGTCACTCCCATTGTTCCTAACAATGGGATAGCTGATGTGCCGCCCTCTTACCTTGCTTCCGTCACTCCCATTGTTCCTAACAATGGGATAGCTGATGTGTCGCCCTCTTACATTGCTTCCGTCACTCTCATCAACGATTGCATAACAGGCATAAGTAGGATTGACATGGATAAGCATTGTAGTGAAGGTCGTTCTTGTAGGCTCGTGATAGACTAGGGGACCCGCGCGTCGCGATAACTCCGAATGCAAAAATGATATGTTCTCTGCACGATATATTGTGCAGAAAGTATAGTGAATATATAGAGACACTCGCAATAATGTTCCAGGCCGACAGCCGACAGCAATCACTTTCAGTTCTCAATTTGGAGGCCGAAATACAGTTGTTAATTTACGCACGCGAACGACAGCGACAGGTCCGCGCGGCTCGACAGTCCAGACACGTCTCCCCGCGGGGGTCTAGCCACCGCCCTGGCTCACGTCGCAGTAGCCGGGCGTTGTCCCGAGAACGCTGACTCGGTTCCGACGAGGGCCGGTGACCGCGTCGCCGGCGCCGGACGGAAAAGCACGGGCGTGACATGTGCGGGGCATGGTAGGTCGGCTGATTTACGGGGTCAGAACACCCACAGTTAGATATTACACGATTAAAACAGTACGTGTCTAGCAACACTGTCACAACATCAGCACGAACTGATA
This sequence comes from Imbricaverruca yamaguchii, assembly GCA_034440575.1. Lineage (NCBI taxonomy): Eukaryota > Metazoa > Arthropoda > Thecostraca > Neoverrucidae > Imbricaverruca > Imbricaverruca yamaguchii. The sequence goes on from JAOTOL010001567.1 coordinate 1,461,506, forward strand.
GCAACAACGTCCCTAACCAGCCGGCTGAGATTATCTGGAGAAGAGGCGCGTTTTGTCATGGCACTTGCCGCGCGCCCACCTGCCGTCACAATTGAAGGCTAAGTGGAGATCTCATCGAGGTCTTTAAATTTATCCATGGTCTGGAGAAGGGAAATATGAGGGAAATGATTCAAGTTAACAGAAATGATGCAACTTTAGGTTATCAATTCAAAAGTAAAGTTAACCATAGGAGGACAAGGTTAAGACACCAACAGGATAATAAAACACTGGAACCAGCTGCCAGGAAGCTTTGTCAGTGGAATCACATTGAACATCTTTAAAACAGCAAAGACAATCATTATAAGAATAGAGGGTATGCTTTTCAGTATTCCAGGGAGGGCTGATCGACGGATTTGGTCGGCGATCGAACTGGTTGAGTGTCCAGAGTGCATCCAAGAAGGGCCCTTTTGGCTCATAGTTACACTGACGTTTTATGTCTTGATGTCTACTTGACGGATCGCGTGCCGGACCGCCGGAAAGCGACGCCGCAAGCGTACACACCACCTCGACTGACAGCGGCACATTGTGCGCGTGAGTTATCGGCTGTCTGACAGTGTCAGCGGCTGTCGTTAGTAATCGGCCGCATGTCGTCGCCAAGCGACGCACACGACTGTCACACGTCACAGTTATGAACGTCTAGTGCCGACTGACGCAAGTCGGAGTTATGAACGTCTAGTGTGGCCGTGGACTTCTGGTGCCACTCACGTGACTACCTAGTCGGTAGGTAAATAAATCATTTATTTAGTTTATTTTTTTTCTACTTTCTATGTGGTACGCGACAGAATGCCAGTCTTAATCACCGTGCGTGTAACCGTTTTGTGCCACCAAATACAAATTATAGGGTAAAATTATATTAATATTATAATACTAGGTCAGACCGCCCGGCCTCCGGCCGGGGCTTATCGGGCCGAACGATGGGGACGATTAGCCACTAGGCATTATTACCATCAACGCAGTGTTTGTCAGAGATTTGTGCTTAGCAAAGGCAGTTAGTTGGAGGACGCACGAGTGGCTCATCTGCACCATCGCCTCCGCAGACTGAATTCGCCACTCGACCACATCATTCGTAAAGCAGTGGCGGATTCCGGAGGGGAAACTAGCGACATGTGTTCTCTCACCACCCGATATAGATGCGGCGCCCCTCTGTTGGAAAAGAGCCTCTTCAGAATGCGCCAGTGTACACCCCCTCCCCCGTTCTCCCCACTCGACGATATTTCCATTTTCAGCTAATGGCGCTGCTGAGAGATCGAGTAGAAAAGTCCCCCACTCCCGGAGAACTGGCGCCCGTCCAGAAAGAGTGCTCCTCCTCCCTCTCAATTGGAATTCCTGGGTCGGCCCCTGCCACAATGGTACAACACGGTATCGACCCTGGTGCCGTTGTCAAGCCCAGTTCAGCTCACCTTCATTGGAAGCAACAACCCGTTGATTGCTGTTTTCAGAGGACGTAATGCCTGAACAATAGGTTTTCATGCTGACAAATACACTGTGATCATCAGAAGCCCTGGGAATACCGGAAGGCACGTTTTGGCCCATTATGGAAGCAATGTGGAGAGAAACACGCCCACAGTTTTCATTTCAGCCCATGCTGTCAAGTTTTAGCTTTAGTTATTTGTAAGTTGTTATTTATTTACTTACTATTTTAATGGTGTTTTTGTTGGTTAATTTTAGAGCATTAGTTATTGTCGCCATGCTAAATAATGCAAATAACTCAGGGATACTTCCGGATACAGTTCTTGTTTAATACGCGCCTGGTGTTTATCCATATTATATATATATATATATATATATATATATATATATATATATATCTATGCCCATATATATATATCCATATCCGTATGCATATACACATCCATATCCTTAGCCATGCCCGTATTCATGTCCATATCTGGTCTTGCAGGATATGACGACCCTCATTTCCTTCGATACGATTTCCATGGAAGCAAAGCCAACACAGACCAGTCAGCCACCAGCCCCACCCCCTTTGACTCCATCCCTCCCCTCCTCCAATCAGCTGCGGTAGCACCTGCATGTCGTGTAAGGTCAGGCTGTGTCCCATGTTCTGCCCCACCATCAGAAATGTCGCTGATGTCGTGCATGTTGCAAAGAGTTGTCACGAGATGGCAGTAGTAGGCGGTCGGCCAGTTCCCTGCCGATCGCCGGCCTGCGCCCGCGGCATGGGAGCCTCATTGTAGACTTGTGCTCGACTCGAATTGCTTGAGCCGACTCACATGTGACTCACAGATCTTGAGATCTGACTGGACTCGCGACTCGGACAGGGTACGAGTAGTCTAGGGGTAAGTTGCCCGTCTCACAATCGAAAGGCTGCGGGTTCGAGTCTCACCTGTCGCTACTCTTCACCCGCGACCAATCGGCGTGAGAGAGTGGCGACGCTACATGACTCAACGGTCGACGTGTCGTAAAACCAATGACCAACCAAATGCTTCTTATTGCCCTACTGACACACCCGTGAGTACAGAGCACGTTGTGGCCTGGTGACAGCCGGTCCTGTCCCGCTGAACTGAGCCGTTTGCTCCCAGTATCCTTGAACATCTACCCTGTTGAAAGCTGCGGAGACAACACGGGCTGTGATCGCAGCCTCGACATTCACCTGGTTGAACCAATCTCGAAGGTCAGCCTAAAAAGACTGACAATAATGGGTCAAGTATCACTGGACGTGCAGGGATATGGCTACGTCGCGACGCCCGGCTGGGTAGGCTGTACCGGCAGCTTCAACTGTTGGTTAGACTAGCCCGCAATGTCCCTCCTCCGGCGGCCACGTGTGCAATAGGCCGCAGCACCAGACTTATGCTCGACTCAAATTTTTTAATCGACTCACAAGTGACTCATAGATCTTGGGATCTGATTCGACTCGCGACTCAGACAGACTGGCAGAAATTTGAATCAATTCAGGTCCGACTCAGTGCTATCAGACCCATTAGCCATATGCTTCAGTGTGCATTTCTCACACATGATAATTGAATGATTGACTCATGATTCATCTCATTTCTTTAGAGAAATGTGATTGAACTGACGACTCAAGATGTACTGTTGGGAAAGGAATCGATTCAACTCACGACTCATCCAAACACGATTAATTCACGAGTCGATTCTCGATTCAATTCGAGTCGAGCACATGTCTGCCTCACAGGCCGCCCCTTGGCCTCGCCTCTCCGGCGTCCGTGATGCAGGTGCATTTGAGTGTTGGTGTTGGTTAGCACATATTACTGTAGGTTATGTTAGGCTAGTACAGGCGCGCACCCATAATTTTTCCATGTGGGGGGGGGGGGCGGACCGAAAAGGGCACTTGGCCGGCTCCAAAAGGGCACTTCGCGGCCCGGGGCACAATGGAAGGTCTGTTGACCGGGGGGGGGGGGAAAAATGTTTGGCCAAAAGGGCAGTTTTGGGCCCAAAGAGCACCTTTGGCACAGGCGGGGCACATGAGGCAGGTGATTTTTGGGCTAAATTAGGGACATTCCGGCCAAGATGGCACTTTCGGTAAAAGGGCACTTTTGGCCAAAAGGGCACTTTGGCCTCATGCGGGGGGGGGGGCTTGCCCCCCTCCGGTGCGCCTATGGGCTAGTACACATTGACGTGCGCCACCAATATTAATGTAAACTAACCTAATCCAACATCCCAACCCAACATCACCTGGGCTTGGCGATGTTGGGACAACACCACAGCCCTGACCACGAAGCGACGGTTCTCCTACTAATTCACAATTTTCCGAGATGGGCGCGGATGTCTGAGTGTCTGGGCTTTAAGGCGCTTCTGGTCGAAGCACCCCAAAGCCCAAATAACTAACTAGCTAATGTTCTGAGAAAAGTATCAACGAAACCTCATCGTGAGATCAGTGCAGTGATCCCTGTAGCGATCTGAACCATCTGGTCTGCGGCCGACGATATATCATGGAAAAACAACGCCCGGCTTGGATTCGAACTCGTGCACCACAATCTGAGTTCGATGATCGAAATGCAAAATAGACAGTCTGTTACCTCACTGATATCCTGCTGAATAGTGTGTGGGCATGTGCGCGCGCGTGAGCGTGCGTTTGCGTACGTGCGTGTGTGTGTGTGTGTGTGCGTGCGTGTGTGCGTGCGTGCGTGCGTGCGTGCGTGCGTGCGTGCGTGCGTGCGTGCGTGCGTGCGTGCGTGCGTGCGTGCGTGTGTGCGCGTGCGCTCGCGCGTGAGTAATCAGTGTATGACAACAGGCTACTTGATAACCATTCCGCCGCTTCCAATCCGGAAGGCGTCGCTCGGCCCAGCTTGCCAAACACCCAGGCGTACTTTGGCTGGCTGCCAACACACCCGGGACGAAAAGGCTGCGTCATTTGTTTGCTGGTGACGGACCGGTGTCGCGCCCGGCGGTGTTTGTCTTGTCTCCGGCACATCTCCATCTCAGTCTCCGGTTATAGCAGCGGGCGCAGGCGCAGTGCCAAACGCGCAGGCACGGTGCCAGCCGGCGGACGACGCCGGGGCCGGTGCCAGTGCCTTTGGCGGCGCCCGCGCCGCCTCGTTCTCCCTGCACTTCCATCTTTGATAGTCCAGTGTTGGCGTGCGACTGTGAGGGGGGGGGGGGCGTGTGTAGAGGAGGCACAGGAAATTGGCTCCCACTGTCAGCCAACGTGGGCAGGGAGAGCAGCGGCGCGACGGCAGAGAGGAATGGAGAACTGTGGTGCTGAAAGGAAAAGAAGAGACAGTTTGCGCAGAGCGGGAAGTAATTATCGGCTGCACGTGGGGAGCTATTTTGGAGAGCTAAAATAGTGCTTGATCGTGACAGGCCCTGCGAATTCAAGTTGCCGTATTACGTTGTGCGGCCCATCGATTTACCGATCGCTCGCTGGCGGGAGAGTTCCTGAGTGACCGAGCCTCAAACCGTGACCTTGCTGTCCACAAACGGGTGGGCGGACACTTAAACTAACGTATCCACAACTATCGGCAACTTCGCGTTTCCGAAATGCTTTGGTTCGCGCCGCATCACGCCGCCAACGCAGCCGATTCGCCATGATGTTGCTGTGCGGATTCCGCATCCGTTACTGTTTCGGGCCGAGGGCGTGCTTGTCTCTCATGCACGCCCTCTCTCTCCTATATATATATATATATATATATATATATATATATATATATATATATATATATATCTTTCTATATCTCTTTATATCTCTCTGTCTCCATCTCTTTATCTATTTCACTCTCACTCTCTCTCTCCCTCTCCCTCTCTCTATCCCTCTCTCTTTCTCACACTCTCACACTCTCTCAGACTCTCTCACTCTCTCCCTCGGCCAATTCGGTTGTAATGTACCTCCCGTATATATCACCAATGAGCCGTGCCACCGCCAGGCGGTATTTTTGCCGGCTGGCGGTGGCCAGTATTTCTCTCCGTCGTGTGGACGCTGCCGGGGTGTGGCGCCACAATGGCCGCGCGTGCTTCCCGGCGGCGCTGTTGTTTTGTTTGGCCGAGGCTCCTCCATCGCAGGCGATTGCGTTCTGTTCCGTCATAGTGAGACGCGAATAGCGGAGAGCTGCGATGATGTTTGTGTGAATTGAGAACACCTCCGTTTTTTCTTTTTCTTTTATAAATATCGCACCTCTCCCAGCCGAAGTTGAGGAAGACTGATTACATATTATTTGAGATTTGCGACTTGTTTGGCATATCACCACCAACGCAACGCGTTTCCGAGTTCAGATTATGTGCTTCTACCGCAAATTGTCTCGGAGACATCGTGGCTTCCGAACTCACGACCCCGACGCCCGTGCGCCCGAGGGCAGGTCAGGTCAGGTACGCGCCAGAGGTCGCATCAGGTCAGGTATGCACCCGAGGACATATCAGGTCAGGTATGCACTCGAGGGCAGATCAGGTCAGGTGTACACCCGATGGCAGGTCAGGTAATACCCGCCTGGTCATGCACACTACTTGCACGGGCGGCTTGTCGTTGAACCATCTAGATATTGGTGTTCTACCGAATATGATAAGACGCATAGGCCGCGGGGCATCTAGGCCGCACCGGGTAAAAGGTGACCGATCCTTCGTGCCTACGTCCAGCCAGGTGCGTGTCCAGGAATTTGGATCGGGCGGGAGAGCCACTTGTTCCGGAGTGGCGCCATTTTTATCCGGAGGGAAGAGACGACATCGGCTGAAACACTCGTTGAACGGAGGTGCGGGTGCACTGATGCAGTGGAGCCTCCTGAGGGGGCACAACATCTCTCTCGGGGTGGGGGGTGAGGGGTGACGGTTTTATCTTCAGTAGGAACTGAATTTATGATGATTTGAAATGCAAGTTTAAGTGAGGGAAGCATGCGCATGATAAATCGCTTTTTTTCAGTCGACGTCTCGTACGGTTAATTTTAAATTGAGGCCCTGATGTGCACATGCCACCGGTTACCCCCTGCACCCGCCACTCAATCTCAAGTTGAATCTCAAGTTGAACATCTCAATTTGAAATTGCGCTGCTTTGCCTCGACGCCTAAAATCGCGAATATGGACCTGCATGCGTCGGCGAGGGGCGCCTCGTCGCCTTTCGACCAGCACGAGAAGGTGACAAGGCTTCTCGTGCTGGTCACAATATATTTGCACGATTATTTGCAATATTGTGCAATTATTTGCACACTAAAAAGTTCACAATATTTGCAACCACCAACGTGAGGCGGTTCGCGGTGCAGTAGACGCAGTATACCACCGTGCAGGCCGACCCTTCTATTGTTTGTTCATTGTTTATTGGGTGGTTCACGACGCACTTTATGCGCATTCACGGCCGATGGCGCCGCCCACACTGTTTCGCCGGTGGGCCGCGGGACTGTGAAATGTCCAGAGCGGTGCGAGTGTCGAACCCGGGACCTTTGGCGCCCAGAGCCCAACACCTTGACCACTCGGCCACCCCCGCCCCGAACCGTGAATTTGATGGCGACTCCGAGAGTGGCGTCGCCTGCGACTGTGCTGCTCGCTGGAGCTCACATCTGACTTCTAGCACTTGGCAGTTTCGTGCAAACATAGCAGACATTCCGCAGGCCTATCTTATGTCTTGGTCATCCTCGTCCCAGGCCGACCCGTCTGACCGGTGTTCCCTCTGTGTTCGCAGTCAGGGCGTGGAGCAGTGCATCCGCTGGAGCAGCAACGCCACGCAGCAGATCGATCTCGCCTTCAACATATTTTTCATGGTGTACTTTTTTATTCGCGTGAGTATTCGTCGTGATAAACGTGTGTTGCATTGGTCCTAGTTCAGTATTCGTCCTAGTTCAGCTCTGCATAGGTCCTAGTAGTCGTCCTCCTGCGCCTCCCCCCCCCCCGGAACTCGGGGTGGAGGAGGCGCAGCCAAGGTGGCCCGCCTTCCCCACCCACCCATCCAGAGCTCTCCACCGCATGGATTGGTTGCGCTTGATGCTCGCAGCTCGTCGTTTGCAACTCGGGATGGGGAGGCGCAGCCAGTGGGGCCCCGCCCCCGCCCACCCACTAATCCAGAGTTCTCCACCGCATGGACTAGTTAGACATAAAGACATAAAGGCATACAATATTAGTGCAACTATGAGCCACAAGGGCCCTTCTTGATTGCACTCTGCACACTGAACCAGTTGCCCACCAAATATGTCAATCAGCCCTCCCTGTAATATTGAAATGCAAGCCCTCTATTCTTATAATGATTGTCTATGCTGCTTTTAAAGATGTTCAATGTGCTGCTACTGACAATGTTTTCTGGCAGCTGGTTCCAGTGTTCTACTACCCTGTTGGTGAAGAAAGTGTGCCTTAACCTTGTTCTGCTGTGGTGAACTTTAATTTTGAATTTATGACCTCTAATTGCATCATTTCTGTTCAATTCAAACATTTCCCCAAGATATCCCCAAGATAGTTGCGCTTGATGCTCGCCGTTCGTCGTTTGCATGTCACCATCACGGATGTGTCTCACGGCCGACGGGAAGGGCGACGGGTGGCCCGTCGCCCCGCAAATGAAAACGCACGAGGTGAAACAAGAAATTCAAAGATTTTCACCACGCAACCAGAAACTGTCGGGCGCGCGAAGCTCGCCGAAGGCAGTCTCTCTTTCTTGACATGTGTTTGTTCTGTCGGGCCCGTTAAGAAAATACTGGCTGCACCCCTGATCTATCTAGTCATCTGTCCCGGTAGGCCGCTTATCTCTAGTAGCAACTGAATTTATGATAATTTAACGTGCAAATTTAAGTGGGGGAAGCAGACACGTGATAAATCACTTTTGTGTAATGTCTCATCTCATCGCCGTCCTGGTAGCTCAGTTGGTTAAAGCGCTGGCCTGCACTGGTCTCCTCTGTAGTGGCAACACAGGGTTCGAGTCGCTTCACGCGCTCGCATTTAGCCCCCGGCCGGGAGTGTCAGTTGGCAGCTGGTTCGATAAGGCCGGGGACGAGCTACCGGGCGGCCGTGTTGGTGCATTGGCGGCACGTTAAACTTTCGGTCTAAATACTGCCGTTGAACTGGAGTTCATGGATCGGGTGGTGGGGCCAGGGTTCACGCAACAAGCTCTGCTTAGCAATAGAACCACGGCTCCTCAAGGTACCCCAACAAGAACTTGGATTACATTTTTTTTAAAGGTTCATTTTAACTCGGGGCGTTGATGGGACCGCGGGTGACGCATGGTTTTCGCCGCCAGCGCCGGTCTCCTCGACAGCGAGCGGTCATGCGTGCCCAGCGGCTAATTTCCGTGTGCGTGTGATGTCAATCATACAAGCAGCACACTACGGCTCCTCCAATTGTTGTCGCAGTGGCTTTGATGGGGATGTACCGAGGTGTTGCTGATTCTCGGTAGATGTCGCCACCGTCGAAGTTTGCAACACCCTGGCCGTCAGCCACCTCTACCAGGCTTGTCTATTAATGCTGAATAATACTGTGCTATAATTCCGGCGGCAATATTTGTGATTGGAATTGATTAACTTCGTGCCATAATTTGGTTTTTAAATATTCATAATTGTAATTGATTAATCCTGTAATTTCGCCTCGTAATTTCGGTATCAATATTTGTAGTTGTAATTGATCAGTTTTGTGTTGCAATTTCGCTCACAATATTTGTAATTTTAATTGAACAAGTTGATCATTGACCGTATGGGTGTTTCATAGAAACAATCGACTGCCCAAAACGATTTGTGTGGCCCTGCCAAATTCCGGGTTCATTCATTTCATGCATCAACAAAGGCCTGATGCTAAACTTGGCAATTGATGCTGCATTTGCAACACAAAAATTGCACAAATTTTCACCCCTGGAACGGACCACATTTACCGGCATGCACTCCCCTAAAAACGTTACGCATACCATATTTTCATTTATTTGGATTGCAGTGTAGGGTGTATTACAAAGGGCAACGGAAGGCGCAATTTACTCACATCGCCTCCATCCACGACACCCACAGTATTGAAGGAACATAATGTAATAGCTACCCAAAGGCTAAATAACAACCACAAAAAACGTCCGACGCTCGCGTTCGACGCAAGAACGTGGCAGACAACTTTAAATGTTTCCAGTTCCAGTTACATCCACAGTATTAAAAAAGCCAATGTGATTGCTACCCAAAGGCTAAAAATAACAACCACAAAAGCCGTCCGACACAAGAACGCGGCAGACAACTTGAAATGTTTCAAGTTGTAGTCGCCGCGAACGTCGCCTATGTCGAACAAAGCTACTAAATTAAAATCGTTTGGCAAGTACTTTGCTTGACGCCATCCATTTATGCTGTGACGTCAAAGGCTGCGGACGTCGTCGTCGTCCGGTTCTGCTCGATTCTGCTGGGCTCTGCCCAGTTCTGCCGACGCCAGGATTCTGCCGGGAGTCTGCCGGGTTTCTGCCACCTATAAACATGCCTTTGGGCTAGTTTGATATGATGGATTGCTGGGCGATTCCTTTTAACTTAGCATACACAAGCTGCAGATAATGGGATGGTGTAAACTTCCTTCAGAACTACCTGTCAAAACTGCTCTTCGATATGGCGGGACCGATCTGTCTAGAATCTTCACCAATCGATTGAGCACGTGCAATTGCTCCAGAACTACGCAAATTATATCCAGAAATGAGTTTGAAAATTTTTAACCAGCTAATTATGAGACTTCGTTTTCTTACCGCCAAAACCGCACTAAGTTGATGCAAATTGGTCGAGCCATTTGGGACTGCGATTATGGTGCAATAAGGAAGTCCTACATTTGGCCGGCTTAAAATTATGGAAACACATATGGGATTCGCAAATTAGAATTTCCAGCAGAATCCATGTGGATTAAATCAACTAGTGAATGTTCCATGCTAGTCGTTTCAGATATTCCGACGTTTCAGATATTCAGACGTATCAGATATTCGGACGTTTCAGATATTCAGACGTTCCAGGTGTGCGACTTTGGTGGCAACTCGGAAGTGTTAGATTTGAATGGTTGAATATGGTTCCAGCTCATTTTAAGTATGAATATTTAAAAGTGCCACAAAAATCCCACACGGTGAATCGATTTGCAGATTCGTGTGAAGCTGTCCAGCCATCTGACGATGCATACCATATACTCAGGCAGTTAGGTATGGCGTAACATTTTTTCATTGTCAGTGTTAGGTGCGCAGGGATTTCAACAACATGAACCAACATTTAAGGCATATTTCCATTGGCGCATTTCAGGACTTCAGATCATATTTCCCGATTGCACATTGAAAAGTGCACACATGCAGCGCACGACAAATCGATTGGTGAACGTTTTCTGCAAATCCGTCCAGCCATCTCTGAATACAGTGCTGGCAGCCAGTTTTGGTGGAAATGTAGTCCCCCTCCCCTCCCCCACCGTCACCCACCTGGGAATCTGCCAATATTTACCGGCCACGCCGACAGTTATATACTTCAGCTGTTTGCACGTGCTCTGGTGACGTGGCATCCGCCGTTTCAGTTCATCGCAGCCAGCGACAAGCTGTGGTTCATGCTGGAGATGTACTCCTTCGTGGACTACTTCACGATCCCGCCGTCGTTCGTCTCCATCTACCTGAACCGCACCTGGATAGGTGAGTGGGCGGCGTGTGGATCACGAATCGGCCGGTCGGTTGAACCCGAACCCCGAATTGCGCCTGGATATGAGAGTGGGCGGCGTCTGGATCATGAATCGGCCGGTCGGTTGAACTAGAACCCCGAACCGCACCTGGATAGGTGAGTGGAGGCGTGTGGGTCATGAATCGGTTTATTGGTTGGTTCACGACACACTTTATGCACATTCACGGCTAATGGCGCCGCCCACACCGTTTCGCCGGTGGGATTGGGAAATGTCCTGAGTGGCGCTAGAGTCGAACCCGGGACTTTTTGTGGGTCATGAATCGGCCGGACGATTGAACCCGAACTCCGAACCTCGCCGGACAGGTGCGTTGACTGCTTGAACCGGGTGAGTTGACTGCTTGAACCGGGTGAGTTGACTGCTTGAACCGGGCGGTTCACTGATTAACTTATGCGAGTACGCCATGAACACATGTGAGTCGACTGGGAACTGCATCGTGCACAGAGGTGGACCGAGTTCTCGTCGAGGTTTTGCCGCGAATCAAGTTGTTGCAAAACTGTGCCACGATACGTGATGCCAGAAAAGATCAATATGAACCACTATCTTAAATGCGATTGACTAAGCGACTTTTTCTCCGCCGTATCGGACGCTTTCTGTGGAAGACCGGATCTAGTTCGACCCGGCGGCCAGACTAGATGTTCGAGTGGTGGAATCATTATCTCCTCGGCACCTTGACAAATGAAGCGAATTTGAATGCGCGTTAGGCTGATTACGGAGGAGCCAAAACAGTGGAATCTTCGGCTTCTTCCCCTTCTCTGGTCCACGAAGGTGTTCGTGTTCTTCTTCATCTTTGTTCGTGTTGTAGGGGTGCTCTTGCGGACCAACGGGCTCTGCCTTGTCCGGATGTCCACTCTGAAAATTAAGATTCATAGTTCGAATCCGATCAACGCTGAAATGTTTGCGGTGTTGTTGGTTGTGTTTATGCAGGGGTGGATGCAGGATTTGCCATGGAGGGGCACTTGTCTCGAGGGGTGCCATTTCGTCGAAATGGTGTCATTGCAAATTTGCCTGGAACAATTTGGAGGCAAGTCAAGTCAAGTCAAGTCAAGTAATGTAATGTAGTGTAATGTAATGTAATGTAATGTAATGTAATGTAATGCAATGTAATGTAATGTAATGTAGTGTAGTGTAATGTAATGTAAATTAAAGCAAAGCGAAGTAAAGTACAATAAAGCAAAGGTGAATTAAAGTGAAGTGAAGTTAAGTAGTTTTAGTGAGTTAGTTGTTATTCAGGCCTCTGGGCGTATCGATATCAAGTGAGCCATGTGATGCCAGTAACACTTTGAATCTGTTTGCATTATCGCTGGCCAAGCCAGTTCAAGCCGGGTAAAGTTGTATCCAAACCGATGTTTGGTATTTGGATTTCCTGTCCCGATTCATCGGGGATATCTTTGGCCATGTACATAGTTGCATCAGTGCATGCGCCTCGCTTTTTGCGGGCCTCTGAAGCCTACTTTTCAGAGTTTTTGTTCCTGTTTCTTATGACACTTTTGTGTTGGGCTATAAGGAGCGAGGTGATCCCTAAAATACAGGAGCGTTTCGATCCATAACGCTGACAGCCGCAACAAGCGTCGATACTAGACCTGCTTCCAGACAAGCTACCCCACCTCGCCACCGTGTTATATTTGCCCGGTTACTGCCAGGAGCATCGCCGCCCTCAGCTTCCAGGTGGGGGTCAAACCGCAAGAGTCCGGAACGATTGCCATGTCAGAGGAGACCGAGCGGCGACGCTTCCGCTGACGTCTCCTGTTCCAGGCGGTGCCTGGACCCCAGGGACCACGGCGAAGGCGCCGGCGACGCCCCCGATCGTCACGTCACGCGACGTCACGCGTTTGGCAGATTCGTGGCGGCGGCGTCCTCTCGACTTCAGCAGCGCGATTTGGCCATGGTTGGAAGACTGGTTGCAACATCTGTCCCCCCTACATTGGCTAGCAGCATTAAGTTTCGCTACGAAATTTCCAGTAGGAGCACTCGTGGAACTGACGCGAACAAATTAGAGGTGCCCCGCATTAATACGGAAGCTGCGAGGCGCAGCTTTCTGTATCGGGCGGCCAGCACGTGGAATAGTAGGGTTGATGCTCAGTGGCGTATTTGATCGCGTGCTTTATCATTTTATCTCTTCTCATTGACGTTTTGCGTCATTTAGTGTTTTTCATAAGTCGAGTGTCTCTTTTATGACTGAACCATGTACTGACGTGAGTGCTGAAAAGCCATGTATATGGAGAACTCAGTATACTACTACTACTATATTACTACTATATACTACTACTACACCGGCCGCCCCCCTCCCCCCCTGTCGGAAGTGCAGCCGGCCGTTGAATTGAGTCCCGCTGTTGTCGCTCCTCGGTCTCAGATTCGCGACTGTTTTTCGTCGTCCGGCGAACTTCCTGTCGATAACAGTCGCTTCTCTTCCGCGATGCCGTCGGAGGATGTTTTCGTCCACAGTTCCGGGGCGAGGTGCTTCCGGTGTGATGCTGTATCACGACTGGCTGCCGTGGTTCGATGTGGTTGCTGTCTCTGAAGATTCAATCACTGTGCGTGATTTTCTGTGTTGCGTGGTGTTGCGCACTTGCTCTTCTTGATGCTCTTCGCTTTTAGGATCACCAAAATAGTAATTCAGCTATTATTTTAGTTCCTCTTGAGTTATTTATGCATGCATATATATTTATATATATATATATATATATATATATATATATATATATATATATATATATTTTATATATAAAGAGTCGTGCATTTTTATCCGCACAAGTGGAGGATCGCAGTGAAAGTTCGTGTGAAAGATAGCATTTTGAAAACGCTATCTGTCACGCTATCTGGCATGAAGTTTATGCCGTTCTTTCCATTGAATGCAGATAGGTCTCATGCTAACTAACATCGACCTGCCACGCATTATCCAGCTATGTTCATCGCCACAATACTGGATAGGTCCCGATCTGAAGAAGATCTCCGTTGGAAACCTGGGTGAATCGGTACATAATGGATGCCAATTTTAGCCTCCTTTTGTGTCCAACCCATTGAATGTCAGCCCATTGAGTCCGACTCAATGCACACCATGCCAATCAAGATGCCAGCCAACAGGGTGAGGAAGCTCGGAGGAACTCATCCATACCCTGGAGGACATGATTTTGGCTCTGATTCCGAACTTCTGAATTAAAACTAATCCCCTGTCTCCGTATCCGTTTTCTCGAATCACTTGTGCGCTAGCCGTCTCGATTCGACACTGCTAAGTAAAGATCCAGCTCGGATAATTGTCTCTGGCCCGCGAAAGGCAAGTGTGAAATAAAAATTAAATCAACTTACGGCCGGGCTCAAGTTGGTATATGCGCACAAGTAACTGCACGAAAATGGTCCGGGTGGAGCTGGCTGGCCGAGCGGATGAGGTGTTGAGCTCTGGGCACCAAAGGTCCCGGGTTCGACACTGGTACCGTGCGGGACATTTCCCAATCACGCGGCCACCGGCGAAACGGTGTGGACGGCGACATTAGCCGTGAATGTGCACAACGTGCGTCGTGAATCAACCCAATAAAGAAATAACATAAAAACAAAAATGGTCCAGATGGAACGCTTGCGAATAAAGTCGGACGCGGAAGCGTCAGATCAGTGACTGGGCGTGACTGGACGTGACTGGACGTGACTGGACGTGACTGGACGTGACTGGACGTGACTGGACGTGACTGGACGTGACTGGACGTGACTGGACGTGACTGGACGTGACTGGACGTGACTGGACGTGACTGGATGTGACTGGACGTGACTGGACGTGACTGGACGTGACTGGACTGTGTCCGGTGACTGGACGTGACTGGACGTGACTGGACGTGACTGGACGTGACTGGACGTGACTGGACGTGACTGGACGTGACTGGACTGTGTCCGGTGACTGGACGTGACTGGACGTGACTGGACGTGACTGGACTGTGTCCGGTGACTGGACGTGACTGGACGTGACTGGACGTGACTGGACTGTGACTGGACTGTGTCGTGACTGGACGTGACTGGACTGGTGTGACTGGACGTGACTGGGCGTGACTGGACGTGATGCGTGACTGGACGTGACTGGACGTGACTGGACGTGACTGGGCGTGACTGGACGTGACTGGACGTGACTGGACGTGACTGGACGTGACTGGACGTGACTGGACTGACTGGACGTGACTGGACGTGACTGGACTGTGTCCGGTGACTGGACGTGACTGGACGTGACTGGGATGGACGTGACTGACTGGTGGTGTGACGTGACTGGACGTGACTGGACGTGACTGGACGTGACTGGACGTGACTGGACGTGACTGGACGTGACTGTGTCCGGTGACTGGACGTGACTGGACGTGACTGGACTGTGTCCGGTGACTGGACGTGACTGGACTGTGTCCGGTGACTGGACGTGACTGGACGTGACTGGACTGTGTCCGGTGACTGGACGTGACTGGACGTGACTGGACGTGACTGGACTGTGTCCGGTGACTGGACGTGACTGGACGTGACTGGACGTGACTGGACGTGACTGGCGTGTGACTGTGACGGTGACTGGACGTGACCTGGACGTGACTGGACGTGACTGGACGTGACTGGACGTGACTGGACTGTGTCCGGTGACTGGACGTTCAGCTTTATCGTGACCCGCCGGCAGGACTGCGGTTCCTGCGGGCGCTGCGGCTGATGACGATGCCGGACATCCTGCAGTACCTCAACATCCTCAAGACGTCCAGCTCCATCCGGCTGGCGCAGCTCTGCTCCATCTTCATCGCCGTCTGGCTGACCGGTGCCGGCACCATACACCTGGTGAGTCCGAGTCGTACATCTGGTGAGTCCGAGTCGTACACCTGGTGAGTCCGAGTCGTACACCTGGTGAGTCCGAGTCGTACACCTGGTGAGTCCGAGTCGTACGTCTGGTGAGTCCGAGTCGTGCACCTGGTGAGTCCGAGTCGTGCACCTGGTGAGTCCGAGTCGTGCACCTGGTGAGTCCGAGTCGTTCTGGTGAGTCCGAGTCACCTGTAGTCGTGACCTGGTGAGTCCGAGTCGTGCACCTGGTGAGTCTTATGTCTGGTGAGTCCGAGTCGTACACCTGGTGAGTCTTATGTCTGGTGTGTCCAAGTCGTACGTCTGGTGAGTCAGAGTCGTACACCTGGCGAGTCGGATTCTTATGTCTGGTGAGTCCAAGTCATACGTCTGGTGAGTCCGAGTCGTACGTCTGGTGAGTCCGAGTCGCACATCTGGTGAGTTGGAGTCATATGTTTGGTGAGTCCAAGTCTTACGTCTGGTGAGTCCGAGTCGTACATCTGGTGAGTTGGAGTCATATGTTTGGTGAGCCAGAGTCGTACACCTGGTGAGTCGGAGTCGTACGTCTGGTGAGTCCGAGTCGTGCGTCTGGTGAAACGGAGTCATACGTCTCGTGAGTCGGAGTCATATGTCTGGTGAGTCGGAGTCATATGTCTGGTGAGTCGTGGTCATATGTCTGGTGAGTCGGAGTCATATATGCATATATATATATAGTGAGTCGGAGTAATTAATCTGGTAGGTCAGGTTATACATCTGATGGGAATTCTGTCAGACATCTGGTGAGTCGGAGTCATGCATCTGGCAAGAATGCAGTCATGCATTTGGTGAGTCGGAGTAATATATTTGGTAAATCTGAGTCATAAATCTTGTGGAAATTGAGTCAGGCGTCTGGTAATAATGAAGTCAGACATCTGGTAATTGGTGAGTGAATCATGCACATAGTGAGTCGGGGCATACATCTGGTGGTAAGTCTTGAGTCAAGTTGAGTCAAGTCTGGTAAGAATGAAGTCATTAATCTGGTGAGTCAGAGGCATACCTCTGGCGAGTTGAACCACACATCTGTAGAGCCGGAGTTATACATCTGGTGGGAATGGAGTCATGTGGCCACCATTCTAGAGCCCAGACCAGAGTGGTGTGTCTGGTGAGAATGGATGGGGTTCGTGCATCTCGTGAGTGTCGATTCAGGCTCGTGCACCTGGTGAAGCAGTGATTCAGGTTCAGTTTCAGGCTCGCAGTCTAGTCATAATTTGGTTCGTGTTTCATATCTGACGACTCCCCGACAAATTTGTCATCATTTAGACGGTCGCCTTACTAGTCTGCATCATTCATTGTCGGAAAGCAGCACACATGAAAAAGAAGCGACCGGGACAAAGGAAGAGATGGATAGGATGGGACGAGGGAGGATAAGAGATTGAGGCCGGCCATTAGGCTGCCGGGTTGCTCCCATTATTCACAATTATCTGTGGAGTAGAACATCCGTGCTGAGAGCTATGGCAAGTGGTCTTCGTCATATCGATCCCTGAAGGTCGCCACACCCAGCGACGGAGCCACTCAGAAGCCCCGGGCTCAGGGCGGTGATCCTGCAGGATTATAAAAGCGCCCTTAGCCGCTTTATTAAAGTGGAATCATAAATGAAATCGGCCGTGAGTACCGTGGCCTGCGGAGAGAAGGAGACAATGGCGTCTCACTAGGGAGCCCCCGTGGACATGAGCGGAGACTATGGGATTTGCTGGGTGTCAGCATCCTCCCTTGGTTTGTTGGACCCTCCCCTGTTCTCGCCTCGAACATTTTAAGTCGGAAGAAAATGTGGCTAAACGTGATGCATCCATCGTGGTAGTCTGGTCAAACTGCGAAACCGGTGTCCTTTTCATCCCAGGTTGGACCTTGCGCATGTGAGTGCGCAATCATTGCCGCCGAGCTCTTCCTGGCACATCGAGAGGTCTTCATTTATGCTCCGCCTTGTCACAAAACGCGTGATGCCAACCAATGAGACGCATCGATACAACTGACTCTGCTGCGGTCGAACGCGCGACCCGCCGCCGACCATTTCGTGACGTCACGACCCCAACACGATACGTCACGATCTTCCACAGCTGGAGAACTCTGGCGATCCGCTCGAGTTCAACAACCCGCAGAAGCTGAGCTACTGGACGTGCGTCTACTTCCTGATCGTCACCATGTCGACGGTGGGCTACGGCGACGTGTTCTGCAAGACGGTGCTGGGCAGGACCTTCCTGGTCTTCTTCCTTCTCGTCGGACTGGTGAGTGCCGTCGTCGCCGCCGGCGGCTCTGCGGTCACACGGGGTCACGCCGATCTGACCCCAGAGTCACGCGCTGATCTTGACGTATCGGACCTGCCGTCGAACTGTATATCGAATTTGAGACAATGTCAGTTCACGAAGCCAGTGGGTCAGTGCAGGGCATGATGGTGGTGCATGATGACGATGTGGGGCATGAATAACATGTGTTTGTATGACCGCTAAGCCCTAGCAGGCATAGAAGATGAAGACAGTGACCTTGATGAAATAGATATAGATTGTGGCGGGCCGGTAGACGCAGACGAAGATGCAGAGGTAGAAGATAATGAAGAAGAAGACTTCATCAAAATTATGCGATGACATTTCCTTGACGATTACAAAATACAGTCGAAAGTTACTTTTCTCTTCTACTAAGAGCTAAGTAACCTTTTCGAATGTGTTTTCTAATAACTTCGATGAAATGAAATGTTCCTCGTCAGAGCAATAAATAATTGATATAAGAAGAAGACTTGGACAAGTTTTCCTTCAGGAGTGGCTACCCAGCAAGTCAGTTGTCACTCTTCTCTCCTTACCCCGCTTACCCCTTCGTACCCTGACCTGACCCGAAGATGGCGAATGCCGAAAACGTGTCCAAGTTTCCTTCATCACCTTCTATCTCCGCATTTTCGTCTGCATATACTGGTCCGGCATGATCTACATCTGCCTCATCGGGGCCAGTAATCTTCTCATTTACATGTTAGGGCTTAGCGGTCTTATAAACTCATCCTTATATCAGTTTATTCCATCGGTAGCGATCACGAACTTGAAGAGTGCGAGCTCATCTGCTGCCTGGATGTCACCCTTCGCTGATTTTGCGCGTGTTCGTGTCTAGGGAGCTTCATAAACATACGTGAATCTGGGTAAACCACCAGGCATTGCTAAGACTACATGTATCGTGGACTAGGCCCATGCAAATGACGCCGGTAACGATTAGATAGTTACATCTACTGATAAACAAACATGCCTGGAATCCGATGTACCTAGCAGTGTGGATTTGCACTGCATTGAAGGTGGGAAATTGTCTTGATTGCATGCATGTGCCGTTAGTCTCATCTTAGACCATACCGCCAGACTGCTTCTGTGCCGACTAACCCTCACATTCCGCCAACTGGCCAACTAGCCTCCTCAGTAGCGCAGTAGCCGCCTCGGTAGCTCAGTTGATTAGATGTCTGGCCTTCCCCTCCCGACAAGACCAGATTCGAGTCGCTTCCCCGGCTCGCGTGTACCCCCGCCCCTCCCCCCGGCTGAAAGGGTCAGTTGGCAACTGGTCCCGATAAGGCCGGGGACGAGCTACCGGGCGGCCGTGTCGGTGCATTGACGGCACGTTAAACTCTCGGTCAAAATTCTGCTGTTGAACTGGAATTCATGGAACGGGTTGTGGGGCCAGGATTCAAGCAACCAGCTTTGCTTTGCAATATGATCCTTGTCCGTAAAGCCACTTCAGCAAGAATTCAGACAAAATGACAACAACAAAAAACTGTAAATGCAGTACTGACGGATCCAGGAGGCGCATGACACATGTCTCCCTTCCGATGGAGATACAGCGCCAATTTGACCGGAAAAGGGTGCCTCTCCAGCACGCTCAAGTACACCCCCTGGGTAATCATTTTTCTTCAGGCGGCTGTGCATCTCCAAGCAGATAAGGCACCCCTTCTGGGCTAAGCATCCGTCTCTGCAAATCGTCTAAGTGAACTCCTTCACAACCAACCCCACAACCCCCTCACCAAAAACGATTCTGGAAGCCAATGGTGCTCCTCAGGAGAAATGGCTTCAGACAGTTATCCCCGTCCCGATGAAAACAAATTTCCGAATCTACCCTTGGAATGCAGATAACGCGTGAATTTTGTCAGGTGAATATCACCGTCGCGTGGCGTATTACCCTACGACACCTCCGACCAAGTACGAATTTCTCTAGTGCCGCTGCAAACGCCGGAATGCGTTGAAGCCAAAGCCAAAGCCAGAGCCAAAGGGGACGCGAGGCAGGGAGGCGAGGCTGGCTGAAGCATCCCGCACCGAGCTCCGAAGATTCACTCGTTGCTCAGTCCCAGGGGCTGTATGTCCGCCACGTCCTTGAGGCTAGCCAACTACTGACACCCCTAGGTCGTGCTCTTTACGGTGACTCTGAGGTCATCTGGTCGTCGGGTCAGTGAGGCTAGCTGATCCTAGGTCAGGCCGATCGCTGTCCGGTTTGCTCGGTTGCTCAGTTTGGCCGAGTGGCCGTGGCACTGGCCACAGTCCCCGACGTAGATGTCTACTCTACGTACATATCTAGCTCAGTATACTACGGCGTAGATACGGACCTTCGCGATACGAGTGAAGTAGATGACCAGAAATCGCCGCCAGCTCGCCATCCAGGGCATGTGACAGAGCTAGAGGCGTAAGATGGGCTCGAAGGTCAAACGGTAGGCTGCACACACTTCGTTCTTGTTGCTCTCTCACATCTGCAACGCTACCAGATCGATGGCCGCATGGTCTGCATCAGTACGTCCTGCAGCAAAAAAGCGAACTCACAGGCCTGTTGCATAACCGCTCCGTGGGAGTTGGAAGAGCTGGCGGGTGGCTGGTGAAACACGTGCAACAGTCTTTAGAATGTCACAAATACGCGCTGAGAACCAGATTAAACCACCGGGCTGCACTTGTCACTACCAGTGCAATAGTATCGTTCGACGGATTGCACAAGTACAGGTTAAACAAATTACTAGCTCCGGATAATATGCCGCAACAGGTAGAAAATGGTTCATCCGGGCACGTGACAGTTTCACAAAGCTACGCCCTCTGTCAAGATTACCGGGAGACGCATCGCTTCCCGTGGGCGGGCGCGCGTCCCCTGATCAGGCTCGCACGGTGCCCACCTCAGAGGCACAGTAATGAGTCCGCAGTCTGGCCTGCGTCCGAGTACGTCTATTGGTAGCGCCGCTGTCGGCGTCTATGGCCGCTGTCGGCGTCTATGGCCGCTGTCGGCGTCTATGGCCGCTGTCGGCGTCTATGGCCGCTGTCGGCGTCTCATCTGCGCCTCCCGCTCGGTTATTAGGGTGAGAGGATGAGGGACGGGCTGCCATTTGTCACAGGCGCGGAGTGGCTGCGTGCCAGCTCCCCCCCCCCCCACACACACGCTATGTCATCACCTCACCCCAGCCGTCGCACAAAGTGGGCTAGCCGTCGCTGGACGCGGCGGCAGATGAATTGTGATTTGGCGTCGCGCCCGCCCTAACCCGCCGCGTTTTTTTGCGCGCGTGCTGGCGCCCGGTTTCGCAAAATCGGAGCACGAGCCGAGTTTCTCCAGCTTCCAGCTTCGTCTGGAAGTTTCGAACAATGGGCAGCCTGAACAATGGGATGTGCCGCTAATTTATCATCAAGGGTCTTTAAACTGCAGACTCGTAGCTTTTAATATCGGCCAGTCCGCGTTTGTTGGCTGCAGCGCATTTGCCCGGATCTGCCAAGTCCAGCGCGCCGTTCTGGTGAACGTGGTCCCGAAATTTGTGTGGACCGTCTCGCAGTTGTGGATAATGTGCGAGCAATATTGCCCCGACATAATGTTTACTTATGATAATGCTGTGGATAGTGCTGCGATAGTACTGTAGAGCAAGCAAATAGATCGGCTATCAAAACGTTCCGTTTCTTTTTCCTGCCGATTTAAAGCTGCCACGCGAAAATGGCGCAAAGCTGAAATTTCACGTTCAGTTGTTGTGGCCGAACATCTCCACATCTTCAAAGTGACACTTCTGGAGATGGGCCCGACCGCGCACATCCCAACAAGTTCCTCTGCGGAAAGCTAGACGGGGCCGAGAGACAGCGGCGCGACTGGGACAAGTGGCAGCATGACAGCGATTTCCCACACGCGTACTTTTTTCGGAATCGCAGTAGCTGGCGTTGGCGATCATTTGCTGTCACTCGGGCGGCAGATTTGCCTTTATCGAGGAATGGTGCCCGGAAGCACGGCAATGCCACGGATTTCGGATCCCGTGACATAAAGACATAAAAGATTAGTGCAACTATGAGCCACAAGGGCCCTTCTTGGCTCTTCAATCTTTCCTCATATGCCAGGTTGCTTACGCCATTAACCATTTCTGTAGCCCTCTTTTGTACTCTCTCTAAAAGCTCTTAAATCCGGAAGCTTTATCTTAAATCAGGAAGCTTTACTGTGCATACGTCAGGCCACATTTGGAATACTGCATCCAAGCTTGGTCTCCTAGCTATGAAAAGATTGTTGGCTTTTAGAGAGAGTACAAAGAGGGCTACAAAATGGTTAATGGCATAAGCAACCTGGCATATGAGGAAAGATTGAAGAAATTGAATATGTTTTCACTTAGATATAGAAGGCTGAGAGGAGATCTCATCGAGGTTTTTAAATTTGTCCATGGTCTGGAGAGGGGATACCTTGGGGAAATGTTTGAATTGAACAGAAATGATGCAATTAGAGGTCATAAATTCAAAATTAAAGTTAACCACAGCAGAAAAGGTTAAGGCAAACTTTCTTCACCAACAGGGTAGTAGAACACTGGAACCAGCTGCCAGAAACATTGTCAGTAGCAGCACATTGACCATCTTTAAAAACAGCATAGACAATCATTATAAGAATAGAGGGGTTGCTTTTCAGTATTACAGGGAGGGCTGATTGACACATTTGGTGGGCAACTGGTTCAGTGTACAGAGTGCAACCAAGAAGGGCCCTTGTGGCTCATAGTTGCACTAATCTTTTATGTCTTTATGTCTTTAAAAGCCAACAATCTCCTTCATAGCTAGGAGACCAAGCTTGGATGCAGTATTCCAAATGTGGCCTGACATAGGCACAGTAAGGCGAGGCAGTTTCAGGTCGATTTGTTTTGTGCAAGGCAATCGGGGTGTTGTGCAATATGCGAAATCTGACCACTTTCCGCTTCGAAAGAAACCACATTTTCGCTGTTTACAACACGCATTAATGCGACAAAATTCACCCCGTTCTTCGTGAGTGACCAATGCCAGCATGTGCTGGCCTCTGCGATGTTAAACCTCAGAGGCGCACCCAAGCCCCCAGCATCCCAAAATACACGACCAAACGAGGAAAATTTGACACTTCCACCGCGCAAAACCCTAAATTTTCGCCACGTCGCGCGTGCCTAAATATTCGCGTGCTTTCTCCGTTTTTCATCGCATTTTCGTTCGGTCGCCTCCCCCTCAGTAAAACCCTGGCTGCGCCACTGCACATCACCCACTTCACAGTGCCGATGGTGAGATTCACTGAGTAGGTTCGTGAATGAACGAATCACGATGTTGCAGGTGGCATGACTCGCGCGATCATCATCCAAATTCGCCTCGCCAGAAAGATCGCCTTACTTACTGTCACGTGCGATAGTATTTCCTCCAATGTACCTGGCAATATATGTCTCCTGCAGTGCACCAAAGGCGTGGTCAGCACGCGCTTGGGCAACATCCTTATAGGAAGGTGGAAACTCTTTCTCATTCTTTATAGAAAAGAGAACTCAATCGTTCACCATCCTCGTCCTGGAGCGGTCGTATTTCCTCCGCTGGCAGTTTTATTTCCCACCAGTGTAAACAGCTCAGGAGCAGTTCATCTCCATAACTAACGGCTTGTTTGCCGATCGGTTCCACGGTCAGTGAGTTGCCCACGTCACTGCACACGTCACTGCCCACGTCACTGCACACGTCACTGCCCACGTCACTGCACACGTCACTGCCCACGTCACTGCCCACGTCACTGCCCACGTCACTGCCCACGTCACTGCCCACGTCACTGCACACGTCACTGCCCACGTCACTGCACACGTCACTGCCACGTCACTGCGCACGTCACTGCGCACGTCACTGCACACGTCACTGCGCACGTCACTGCCCACGTCACTGGACACGTCACTGCCCACGTCACTGCACACGTCACTGCCCACGCAACTGCACACGTCACTGCCCACGTCACTGCACACGTCACTGCACACGTCACTGCCCACGTCACTGCCCACGTCACTGCACACGTCACTGCGCACGTCACTGCCCACGTCACTACTGCGTGCCGTGTACCGCGGCGAGTGCGTCAGCCCGGGAAAAGCGCGCTCACACGCTCACGCCGCACCCGCGCGTGTGCCCAGTACGCCGCCAGTGTTAGTGCCTGCGCGAACTGTCCTAACGAGTCGGCGTGCCTAGAACTAGAACTAACCGCGTGTTGTGAAGCCCCGAGCCCGCTGGGCCCCCGGGGCACCGTGTCACGCCCATCGAATCGTCGCCAGCGGCACTGTATGTCATCGGTCGCCGCTCAACTCGCGCTCGCTTGTGTGTCATCACGTGAACGGTGTCGCGGCATTTCGCATGACCTTGACATCGCTGCGGGTCGTCCAGTGACCCTGGCAATGCTGTCGCGCTCTGTGTTTCCGCTTGTGCCAGCACCTCTTGCCGGACGGTCGCGCTGGAGGGCACGCTGAACTGGCGCACGGCACGCTCAACGGTCACGGTCACGGTGACGCTCACCGGTCAGGTCACGGGTCACGGTCACGGGTTATGGGTGACGGGTCACGGGTCACGGGTCACGGGTCACGGGTCACGGTTCATGGGTCACGGGCCACGGGTCACGGTATGATCACTGGTCACGGTCACGGTCACGGTCACGGTCACGGTCACGTGTCACAGTCACGTGTCACGTAATTGCCCGCGCCCAACAGAAAATGCTGAGGAGGGGCAAGCAGAACTGATACGCCACCAAACAAGCCAAGAGAGAAACAGACAGACACACGAAGACAAGAAAACAACAGGCATAGACGGACAGACGGGCAGACGGACAAATACAGTTGTGGTCATAGGCGCACCGGAGGGAGCCCCAGGCCTCCCCCCCCCCCATGAGACCAAAGTGCCCTTTTGGCCAAAAGTGCCCTTGTTACCGAAAAGTGCCCTCTTGGCCGGAATGTCCCAAATTTAGCCCAAAAATCACCTGCCTTATGTGCCCCGCATATGCCAAAGGTGCCCTTTGGGTCCAAAACTGCCCTTTGGGCAAACATTTTTTTTCACGCCTCCCCCCCCCGGTCAACAGACCTTCCAGTGTGCCTCGGGCCGCAAAGTACCCCTTTGGAGCCGGTCAGGTGCCCTTTTGGAGCCGGCCAAGTGCCCTTTTCGGTCCGGGCCCTCCCCATGGAAAAATCCTGGGTGCGCGCCTGGTTGTGGTATATGGACAGAACATGCTTTTTACGATGAAGCCTTACGTATGCTGTACGTTTGACGGTATACACACAACCCATGGTTCCTTGCGCAGGCCCCATGCAATGCTAAGGTGGGAATTATGCTAGTCCAAGTAGCACTCACGCATTTGCATTGTTTCCATGCCTTTGTCTGATGTAGACAGGTAGACAGGTAGACAGGTAGATACATACTTGGGAAGCGACGTGCGTTTTTCTTTGTCGTCTGTGCACCAGGTTAAAGTGAGGTGAACTTTTTCACCTTCTTTATTTTTCTTATCTTATTTTTTTCCTTTTCACTTCTGGGGTGAACAGTTATGTAGCCATAAACATACTCAACCTCAACTGTCCACGATTGGCTTGTGAACAATCTATAGGCTGGCAGTCAGGTAGAACAAAGGAGCCACGATTACCCACATCACTCTGAGTAGCAAACCCACCGGGGAGGCGAATCTGCCCAGCCCTCCTCTTTTTCGACGATGTCTCATGAACGGGCGAGGATATTGCGCTGATATCTTATGACTGTTAACAATTAAGGACACATCCAATGCGAAACAAACTCTTCGAAATCGGTTTGCAAATATAAGAACTACGGGGGTGCAAAATCGGCCGTGCGGCCGGCCGCCCAGCCGCCGGGAGGTCAAGGTCACAAAAGGTCGTTGGTGCGGCAGCACGGCGGTGAGGTAGGACAGACGATGTCAACCTCATTTAACCCTCAAGGCATCAACCTAGGATCACTAAGGCTGTACTGAAGTGAGCTCATTCAAGCCGTAATGCACTCTCAAAATTGTGTGCTTCAGTACTTTCGGACTTTCAGGACTTCAGTAGGACTTTCAGGACTTCAGCTTCAATACTTTCGGAGATCCTAGGCGGCCAAAGCTGCCCCATCTGGTGCCCGTTATGTGAGAGGTCCTCCGTCGCGAGCGTAAATATTCTGATGCTGGGATCACTGGAACACACGTGCTCGTGTAATGGACACTATCGGACCACTGGGACCAACACGTCGAATCACTAGGGCCAGCACCCGAATAACTAGGGCAAACACTATCGGAACACTGACCAACAACACCGAATCACTAGAATCAACGCTACCGTATCACCAGGACCAACATTATCTGACCTGGGCGCAAATGACCTGCAGTCGACGCGCCCTAACCCCAATTTCATCATCATCAACATTATCTGACCACTAAGACCAGTGCTGTCGGACAACCGGGCCAAAGCGCACCCAAGCACTTACGCACGCACGCCCGCACGCACGCACGCACGCACCCACGCACGCACGCGCGTCTTCACGCTCGCGGAACGATGGGCATTCCCGACAGGACCTGTCGTTATGGATACTACCTCCATGGGGAAACGCTTGTTGCACTTCTGGTCCCTGTCAAACCTGCCGGTAAGCCTCCATCCGTGTGCTGCGGGAGTTATACGTGGGTTCCGTGCGTGTCCTCCCGGTGAGAAAAAGAGGCCGCGGCGGCTCAGCCGGTAGGGTGTCGGACGCTTGATCGCAAGAGTGTGGGTTCGAATCTCACAACCGATGGGATTGCCGAGTCCGCCCGCGACCAACTTGGTGTCCAATTTGAACCAATTTGAACCAGTTTGGACCAATTTGGTGAACAATTTGGTGACCAGTTTGGCGGCGCGATGTGACCTAGCAGCTGAAGGTGTCGTAAAAACCCAGGTCAGCTCCCAGTAAGAGAGCTGACCTGTTTAATTCAGCCGTCGTAAAATCCCGGGGATGCTCCCAGAAAGGGAGCTGACCTGTTTAATTCAGCCGTCGTAAAATCCCGGGGATGCTCCCAGAAAGGGAGCTGACCTGTTTAATTCAGCGGTCGTAAAATCCCGGGGATGCTCCCAGTAAGAGAGCTGACCTGTTTAATTCTTGCTTTTTGCTTTCTGGGCTTGCTTTTCAGTACTACAGGGAGGGCTGATTGACAGATTTGGTGGGCAACTGGTTCAGTATACAGAGGGCAACCAAGAAGGGCCCTTGTGGCTCATAGTTGCACTAATCTTTCATGTCTTTATGTCTTTATATGTCTTTAATTCAGCCGTGCTGCGATGCCGCGCCAGGCGCGTGCTCGCCCCTCCTGTAGGCGCAGTGTCAGACCGGCTGGTTGTGTCCCAACATCTGCCACTCGCCCGGCCCGGGAGCCCCGTCCAGGCCCGGAAGTCAAAGCGCGCCGCTAGGCTGGAACGCAGTCGCTAAATTGCCCCCGGCAATGTCCATCATTGACCAGTGCCGTCCAGGCACACAATGTGGGTCATTGCACTTCAACGGCTTCACTGTTCAATGCACTTCAACGGCTTCACTGAAGTAGCCTGCATTTAGAACGTACGAGGAGCTGCATGTTGTCGCTCACGTTCTGGAAATAATACGCTCTTGGCAAAAAGTGTTATGAATGCTCGTTTTATCCCGGTGGTAAGTGTAGAAATATGTACCGATATCAACGAATCAATGTAAGTTAGCGACTAGCTACTTCGCCGACATATGTTTGCTTGATCGGAAGAGCATAGGGTCCGCACAATTCGGACAATTCCGCTTAAGTATGCCACTAGTTGCTTAAATGGATTTCGTTATAATACGATGATGAGAAATGCAACCCTAAAAAATTTGATGGAGGACCTTTAACTTCTCGATTGAACCCAAATATGGTCCGGCCCAGGCCCATGAGGCTGAGCCAAGCCCAAGCAGTGGCCTGTTCATTGAAGAGGCATGGAAGCTAAAGCTCAAGAACATAAAGCTCATCTGGAGTCTATTGGTACGCTAATGTTTCGACTTGACTATTTGTTTCCGACTTTATAGCATGCACACAAAATGGTGTGTCACAATCTTGTGCTGTATGCCAACGCGAACTGTGGTGAGCAGGCCGATCAGAAGAAACGCTGCGATAAGTATTTTATTTCCTCTCTTGGTGAGCGGTGACAAATTGAGTCTGATTCATGATCAAGCCGTTCTTTGACTGGATCCCCGCTCACAGCTTCACCTGAAGGCCACAAACCTGCCAGCCCAGGTTCCTTAAGGTCGGCACGTTGCCAGGTACTTGCGACCCGACCCTAACCTGTCCGCGCTCCAGCACGCGCTCACAAAACCAGCCCATTGTTTCCAAATTCGCTCAGCGGAGCGTCTACCCGAACCGAGATGTCACTATTCAGGTCATGATTGGCCGAACGGTCCGCCTCGCTGACCGCATTGCTCCGCCTCACGGCCACCTGGCAGCCAATCACGTCACGGTCATTTCAGCTCTGCTCTTTCACGGCGAACGGCGGCCACGTAGCCGGAGGTGCTCGCGGTGAAGCGTGTCTGCGATGTGGGGGGGGTCTGGTCGACACGTGACCGCCATACCTGGCACGTGGTGGCCGGCCGAGCTAATGCCATGCCGGAGCGGCCACGTTAGCCAATCTGAGTCGGTTGTCAGCCAATCGGATTCTGTTGTCAGGCAATCGGAATTGGTTGTCAGCCGATAGGAATCTGTTGTCAGCCAATCGGAGTCGGTTGTCAACAAATCCAAAGGCGATTGCGCGAGTCCCTGCAGTTGCATCACCACCGTACTTGGGGCACTGAACCAACCCGTCCCTTGGCCCTTACCGTCTGTCCCTTATATACTGTCCCTTATCCTCCAGCCGACTAGATACAGCTTCCACGCCAATAATTCAACAGTGATGTGCTTATTTCGAAATTTGATGCGTCAGTCTTCTGAAAAGCAAGTTTGCCGTGGCATGCTCGGAGTGACAGGGGTCCCAACGCTCTGTCCGGGGTTCGTTCGGAGTACGTCTAACTGAACAAGGGTGTTGTGAATGATGCAAGCAGAAGGGAAAAGACAGATGGGCGATCAATTATAGTACTTACCCAGTAGTAATTGATGATTAATTGTTGGGGGGGGGGGGGTAAAAATGTATTCTCATATTTCCTACTCGGTGTGATCTTGCATGGCATACGCAGTGCTGATACCTTATCGTCCTGAACTTAAGCCGGAAGCATTCTATGGCAGCGAACTGACAAAACCAGACCAGCATTAGTAGAGATAATGAATGAGCAAGAAGGCAACCAACGAGCCCGGCGGACGCAACCCTTCCCACGCCTGTTCAGTAGCCCGCTCCGGGAGAAGCCGGTCGCTGTTGATGGTTGTGCTTGTGTCCCTACCAGGCCCTTTTTGCCTCGAGCATCCCGGAAATGATCGAAATCCTCGGCCGCCGGTCAAAGTACTCCGGCTGTTACAAGAGGGAGCATGGAAAGAGGTAACGTCACCTGTCGCGCGCCGCGCGAACTAAAAGTTCCCGCGGCGGCCGGTGAGTGCGCTGCTTCTGTGTGGGACCGCCACTCGCGCTAGACGTGGGCAAGCACCGATGTGTGTGTGTCGCACCGAGCCGGCGCGCCCCACGCCCGTGCACCCGGCGGGGGGGCGTGGGGTCAGGCGCCGACCCTCCGCGGCGCCCTGGAGCCCGCGCGCGGCTCCTCACGCGCCGACGCGCCGTCGCGGCCCGCCGGCGGCCGCGGCCGGGGCTTGTGTCGCAGCGCTGCCGGTGTGTCGCAGCGCCACCGTCTCACCATCAGCGCGTGCATGCGGCGGGCTTCCGCCGCGGGCGGGCCGTCGGCGCCGGTTGGATGAGCATGCTCAAACGGCGGGCTTCTGTGCGCTCCTGCATCTTTCTCTCTCTCTCTCTCTCTGTCTCTCTCTGAGTTGTCACCTGACTGGGATGTCGCTTGTCGCTGTGTCAGCTGATTGGCGGGGAACGCTCGCACCGTTTCAGACTGGCTCCCCGTCGCTTCACCACACGCACCCACACCGGGTTCTCTGTGTCTGCAGGCGGTGTTTGCTTCTTGGATTCCCGAAATCACAGAGATTGTGGGCAATAGACCCAAATACGGCGGAACACGACAATCCGGCAAGAGGTACCTGAAACACTCCATAGATGGCGTGCATAGCGAGTTGCCCTCTAGTGCCCTGAAGGTCGCCCGCCAGCATGACAGGTCGCGAGAGGAGACGGTGATGCCGCGTGACGAGTGCGGCGAGCATCGCCGCCGCTCGCCACCCAGGATCGCTGTCCGCTCTCGGTCGATGGCCTTTAGTGATGTCCAAGGTCATTAATGCCCGACTAGCCTAGTGCCTGGGATGCGTTTTTCTTACTTACCGTTGGTCTGATCTTTTTCGCGGCACTCTAGGCGATATTCGCGAGCTGTATTCCCGAAATTATAGACCTCATCGGAGGCCGGTCAAAGTACGCCGGCACCTTGAAGAACGAGCGCGGACGCAGGTAGGTCAGAAGTGACAACACAATGGCGCCTGAGCATTGGTCTGCAGCCAGCTGTACTGTACGGCTTTAATGCTGGCCGCCTATTCTATTGCGCATCATGGATGACTAATTATTGCGGCCGTTTTCGCTGCTCATTGCGCATCATGGATGACTAATAACAGATCGTTGCAAAATTTGAATTGACACGTTTTATTATGCCAGTCGCCCATTAATTGTGATTGAAAAAAAAACTTTCTAATCGTTCACGCCGCCACGGTTGTGGCGATGCGTGCAGCTCCAGTGCTTCTGGACTCGAAATAGCCATCACCGTCTTCGGTGTTTTGCACGCCGTAATGCTCACGTGAGGCAAAGCAGCACTTGCGAACGAATAGAACGCTGCCTGGGTGCGGCCTAACAGAGCACAGCAGAATATCGGCTGCTCGGTTAATTTATTTCAAGTTTGAAAACGAGTGGCCAACTGACACGCTCGGCGCCATTTTGTTTTTAATGCTTCGAGAAGCGTCGCACGTGCTACGTATTTTGAGCACGATTGTTTTGCATGCTACAATGCTACTATGACGCCACATGATTGTTTTGCATGCTACTATTTTACATGGTGCTAACTTGGCATGCTGGTGAACTATGCATCGGAACTGTGTGCTTGCGAAACAGCGAAGATCAGTGTGCCAGATCACAGGTCATGGGGTCAGAGGTCGGCTGCCATCTTCAAATAATTGCGCGTCTGTTCGAAATCCACGGTATTACTGGTAGTACGCCACCAAAATCACAGAGTCTAGCTTCCTGCCAACGGCTTCAACTTCAAAGGCACTATTTTCTGTCGAATTTCCCTGCCCTATGGTGTCGACAGGTCATAGTAGGCTCACTGAAAAAAAAACACAACAGAATATCGTGACATAATCATCAACGGCTTTCGGGGGAGGGGGCAGCAAATAGGCAATATGTGCTCCATGTACCCCATCAACTGGAAAATTGCACGCTTCTTGCGTTGTTGTCATTGCAAAGGCATCCGAAGGGGAATCGCCCCATTCAAATAAAAAACATCATACCGGAAGGCTCAACAACCAACAGCATTGCAACTGCTAAGGTTGCGGTGCTTCTCTCGTAAGCAAACAGATCTGACGACGAACCACTCTGATCAAACTCGACCAAGCCGCTTTTTTAGGCAGTTGTGCCTTTACAATAGCGTAACAAAAGGGCGTGACGATTCGCCCCAGTGACGTTCATCGCATGCGGGAGTGCGCGAACTGCCGTGACGTGCATCGTTTCGTCCACCAGAGCATGGCACCCACTGTTTACATTGTACACTGTCCTTCGGTGAACGTCCTCGGGCGCTTCTCAGCCGGCATGCCTCTGACCTTCCGTGTGATAACCCTTCGGTCTGTGTTCAGGATCGCCACGCGAGGTGTGCGGGCGCAGGGGAGTAAGGGCAGCCTCAGTAGGAGTCCTCCAACATCCACAGAGATAGCCTGCAATGGTGTACGGTCTGGCCGCGATGCGTTGTTGGCACTGTTGCTTATATGTTTATGTTATTTTTGAAACAATAGAGGCTATCTTCATCCTGGGAGTACCCTGCCCGTGACAGGCCGGTGACGTTTCGCTATCTTTCTTGTTTTTTTTTTCTTCTTCAGAGCATCCTGGTATGGCACTGTGCACACGGTGCATTCTTGACTAAATAGAGCCACCTGATCATCACATGTTTTTTTTCTTCTTGGAATGTTACAAATGCGTCCATATACCCATTTGGCAGACGTAGCAGAAGTGTTGATTTTTTGTTCATCTAAACCCTTCTGGCGAAATTGACGATCGCAGGCCTCGTGACTGATCTTCACCTCGTCCTTGGCTATTTATAAAAATGCAATCTTCAATATGGCGGTAACTGAGATAGCGAAGAAATCAGCTTCATAGCTTTGGATTTCGTACGTTTTCGGATGTGCCCAGCTTTCTTTGGTGCTCATGTGAGCCCGACAAATACCATAAATTTTAACATGGCACCTTTTCGGCCAGTCTTGCAATGCGTTTTGAATGAATCAGCCATTGGTTGGTGAGTCCCGCCAGCAGTTTGTGTGCAGCTCTATCCCCCGCAAAATTTACCAGCCTGTCGCGGGAGGTTAAATCGCCCGGCTAATGGCGCATCAACACGTGTTCATGAAAATTCCATCAAGCTGTGTAGCGTACGATTTGCCAGTGCCAACTGCACTCTGCGTTTGTCTCATAAGGGATCCGACACTTCTAATGTTGGATCCCTCACGAAGCGCTCAGCACATAGTCTCTATGTGGTTCGGTGGTCCGTATTTCTGTTTTGAACCCTCTCACCGGCTACCAGCTGGAGTCGGTACAAAATTGGGTGCAGGAAAAGATGAGTGTTTGTGTCGGTGTTCCGCTGCCAGAATTTGCGATTGTGTGTGCCCTGTTGGTGAATGCCCACCGGACAACACTGAAACCGGCCCTAACCCTTAACGTGAATTATGCATAGCGTCCCCATGCGTCAATCTTTCCCGTAACTTGAATCATGTATAACGTTTCCATGCGTCATTTTCACGTATTCGTCTTCTTCAAGTTGCTGCCGTTGAACCGCTTTCCGAACGAACTGTTGAACGAACTCTTCCGCCCTGGCTGCCACTAGCCATACGGCGCACTCTGTGTAAACGTTGCAAATGGCTCGTCTTCCCCAGTCCCGGGTAGCATTCATTTGTGTACGTGGCGTGCGATGATTGGTGTGCGAAGCCACGCGTCATCTGTCGTGCGAGCGCCGATTGGCTGGAGGGAGTGCAGAAAATCGCGGAACTCTGATTGGTCGGCGCAGGCTGGCTCCGCCCTCTGACCCGCCCTTGGGACGCCGGCAGGCACATTGTGGTGTGCGGCCACATCACTTACGAGTCAGTGTCCCACTTCCTCAAGGACTTCTTGCACGAAGACCGGGAGGACGTGGATGTGGAGGTGGTGTTCTTACACAGGTGAGTACCGCCCCCGCCCCCCGCACACAAGACCTTTGCTACCGACTGAAAAATCAATGTTAACGGTGTCGGTAAAATGAGATTGCGAACGACAGCGATCCAACGGGCGTCACCATTTTTGGCAACAAGCAAACATCAAGCGCTTGCAGTCTGCGCAGAACTAATTGGCCTTGATATTATTCTGTTCAGCGCCCAAAGGTGGTGACGCTCATGCCCTTCCTTGCACAACAGATGTCCTCAATATGCGTGTCAGTAAAGCAGTTGTACGTAATAGCGCGATGTAAACTGGTCGGAGTGTACAACCTTTATAATTTATCGTGACGTGCTCTTCTGTATACCAGTGTTCTATATAGCTTATGCATGTACATATATATATATATATATTATATATATACATACATTACATATGTCAATATATATATATATATATATATATATATATATATATATATATATATTTATTTTATATTGTGTGGTCACATGTGAATCGACGTCAGAAACTTCGATCCGACGAAGCGAAAATCATTTCATAATGCGTTTCAAGCCAGTATAGTTGATGGATGGGGCTCCTGTCTCTTTAGAAAGGCATCAGTTCCTCCAACGTACGGACTCTTTACGTAGGGTACTAAAGTGAGTGCGTCTATGCAGCGAAGAAAGATATCTGACTCTAAAGACAAAACTGGAGAGATGTGATGCAAAAGCGATGGCCTGAAAAGATGACGAAAATGGCTGATGAAAGCTAACAATCTGAAAAGCTGATGTAGACAAAACTGGCGCAGATCGGGGCTTACACGCATCACTTCTCGCCCTCCATATTGCGTCCAAGTGCTTACTAGTGTCCTGTCCTCTCCTACACTTCTCCTCCCGTTGGCACAATTATCTCGCAACTTCACGGACACGACGCGCCCAGAGCAGAAATGCAGGCACTGCTCTGGTCAGCCTGAACACTATCCTGTTCTGTTCTGCACTGCTCAGGCGGTCAATCCGAGCGATCCGAACAATTCGGCTATGGCTACCCCAGCCGGCCATATATCTATCTCTCGGCAGCGTGGGAGCTGACGTTGGCGAATGATTGTTGTCACTCAGATGGGAAATTTAGTTGTCTCGAGAAATGTTACCTGGGAAGTGCGATGCCCGGCAGCAAGGCCACACCACGAATTTTGTATCGGGTGAGGGGCAAGAGAGCTTTAGATCGATTTTTCGTGCAAGACCATAGAGTTGTTATTTGGTTTTTTGGGCGCATCGACCATATTTGATCATTTAGCCAAGACCATAGAGGCACTATGCAATTTCCGGAATGCAATACATTTCTGCGAAGAGACTGCATTTATCTGCTTACATCATTCATGTATGGGGCGAAATTTGCCCTTTGATTTTTCCAGAGCGTCAAAACTCGGCATGTGTTGACGTCTGGTACGCGTGGTGTTGCTCGTGCTCTAACGGTGTCTCAGCACCTCCCTCCAGGAGAGGCTCGTCTCCGTCGGAGCCGGCAGAGGGCCGTCACTGTTTTTGGACGTGGCGTGAGTTGTTCTGATATATCCAGCTGCGTTTTCAGTGCAGGGCGCTGGTGCTCTTCGCTCGGTGTGCGTCACGAGTGCGTACATACATGTCAACTGTTATCGTTGCTACTGTCGTGCGCGTGCGTGGGTACGTGCGCCTTCGCGTGTGTGTGTGTGTATGAAATAAGCTATGGATTGTCTTAATTGCACAAACTAAAAAATCACTTCAAGAAGTTCTTCCTAAGCTGTTGGGTGAAATAAAACGGACTATGATATTTCTTCACACGCATGCCATGTTTTGGTGAGGACTATTACACACACATATATATATACACACACACACACACACACACACACACATATATATATATATATATATATATATATATATATATATATATATATATATATATATATATATATATATATATATATGTATATGTATATGTATGTATATATATATACATACATGGATATTAATATAAATATATATACACATGTACATATATAACAGAACAGAGCCTATTTTAGGTTCCAATGACAAAATGCGAACTCATACTGTCATACTGTCAACGATATGCAATGAGATGATTTCATGCATGGGTGTCCGTAAGGCAATTACATCAATCAATCAATCACGCGTAAGGTATATGCATACGCAGTTGTGATATATGCACTTCAAAGTCGACAGCATGAGGCAATCCCATGCAACGTCACTTCCATAAGTTGTCAATTTCGCCCATGATATTCATGCCTCTGATAGCTCGTGAAGACGCGCCCGGCAACCTGTTCTGCTGACGGCCGGCAACGATCAGGACTGGTGGCCAGTTGGCTGTCCTCCCTGTCCTGTCCTGTCCTGTCCTGTCCTGTCCTGCCCTGTCCTGTCCTGTCCTGTCCTGCCCTGTCCTGTCCTGTCCTGTCCTGTCCTGTCCTGTCCTGTCCTGTCCTATCCTGTCCTGTCCTGTCCTGTCCTGTCCTGTCCTGTCCTGTCCTGTCCTGTCCTGCCCTGTCCTGTCCTGTCATGTTCTTGCCTATCCTGTCCTGTATTTTCCATGTCCTGTACTTGCCACGCCCTGTACCTGTCACGTCCTTATATTGTCATGTCATGTACATGTCATGCACTGTACCAATCCTGTACTATGCCTGTCCTGTACTGTACCTGTTCTGTGCTATGCCTATCATGTATCGCACCTGTCCTGTAATTACCATGCCATGAACCTGTCCTGTCCTGTCCTGTACTTGTCATGTCCTGAACCTGTCATGCCATGTATTGTACCTGTCCTGTGTACCCATTATGTACTGTGCCTATCCTGTCCTGTCATGTGCCTGTCATGTCATGTCATGTACCTGTTCCGTGCCTGTCCTGTCCTGTCCTGTCCTGTACCTCTCACATCCTGTACCTGTAATGTCCTGTACTTGTCCCGTCCTGCTCTGTTCCTGTCCTGTCATGTACATATCCTGTCCTGTACCTGTTCTATCTCGTACCTGTCCTGTCCTGTGCACGTCCTATCCTGTCCTGTCCTGTCCTGTCCTGGCTGTACCTACCATAGTGGTTTTCCCTATTGAGCTGCCATGCTGACTGCTGAACTCTGGTGACCTATCTTGGTGACCTGTCATAGTGAACCCAATATAGCTACTTTCTCCGGTGACATTGTCCAATGACTTATCCTTATAGCTGCTATTGATGACTTACTCTAGTGACCTACCCCGGTGACCCGTCCTGGCGCCTCTGGTGGTGACCTGCGCGTGCTCCCAACTGGCAGACAGGAGCCCGACCTGGAACTGCAGGGCGTTCTGAAGCGAAACGTCACCGACGTGCGCTTCTTTCGCGGTAGCATGATGCTGGCGTATGACCTGGAACGGGTGCAGGTCAGGTCGGCGTCCTGCCGCGGCCGGGCGGCAGGATCTGTCAGGATCTGTCCAGACCTGCCGAGCGGCAGGCGTCCTGCGGGTCCTGTCGCGGGGTCGCGGCGTTTTCTAGACGTGCCGTGTTTGGCCAGACTGGCGCACCCGCACGTGTGCTCGGCGCACTGTCGAACGCCACCGCCCTGGCGGCAGCCGCGCGCAACGACTCGGAGGTGGTGCGCCGGCGGCGATTAGCGACCATCGACCGACGATGCGCTCGGGCGTGACCGGAGCGCCGCCGGACGCACCGTGGCGGGAGCGGCTCGCCAGCCGTGATGACGTCACCGATGACCTCACCGCTCCGCACTGCCGCCTCACCGCTGCACTGGCTGTCACCACGCGTGGCGTGTTTGGTTCTTCACCAGCCGTGTGTTCCACCTGGGAACGGAAAGACGCGTTTACGCTCACGAAACATGAACGGTATATATATGTATATGCATATATGTATATATATATATATATATATATATATATATATATATATATATATATATATATATATATATATATATATATATATATATATATATATATATATATATATATATATATATATATATATATATATATATATATATATATATATATATATATATATATATATATATATATATATATATATATATATATATATATATGCACCTGGAATATTTCCTTGTTATATTATAAAAATTTTTTTTTAAAAGAAGTCAAGTTTTCGTCTGAAAGTGTGACAGCATACTATCTAAGCTAGTAATAATCGTTTGTATTGTCCTTTTTACGTCATCGGAATTAATCGCTCAAATACTTGTTTTCATTGTATATTGCCAGTCATCCAGCCTTCCGAGCTACATTCCTATTTTAGCGTTAAAGGGATACAATGGATTCTAAAGGAGGAAATTGAAGAAAATTATGAAGATTGAAATAAGTTCGCTTCCTACCAATTATATCAATTCCACAAAGGCCTCCCACAATTTCTGCTTAGCTCTACTCGAATCGCAAGTCGGAGGGACAGAGTGGATGTGTTGATCTATAGAAGTCCATGTAAATCATCACAAAGTTGTCTTTTTGTTTTTGGCAACATAAAGTAACTCTCCAGGTAATACATAGATAAGGTTAATATTGTTCTTTCGTCCCCCGTTTCAGTTCTGGTTCTCCCAATTATTTCCTTATTAGGCAAGGGTTTACGTGACTGAACAACGCTTACAATTAGCTCGAGACCGAACAATTAGTTCACAGATTTATTGTGAACTAAACTAATCATAAATTTGCGTATTTCAACAATGCCTCAACACCACGTGCCTTTCCGTATCGGTGCACTCCTGACTCGCGTCATTCATCCCTGCATTCTGACGTTGTTCTGTGTTGTAGCTTGTAAGCAAAGAGAACAACACCTGGCCACACATGGAATTCCGATCTCACTGTACCAGTTCACGGGCGCGTGAACATGGCATTTGGAATGAACTTGATTCGAACCAGGACTAATCGCAGCCTAGACTCATGTCTGGTGCGGGCTGGCATGTGGCTAAACCATTCGCTTCCCTGCAGAAACAGTGACTTCAGGCAAACACGATGGCCTGCCATCAGTCAAATTACAACCCTACCTCTGGCCATGCGTGTGCCGATCTCGGCAAATGCTGAGTTGTGCGGGATGTTTCAACGACGAAACTACATCGACTCTTCGTAGTGTATTTCCAATCTGGACATAGATAGAGAAACGGTGCGGCGGGTGCACGCGACAACACGCGGGCAGCCGGCGCTGGACGGGCCCGACGCGCATCGGCTGTGCGTCCGGTGTTCCGATGTACCCATAGGCGCACCGGAGGGGGGGGGGGGCCGCCCCCCATGAGGCCAAAGTTCCCTTTTGTCCAAAAGTGCCCTTTTTTTACCGAAAAGTGCCCTCTTGGCCGGAATGTCCCAAATTTAAGCCAAAAATCACCTGCCTTAGGTGCCCCGCCTGTGCCAAAGGTGCCCTTTGGGCCAAAAACTGCCCTTTTGGCCAAACATTTTTTTTCACGCCCCCCGGTCAACAGACCTTCCAGTGTGCCCCGGGCCGCAAAGTGCCCTTTTGGAGCCGGTAAGGTGCCCTTTTGGAGCCGGCCAAGTGCCCTTTTCGGTCAGGGCCCCCCATGGAAAAATCCTGGGTGCGCACCTGGACGTACCCCCTGTCGCCCGGCGAGGTTGCCTTCGTCCGGCTCGAGAACCGGAAGCAGCAAAGCCAGAACTTGCAGGACTGCGCTCAGTTATTTCGTAGGATGGTTTGCTGGATGGTAAGCCATCCTGGTAGTTAAAGGACGGTACTTGGCATGCATGGAGGATGGTACTTAAAATGTTGCTATGGTATGAAATTTTGGTTTTAATTTTGGTATGTTGGTATGGTATGAAATTTTGGTATGTTGGTATGGTATGAAATTTTGGTATGTTGGTATGGAAGATGGTACTTTAAATATTGCATTTTCTAGTTGCTGTTCACTGCGGCATCCGAGCAGGTTCGTTTGTCGTGATTCCCGATATTTGCACACGCATCGGATAACGGATGGACGTGGTATCGGGACGCGGACGCGGATCCGCTATCCCGATAACGGATCCACAGGGCGTGGATCCGGATCGCGGTCTGTTCGTCTCACGCGGACGCGTGACGACGCAGATCCGAACATCTCAATCCGCGCTCTGGTCCTGCGCAGTGGAAGTGTCGCCTGTGACGGCGGTTTACGAAAGCGTGCGACGCCTGAAGTGAACTTCGAGCACTCGTTATTCGCACGCAGTGTTTAAGTGCGATAGGGTGAGGTCGAAAGCTATCGATGCTCACGCAACTCGCTTCCATGGCGGGGATCTCACGGTGATGCAAAACGTCACACACGCTCACGCACGTACGCCTCATTGTGTGTGAAGTAGCTCAGTGTGCGTGTGTGTGTGTGTGTGTGTGTTGTATGCCGGTAGAGTTGTCTATTTACCACTGCTGTGTGTGCTGTGTGCTGTGCGCCAGGCGCTGCTGCTGTTCACCACGCTGTGTTAGATCTTCAGCCTTGCCGCGAGCCCCTCTCCAGCTAGTCTTCTGCCGTTCACCGCGAATGCAACTACCGTGCGCCTCGCCCAGACTATCAGCGTACCACGTGTCTCGAGTCGTGTTTGTGTTCACGCTGGCCGAACGCCGCGGAGGCACTGCTCACTGTCGGCGGTTTCAGAGGCGCCCGCATTGTTTGAGCACGTGCGTCTCGGTTGTTCCCGCCTTTCACATCCTTCCTCGAGTGATGACAAGTATATGAAACGCCACTCTGCCTGTATGTGGAGTGTCCGCTTTTATTTGTGCTGAGTGGTGCTCATTGTTCGCCTTTGTCTGTGGGCCTGCTTTGGTCGAACCTAATTGCGATGTGTGACTTATAAATGAAATTAATGACGCGAATATTATTTATTGATCTGAATACTTTATTATTTGGTCGGAAGGTACAAGAATCTATTGTCAAAATATTTTCGCTTAATACAAAAGTTATTGGTTATCACATACGAATTCATGATGAAGGTGCACACACGCGTTGCCTGCTCGTCTAATCTATGGTCCCGGAGCAGCCCACATGACGTCACCACATGACGTCATCGTCTTTCAGAGATGAGCCGGACCTGGAGTTGGAGGGCCTTTTAAAGCGGCATTTCACTGCCGTTCAGTTTTACCAGGGCTCAATTATGTCGGCAATTGACCTGGCTCGGGTCAAGGTAACGACCACCCCGCCCACCCCGTCACCCGGGGCTCGTCTCCGCATGACCCCCGTTCACTCATTTCCGCACGCGCTATCGTTTGAAGTGCACCTCCAATCTGCATCTCCGATCGCCAGTTACGCTTCGCTCCGCCGGCCTTGAGATGAATTTCGCATCATATCTGCCGCCTGTTGCGTAGTTGTGCCCCCGCCCGTTCCGCATTGCCGGCGATGGATGTTCGTGCGCTTTCGGACTGACGATACGCAATCATTTTTCGATTGTTCATCTTCCCAACTTCGAGGAAACTCCGAGGAAACTTCGCGGCACTCGGGCCGCGGACCGGTCCAATCGCGCCGCCAATGTCCGGGATGGTTCGCGCGGCCAGTCCGGGCGAGAGTGGAGGGAGGGTGGGGGAGAGTGAGCTTAAAGTCGAGCCGGAACACAAGTCGTCGGACCTCTTGATTTAGAAGCGCCGCCTTTAAAGCAATTGAGTTTTGTAAGCAACTCTAACGCAAGTGCACACCTACATTAAAGGTGTCTTACGATATAGTGCGCGTGACTTTAAGGTGCTGAAGGCGGGGACCGGGCGGGAAAACGTCTCCCGGACGTTGATAGTTCCAGCTTAAGTTACTCTTCCACAATATAATTTGGATTTTATACCAATCCGCTAATGTTTCCCTAGTATCCATTTTGTGCTGTTTGTGTGCCACTTTTCGTGTTCGACTCCATTTGTTCTTAATTGCAAACGAACCTATTAATTTATGCTTTTTCACTTTTGCTTCGTTCATTATATTCTAGCACTGGGCCTGGTTTGAAGGTGAACCATCTGGTGGCTGTCCTCGTCGGTCAACATTGACTCATTGTCAGGTCTGCCATGGACGGCAGTACTCGTGTCGAGCTAGAGCTAGAAAAGAGGGCTACACAAATGGTTAATGGTATAAGCAACCTGGCATATGAGGAAAGATTGAAGAAATTGAATATGTTTTCACTTAGATATAGAAGGCTTAGAGGAGATCTCATCGAGGTCTTTAAATTTGTCCATGGTCTGGAGAGGGGATATCTTGGGGAAATGTTTGAATTGAACAGAAATGATGCAATTAGAGGTCATAAATTCAAAATTAAAGTTCACCACAGCAGAACAAGGTTAAGGCAGACTTTCTTCACCAACAGGGTAGTAGAACACTGGAGCCAGCTGCCAGACAACATTGTCAGTAGCAGCACATTGAACACCTTTAAAAACAACGTAGACAATCATTATAAGAATAGAGGGCTTGCTTTTCAGTATTACATGGAGGGCTGATTGACAGATTTGGTGGGCAACTGGTTCAGTGTACAGACTGCAACCAAGAAGGGCCCTTGTGGCTCATAGTTGCACTAATCTGTTATGTCTTTATGTCTTTATGTCTAGATTTGCTTTGGTTAAGGGTGTTCCTCGTGACACGATGGTGGATAAGCTATGTTGGAACGAGATGGTGGTACGTTTTCAGTAGCGCAGCAAATTCTTAAACGTTTCGGATTGGTTTACATACCTTTTGCTTCGAATCGCCACTGAATGCAGCATCGTGCTTTATTAGTCATTCATCTCAATCACGACGCCACTGTAATTCGATAACACTCAGCGGAAGACGCAACAAATCGAATAATCGCTTTATCTTCCGAGCATTATTCAAGCGGCGCAAGTGCATCATGGCACGGGCTGTCCCATCGGTTGTACCGGAATCCGAAACCGCGCACGGCTTTTTCCAGTCACGTGACCACATGTGACCCATTTTGGCACTCCGTAGGCCAGTGGCCGGAATCCTGTGGCTTTTCCCATATCGGCAAGGGATACTGCATTCTTGCATAAATACTGAGCATGTTGGAGATGTAAGCTTTTCCATCATCGATCATTGTCTAGAGCCTTGGACGTGATGCGTCGCAGAATATTTAGAGTTTCTGATAAAATTAATATTGACGCCAAATGCAGTATCCCTAGCCAACGCGTTTTATCTCATTCTACTTTTATTCAGGACCATTTATTCTCACAATTATATCCGCGATTATCTATCGCGTCTTCGTTCGGAGACGAATAGAGCGTATGGTAAGCCGGTGGCGGACATTGATCTAAGTCTGCTCAAGCTTTCAATATGCTTTCAGCATGCATGAGGGGAAACGCAGAAGTAGAGAGGCAGTGCTCTGGTCAAAGCTGGTCCTGAGCCCGATACTTGGCTCTTAGCCGCCCAACATTGCTGCGTCAGCACAATATACGCCTGATTTAGTTTGTCTTCTCTTGGCGAACTATTTCTCGCACATTCTGCAATATTTTGTCTCGGCCACCTGCTAGGTCACCATTGCTGCAGTACGAGCGCTTTCTTAAGCGGTATGCATCCGGAAAAGGCGCCGTTATCACAGATGGAAGCACACAACCTATCGTGAAGTTGGTTTTCGTTTCCTCGAAGTGGAAAAAAATGTGTATTTACTTTTAGTCTTCTTCTGGCGGATATCAACGCCGCCCATCAAATCACAGTAATGGCACCTTTAATTTATACTTCCTCGTAAAATGACCGGTCGATCTGCCGCTTGCGTTTCCCCACGCCCGCCACCGTTGGCTTTTCTGTGTCACGCCCTGCCTGCCTGCCTGCCGACGCCACGCGCGACCGTGGCGCCGCCCTAGCGGTGGTCTTTGCGACGGTGGCGCCGCCCTAACGGTGACATTTCCACTGACCCGCACAGAAAGCCGCCCGATTTGGAATTAGAGGGCCTCTTCAAGCGGCACTTCACGACCGTGGAGTTCTTTCAAGGCAGCATTATGAACCCCATTGATCTCCAGAGGGTCAAGGTCAGTCGCGGTCAGGTGAAAGTCGGTCGCAGCATAGTGAACCCAATTGACCTCCAGGTGGTGAAGGTCAGTCGCCGTCGGTGTTTTGTTGCTGTCATTGACTTCTGCG
The DNA here is from genome assembly GCA_034440575.1 of Imbricaverruca yamaguchii. NCBI lineage: Eukaryota > Metazoa > Arthropoda > Thecostraca > Neoverrucidae > Imbricaverruca > Imbricaverruca yamaguchii. The sequence continues at coordinate 1,505,016 of JAOTOL010001567.1, forward strand.
GTACGGATAAAGGCGTGTTTTTCCGTGGAACATGACCAGTGTGTGCGTATCGTGCTCATGAAAGTAATGATTAATATTAACGCTTTCGGTTCGTACAAGTATGACCTGGTATCAGCAGACAGGCGCGCTGAGAATTGCTGTACGCCAAACGCCAGGGTGCAGTAATTGCAACATAATCAGCATTGATGTAAAGTAGCATAGTGAAAGGCAAATTCGTGATCATTTGCACACCGGTTGGTACACTCATTGCCAACACATTTTTGTTGAGACTTATGTAATATTACGAGATACTTTTATTGCATTGAATTCATCCATTCAAGTTTCAATGAGCATCATCCATAACGTAGTCTTTGTTAACATTCGGCTACTAGAAACTAGGCTTTGTTATCGTGAGTATTTTGCTTTCCATGACGTGCTGCTAGCTCTAATCAATTCGAAGGAGATTGATAGAAGTTTGTGATAGTAGACAGTGGTAGATGGTAGAAGCTTGTGAGAACTTGTGCTCGATATGTCACGTTTGCTTCTGTTTTTTTTAAATATAATGTTCGGAAATTACACCGACATCCATTTGTGTATGCATTGATAGATATTTCCCCCGTGATCTCCCGCAGTTGATGAGCTTGCCGTCTCTGAGTTTAATATTCTAATTGCGCAATACATATCTCGCATTGCGCCCGTAGATATTCACACATTCTTTCATTGTAAATGCGTCCTTCCAACAATCAATCGTGCCTTCCCGTCCATTGCTACAGCCGATTTGACGGCGTTATTTGAATCAAAACTTCCCACAAGGTTGACGATCGCTCAGGCGGCCTGGTGCATAGACATGCACACCATTATAATCCAAATGAGGACGTACATTCTGATAATAGTTACCGATAAAACTCCACGGAGTTTTATCGGTGACCAATACAATTTCGTTGCATGCATGTCATGGCCACTAACCATCTTTTAACACGCACTCTATGATATCTCGCTACGTTTCACTAACAAATGCATCGAGTGTTTTATTCGGCAGTGCGATGGCACAATGGCAATGCCTCTGCGTGGCGCTTGCCACAGCATGGCTCTTTACAAATACGCTGCGCTCTGTTTTTCATGTCTTTTATTGTCTTGAAAACTTTGAGATGCCTGCATAAAATCCCTTGTAGCTTGAACTGTTTTCTGCTTCTCCAACATTCATCTGTCTCACTGAACTGCATACAGCGAGTTTCGTTTGATCTTATGCTTCGCTGGTTCAATTTATCCTCGCTAAGATTCAGCTATGTTTAATCCTTGAATGTAAGAATGGTAATCGTGACGCGATCATCTCTCTCAGCGATGACCACTTTATTCCGCATGCACCTTGCACTATCACCAGTGCTGGTGCTGATGCTGATGCTGATGCTGATGCCGATGCTGATGCTGATGCTGATGCTGATGCTTACCGCGACGGTGACCTGCAGATTCACGACGCCGACGCCTGTTTGGTGCTGGCTAACAAATACTGTCAGGATCCGGACGCCGAGGACGCCGCCAACATAATGCGCGTGATATCCATCAAGAACTACAGCGACGACATCCGGATCATCATCCAGCTGATGCAGTACCACAACAAGGTGAAGTGTTGGTCCAATCCCGGCATCGTTAGTCTCACTTACGGACAGCGAGCTGCTGCAGAGGTGGACACAGTGGAGGATCCGCTAGGGAATGCAGCGAATGTGCCCCTCTCCCACCCGCGGAACGGTGGGCACCTCTTGCCGGGAAAAGGCGTCTCTCCGGGTAAACTGAGTGCACCCTTCATCTCGCTCAACGGGTTTGTCAGCCTTCTCGAAGGAAAAGGCGCCACCCGTCTCCCCTGAGAAGAGAATACGCGTTTCTGCGAGACACCCTTCAGTATGTTTGAGTGCATCCCCTCAGTCAACGAATTTTCAGCCGAAGGCACCCCTGAAGGAACGTTCGCAGTGGCGCCTCTCCAGACGAGTGCATCCCGAGAAAAATTCCTGGATCCGCCTCTGAACTATTGAGAGCACCGAAAGCGCGCCACTCTGACTCAGCGAGGCCGCTTTGCTCCATACATTCAATGGACTTTCCTTGGCCCAGATTCCAGCAGGTACACCGTATGTTTTCTCTGTCACGTAGATGATAAAGGTGTGCTGGTGATGTGTGCGTGTCTCACAATGCTACAAATTCTGTACCAAACGGCAACATAATCACATTTAGGAAAACACATGAAGGGTAAAATGAAGTTGAGGAATTCCAATATCTAAATAAGAGCAATCGACTGGACGAATGCATATCAACGCGGCGAGATACATCTCACCGAGTCAAGGCGATGGGCTCAAAGATTATCAGAATGAACAAGGTCAGTGACAAACTAACATTGGCAGGATGCCGCATCAGGAGGGTCCAGACCCACCGGGAACTATTCATTAGTTCCCGGGAATTATTCATTAGCTATTCATTCCAAATATATTGAATTTCAATTAATGTGGGCTCTTTGGAATGTATTTTTCTTCTTCTTTTAATGTCGCGCCTCGTCTGTGCCAGCGGAGCCCTCAAATTGCCGGCCTACGATGAATTTATTGCCAAACAGTGGCGCACCGGAGGGAGGGGAGGGGGCAGGGGGTCCGCCCCCCCATGAGCCCAAAGTGCCCTGTTGGCCAAAAGTGCCCTTTTGACCGAAAAGTGCCCTCTTGGCCGAAATGTCCCAAATTTAGCCCCAAATCGCCTGCCTTATGCGCCCTACCTGTGCCAAAGGTGCCCCTCGGGCCCAAAACTGCCCTTTTGGCCTAAAAATGACATTCCCCTGTGCCCTTTCCTGTCCTATGCGGCATGGAAAATTCACGCCCCCCCCCCCCCTCGGTCAACAAACCTTCCAGTGTGCCCTGGGCCGCAAAGTGCCCTTTTGGAGCCGGTCAAGTGCCCTTTTGGAGCCGGTCAAGTGCCCTTTTGGAGCCGGCCAGGTGCCTTTTTCGGTCCCCCCCCCCCCATGGAAAAATCCTGGGTGCGCGCCTGTTGCCAAATGATGAAATTTCAGTCGCATCTAACGATCACTCCATCTCATTTCCGAACGTGTTTTTCATCCAATCACGCAGCCACGTCTGAGGAACATTGGTGGAGAATTGCGTACATTTGCATGTTGAGTTGTGCTTTTCCATTGATTCAATTCCACTCAATTCCAACAGGTGGCGAAAACGTCCGTGCGCACTTTGCCATAGGGTTGTGTGTCAAACTCAAGGGGTGCTGGCCAGTTTTCATAGGCGCACATACAACCGAACAAGAACGCAATTCCTCACCCGTGCTGGGAAGGGTCCCCATTCAGCGCCGTCACGGCTCGTGACGCACCGTCACACACCGTCACACACCGTCACACACCGTCACACACTGTCACACACCGCATGGGTGACGTTGTTGTCATGACAATGACGGTAAGTGGTCCGACGTTGTCAGCGGACGAGATTGGCGCGTCCGATCGATCTGCACCGTCCCAACTTCAACGTCGGCCAGCCACGTCAAGTCCTCGCTCCCTGTCAAGATGTCGCTCCCTGGCGGGTTTTCTCAGCACTGTCCGTCATATCCGACTGAGCCCAGTTACGCTCACCACCAACAGGGAGTGCGACGGCGACCTTGGCGAGCGCGCAACCATCCCACCGCCTGAAGCGCCCTAACCCTAACCTAACCTAACCTAACCTAACCTAACCTAGCAAACGTCATTGATCAGCCGCCACCGGACAGCCGGACGTGCGGCGTCCGGATGCCACCTGACACCCAAAGCCCTTGTCTGCCACCGCCACCTGACACCAAAAGCCCTTGTCTGCCACCGCCACCTGACACATAGAGACAATGTCTGCCACCGCCACCTGACACCTAGAGACAATGTCTCCCACTGCCACCTGACACCAAAAGACCTTGTCTGCCCACCTGACAAACCTGATGCCACCTGCCATTTAAAGGCAATACCTGCCGATGCCACCTGACACCTGAAGCACCCAAACCTGACAATGTCTGCCACTGACACCTGACACCTAAAGACAATGTCTGACATTGATACCTGCCACCTAAAGACAATGTCTGCCACTGACACCTGACATCCCCGCCTCCACGACCGTCCCGACGACGACGACGACGACGACGCCTCATGACGTCACCTGAGATGACGACTGATGACGTCACCTGAGAGCCGACTGATGACGTCACCTGAGATGACGACTGATGACGTCACCTGAGATGACGGCTGATGACGTGGCTCGCCGCCCGGCGGACGCACCTGTTCCACCACCTGTGCATACTGGACACAGGAGTGTGGCGTTGCTGTCGCGCCCTTTCGGCGCCTCCTGCCGCGCCCCTGTCCGCTTGGCTCCTGTCGCGATGACGTCACACGAGAGCCGCCGACGACGTGAACGACGACGTTGCTGTCACGCCCTTTCGGCGTCTCCTGTCGCGCAGGCGTACCTGCTGAACATCCCCAGCTGGGACTGGAAGCGCGGCGACGACGTCATCTGCCTGGCCGAGCTGAAGCTGGGCTTCATCGCGCAGAGCTGCCTGGCGCCCGGCTTCTCCACCATGATGGCCAACCTGTTCGCCATGCGCTCCTTCAAAACGGTACGTTGTGTGTTCGCACGTGCCGTAGTGTCACTGAAGTGGTGATGATGATGACGATGATGATGATGATGATGATGATGATGATGATGATGATGATGATGATGATGATGATGGTGATGATGATGATGATGATGATGATGATGATGATGATGATGATGATGATGATGATGATGATGATGATGATGATGATGATGATGATGATGATGATGATGATGATGATGATGATGATGATGATGATGATGATGACGATGACGATGACGATGACGATGACGATGACGATGATGATGATGATGATGATGATGATGATGATGATGATGATGATGATGATGATGATGATGATGATGATGATGATGATGATGATGATGATGATGATGATGATGATGATGATGATGATGATGATGATGATGATGATGATGATGATGATGATGATGATGATGATGATGATGATGATGATGATGATGATGATGATGATGATGATGATGATGCGCTCCTTCAAAACGGTACGGCGATGACATCGGCGGTGGCCGCGCCGCTGGTGAGCGTGTGGCGGCCCAGTGGGACGTGGTGTGGCGGTGACGTCTGACGAGGGTGTCCGCCTGTCGTGTGGTGATGTCAGTCTGGGGGAGGGCTGTGTGGCGGTGACGTTTGACGAGGGTGTCCGCCTGGCGTGTGGTGATGTCAGTGATGGGGGGAGGGCTGTGTGGTGGCCGGTCCGGATCCAGCGCGACGCTGAATCGTTGAGTTTAGCGTCAGCATTGGCTAGGACTCGATGCATGTTCGATACTGAAGGTGAAGTTGGCGTCAATTTGCATCTCTGGATGTCGAAGAATAGCGTTTTTCGGCACTATTTTGGGATTTTTCAAAATGATGCAAACGCTTCAACATCATCCAACCTTTAATCTATTTTAATCTATGTGAAGAAATGTAACATCGCACATTGCAGTATCTTCCAACAATTAATCATACCATGCTCGACATTTGAAGCAAGTATCTGTTATTTTGGTTGTAATGAAAAACAAAGCACGATACTTCTCAAGTTTTAGTGGCAATTATTGACCATTCAACTAATCATGGGGGTCAATAAGTTAATGGAATGTAACAGCTGGGTGCTAATCGCGATGTCTCGTCACGTTCAACACACTGGAGCCTGTTTCATTTCGCTGCCGCTCTTCCTTTGGGAACGCCAGGAGAACTTCACCCCCCCCCCACCAATACCTCCCTTCATCACCACCACCCTCCACTGCAGTGCTAAGGGTGAAAAAAAATCCTGTACGCGATCGAGGATTGACGCTTACTTCCTACATTTGAAGCACAAAGTGTCATCGTATGACCCTGATATTCAAAAATTAACTGAATTGGTTCGGGAATCATCTTCGTTGTTCGGCGGTCAAATTGGTAAAATGTAAAGCGTGCGTGTCTTTCTTAGCGTACAATTAATACACGACAATATCACTCTCACCTATGTGGTTTGATGTTCAAAGAACACCATCCATAGTTAAATGCACTAAAAATACCACAGCATTCACGAATGTGTCTTAAAACTTCACGAAGACGGCCAGTGCTTAGCACTTACCATACTATGCTCTCACTTAGCTCTGACCAGACTACGCCTAACACTGATCATTCTATCCACTGACCTATCATTTACCGTACTATGTTTAGCACTGCCCATACTATCCACTCACATAGCACCGACCATACTACCCACTAACGTAGGTAACACTGCCCATACCATGCTTGGCGCTGACCTGACTACTATCTTCTTCGTGATGTGTTTCTGATGTATCAGTGACAGATCAGATCGGCTATAGTGCTGGTCTGCGACGCGCAGGGTACTTGATCCAGTAGCATATGGACATAGACTTATTATCCAGTAGCATCTAAGTTTGATTTGACTTGATCCAGTAGCATCGGGCGATCTCTATCGTTGTTAATCGGCATCGTGGTGTGGGCCTATACTCCGGGGTTCTATAATGCAATCCTATATTGCCACCGTGAAATTCATCGGTTCGAAGCACTCCTGGATACTCACACTTATTACATTGATGTCTTTTTTTGCAATTTGGTTTAGTGGGTATCCTGGATGTTATCAGGTGGTTGATCAAAAATGTTCTAAAATGTTCTATTTAAAGGTGAAATGTCTTCGTGGAAATTGAGAAATGGAATATTCGCCTAACTTACGGAAAGTATGTCCACTTTGAATTGGTCGGTGATAAAAAAGCAAAGTTGGAACACAACTGACTAGCATGCGACATTTTTTCCTACTAACAGTGCATACCTAGAATGTAGGTTATTCCCGATGAGACACAAAGAAGAGTTTGGGCTCACTTCCATTGTTTTGAGGACGTCTAGTGGATATTTTGGATATCTGCAGTTTGATATTTATTTGTCAGTCACTCGATATCCCACTTTAATTAACCTAACTTGCTGACTATGCTGTTGGTTTTGACCACGTGGTTTTACACTAAGCGGTCGAATTGCGATGGAGCATGCTTATCAGCTGGCTTAGTTACCATCTCTGCTCTGCCTTGTCCCTCTGAGAACTCATATTCTGCCATCTGTCGAAATAGCTCCTGGACGATGAATTCGGCGCAGATTGCCTGGCTGGTAGCCTGACCCGCAATCCGTGGTGTGCTGCGGCACAGTCTACATGTTCAGCTCATTCTGCCCGTGGTGTACAGGCCACGTTTAAAGGCTCCCTGGCAAGTCTCCTTGTTCACGAAACTCCAATGCGACTATGGTAGCATATATAATTATTGGGTGGAGAATGATGTTCTTTTTTGGTGCCTTTGCACCCATTAAGCCTGTCCAGCACCCTTGAAGTTTAACAGAACAATACGGGGAAGCAACCAGGATGGCTTTCCGGACCTGCTGCAACCAATGTGAAGGCACCCCTGAAAACGCATGCAATTCTTCACCAATGACGGAACTGTGACACAAAATAGCACCAGATCGGCTGTTTCTGCCCAGTATTCGGACCCATTTCGCACACTGAATTACACCGAAATTATACTTATCCATTACACCAAAACGCATCGCTCGTTCAGAACGAAGTCAGCTGTCGTGACCGCTGCTGCACGAACGTCGCCTCGGGGCGTCTTCGCAGGGCTGCGGCGGTGTCCAGGTGGCCCGCACCGGGACAACGCGGTCGGCGAGCTGCAGCTGAACACACGTCCGGCCCCTGCCAATACACCCGCCACAGCACACTCTACAGGGGCCGCCGCCGCAGCTGTCTGCTGCCCACACTCTACACGGGCCGCCGCCGCAGCTGTCTGCTCCACACTCTACACGGGCCGCCGCCGCAGCTGTCGGCTCCACACTCTACACGGGCCGCCGCCGCAGCTGTCTGCTCCACACTCTACCGCGTCCACACTCTACACGGGCCGCCGCCGCGCTGTCGGCTCCACACTCTACACGGGCCGCCGCCGCAGCTGTCTGCCCCACACTCTACACGGGCCGCCGCCGCCGCAGCTGTCTGCTCCACACTCTACACGGGCCGCCGCCGCAGCTGTCTGCTCCACACTCTACACGGGCCGCCGCCGCAGCTGTCTGCTCCACACTCTACACGGGCCGCAGCGCCGCAGTTGTCGGCTCCACACTCTACACGGGCCGCCGCCGCAGCTGTCGGCTCCACACTCTACACGGGCCGCCGCCGCAGCTGTCTGCCCCACACTCTACACGGGCCGCCGCCGCAGCTGTCGGCTCCACACTCTACACGGGCCGCCGCCGCAGCTGTCTGCTCCACACTCTACACGGGCCGCCGCCGCAGCTGTCGGCTCCACACTCTACACGGGCCGCCGCCGCAGCTGTCTGCTCCACACTCTACACGGGCCGCCGCCGCAGCTGTCGGCTCCACACTCTACACGGGCCGCCGCCGCAGCTGTCTGCTCCACACTCTACACGGGCCGCCGCCGCAGCTGTCTGCTCCACACTCTACACGGGCCGCCGCCGCAGCTGTCTGCTCCACACTCTACACGGGCCGCCGCCGCAGCTGTCTGCTCCACACTCTACACGGGCCGCCGCCGCAGCTGTCTGCTCCACACTCTACACGGGCCGCCGCCGCCGCTGTCTGCTCCACACTCTACACGGGCCGCCGCCGCAGCTGTCAGCTCCACACTCTACACGGGCCGCCGCCGCAGCTGTCTGCCCCACACTCTACACGGGCCGCCGCCGCAGCTGTCGGCTCCACACTCTACACGGGCCGCCGCCGCAGCTGTCTGCTCCACACTCTACACGGGCCGCCGCCGCAGCTGTCTGCTCCACACTCTACACGGGCCGCCGCCGCAGCTGTCTGCTCCACACTCTACACGGGCCGCCGCCGCAGCTGTCAGCTCCACACTCTACACGGGCCGCCGCCGCTGTGCTCCACACTCTACACGGGCCGCCGCCGCAGCTGTCAGCTCTACACGGGCCGCCGCCGCCGCAGCTGTCTGCTCCGCACGAGACCGGTCGGCGCCGTGGCCGGACGTCCGCCACTTGTTTGTCAGCCGGCCTCTGGGGAGCGAGAGTTCCCGGTGGGATCGGACAATAACAGACGTGAAAAACGGAGCGCAGCATATTTCACAAGAGCCGCGCTGCGGCAAGTCCCACGCAGACGCGTTGCCGTAGCGACAGCGCACTGCTGGATGAAACACTTCGTGCATTTGTTGGTGAAGAAGACAGCCGACGCCACCACACGGTGGCAGGACGGCCAAATTCACCCACACAAACACACACACTGTTAGTGAAGACCAGCGAATTATGGTGAGGTGCATGTTAAAATGTGGCTGGTGGTCGTCACATGGAACGAAGTCGCCACTCAGCATCATCAGCAGCAGTGGCGAGAGAAGAGCGAGCGGCACGGCCCGTCCCGCTACCCGTTTGTCGGCTGGCTTCTGGGACGATAGCTCGGCGTGGGCCGCGAGCGGGAGGAGGCGGGGCACGGTCTGACGCCGTAAGCCGCCAGTCCCGGACTCCCCCCGGTGGGCCACGCCCCCGGGCCGGACACGCCCCGGACCGGACGCGACCTCCGGGGTCCGCTGCAGCAGGCGGACGAACGGAGCGGGCCGGCGGCCTGACGCGAGACAAACCTGGCGCACTGGTGGAGAACTGCACACACATTATCTTCGGGGGCGGATTAATTTGATGACAACAGGCGCTGACAGCGTGCACGGGTGCTCTCTCATAGGGAGGCTGATGCCGAGTTTCACGGGTGCTCTCTCATAGGGAGGCTGATGCCGAGTTTCACGGGTGCTCTCTCATAGGGAGGCTGATGCCGAGTTTCACGGGTGCTCTCTCAGGGAGGTTTAGGTGCTCTAGGGAGGTTCGGGTGCTCTCATAGGGAGGCTGATGCGGTTTCACGGTGCTCTCTCATAGGGAGGCTGATGCCGAGTTTCACGGGTGCTCTCTCAGAGGTGATGCTGTTTACGGGTGCTCTTCATAGGAGGCTGATCTGAGTTTCACGGGTGCTCTCTCATAGGGAGGTTGATGCTGAGTTTCACGGGTGCTCTCTTGGGGAGGTTGAGTGAGTTTCACGGGTGCTCTCTATAGGGTGGAGTTTCACGGGGCTTAGGGGGAGTGGTACGGGTGCTCTCTCATAGGGAGGCTGATGCCGAGTTTCACGGGTGCTCGGCAGGAGTCAAGGGTCGAATCTCAACTTCGGGGCGATACCCGGCGGCAGGCACCCTGAAAGGAACCCAACAATCCACTCATGACCCAACTTAGTGTTTGATGTGCACTCACTTATTAATTGTAAAGCTCAGTACAAAGAATAATGGCAAAACGAAGCGGGGAAGTCGCCACATAGTTCCTTGGGATATTTGTTGCTTTCTTCATGACAATTTCGAATACAAATACATACATACATTGATATATATGCATATACATATACCTATATGTATTTACATACATACATATATATATATATATATATATATATATATATATATATATATATATATATATATATATATCTATATATATATATATGTATGTGTGCATACATGTCAAGCACGATGATGATACTGTGTTTATGGGTTAGGAAACAGCATGCTCTACACAGGACCATCTTCTGAGCTTATTTCTGCATACAAACCATTTGCAATTCCGGTCCCTCGTATCTGCTGATAGCTTTGGATAACAGCATTGTGCTCTTACTTACAGCTAGATAGGACAATATATTTTGTGGTTCCCTGCTTTTTCCTTCAGTTTTTCCCTCGCTTCGTATGCTATTGCTGATTTGTGGGTGCTTTTATTTCGTAATGTTGTGTTTTTTTGGTGAATGGCATCTACCTTGTTCTTACCCTTACTGTGTTACGTTTATTTCTGTGATTGCCTAACTGAATCCCCGTGACGTCAGCTCGTTCCATGGAATGCCACGTTCACTCTTGCCACGTAAACAATATATTTGCATTTATTTCCCCAGTTCTCGTAATTTTAAAGGCTGCATGGCTTCGCATTATACGCCAGTTTTCTGCGTTCATTCAATCACTTAGTTGGCATTCCGACTTGCCGTTTATTTTCACGCTTCGTTCTTTTGCACCCGCAGCGCGTGTTTTCTGTGCGGTGGCGCTTCCGTTTTTAATTGGCCTGTTGTTTGTTGGCGGCCTTGTTTGCGCGCCCGGCGGACGCCTTTTGATTGCCTGCTGCTGAGTTTGCGTCCCTGTCGCCCGTTCTGCTTCAGTTCCGCTTCAATGCAGCACACTGGCTCTGTTGGTGGCGCGACTGTGGCTGACACGCTTGTCAAGCGTCGGCCCCGCAGCCTGCTGCCTGCTGACCTGACCTCCGTCGTCGCCCGGGGCGTACGTGACTGCGGTCCGACAGTGGACCGGGTGGTCAAAAAGTGGACCGGGTGGTCCGCCGTGGCCTGTATTTACGGACCGTGTCCGGGTACGGTGGTCCAACTGGTCGTCTCCGATTGAAATTAACGGTGGCGTCTCAAAAGGATGGTCCGCTTCGTGGCCTCTCAGCTATACGACCGAGCTGATCCTACCGATGGGGAGGTAGATGTACCGTCAGTGAGATGGACGCACCGTTAGTGAGATGGATACGGTAGCAATTCCATTGGGTGCCGGTGTGGTTGTGACAAATTTTCATTAGTGGTAAAAATCATAGCGCGAACTATTCATCAGTGGTATGAAATTGTCTGTTGTCTGTTTCCTTGGCAGACAGTCCCAATGTTCGGTCTTCAGATGGTTCGGTTTAACGATGTGCAACGAAATGGCCTTTGCACTTTACAAACCCCATTACTGCAAGTGTTGTTAAATGGAGATGAAGTAAACTTGAGTGAGTCTTCCCATGATGAAGTTTAGCTTGCATGAAGTAAAGAAAAGGGCATGCACGTGGTTTGGAGTGCCTGAGTAACATCCCCGCATGCCATACTTATTGTTTGTTGCAACATTTCAATATATCTATTTTGTTATCTTTTGTGACTACCATCCACAAAAGGGACGATATGGTTATTGTGGACAAGGTTATCGTGGAAGGCAGGGTTCTGGACGGTGAGATTGGGCCCATTGACGCAAAGCTGAAAGAAAAAGGAACGAAATGCGCGGAGAAAGCTTCTTCCGCTTTTGTCGGTCGGCTACCGATTTATGGCCAGCACAATGCCTCCATTCAGCGCAGCTTCAGTTGCGAGTGCTTTCCCATACAGGCTGACAGTTGATATTCACCCATGCTTTTCTACTATGCTTTCTGAATGCAAACAATTTCTAGACCTTTCTGGTCGAATTAAATTAAACCAAGAACACGCGGCAGGAGACCCCGGAGTCTGACGTTTTCCGGGCAACTGCCCGACAAGTTCAGCCCACTTTGTCGCGGGGGGATGAGTAGTCTAGGGGCAAGTTGCCCGTCTCACAATCGAATGGTTGTGGGCTCGAGTCTCGCCTGTCGCTACTCTTCGCCCGCGGCCAATCGGCGTGAGAGATTGGCGACGCTACATGACTCAACGGTCGATGTGTCGTAAAACCAACCAACCAACCAAACAACCAACCAACCACTGTCGCGGGGTGTAGCTGACAACCAGCGTCGGCTCACAGGTCAACAGGTCTAGGTCAGCAGGTCTAGGTCAACAGGTGACGTCCTTCCACTGGCGTCGCCTGAGGACTCTGACTCGCCCCGGGCAGTACTCCAGCTCTACTCATGGAGACTCTTGCCGCCTCGGTAGCTCAGCTAGTTAAGAGCGCTGGCCTGCACTGGTCTCCCCTGTCCTGACGACACAGGGTTCGAGTCGCTTCATGCGGTCGTATTTAGCACCCGGCCGGGAGTGTCAGTTAGCAACTGGCCCGGTAAGGTCGGGGAAGAGCTACCGGGGTGGCTGTGTCGGTGCATTGGCGGCACGTGAAAACTTCGGCAAAAATTCTGCCGTTGAACTGAAATTCATGGTTCGGGCGGTGGGGCCAGTGTTCACGCAACCAGCTCTGGTTCCCTATATAACACTGGTCCGTAATGCCACCCCAGTAAGAATCCCGACATTTACTTCTTAAAATAAACATAAAATGCATCACGACGTAACGCCGCCCGACCCGGCTGCCAGCGGTCGGAGCAGGGCGACTGGGCGCACCACTACCTGCGCGGCGCCGCCACCGAGATCTATGACGAGCGGCTGAGCGGCTCCTTCACCGGCCTCACGTTTACCGAGGCGTCCGAGTGAGTTGTCGCCTGGACGCCGGCACGTGCCGGCTGGGCCGGCGGCTGGGCCGGCCGGCGGTCGTCAGGGGCGTGACCTGGGAACTGGGCGGCATGCAGTCGGATACTTTTGTGATGTGGCGTGACTCGCGAGGCGGTGGCATGCAGTCGCCGAGCGTTCGGGTTGGGTGCCTTCTGGTGAGGTGTGGGGTGTGGGTGCCTGAATGGGGTGTGAGGTGTGGGTGCATCCTGGTGAGGTGAGGGGTGTGGGTACCTGACTATGAGGTGTGGGTGGATGGCTGTGAGGTGTGGGGTGTGGGTGCTTCCTGATGAGGTGTGGCGTATGGGCACCTCCTGGTAATGTGCGGGGCATTTGGCTGCCTGGTTGCGAGGTGCTGGGTGTGGGTGCTTCCTGATGAGGTGTGGCGTATGGATACCTCCTGGTAATGTGTGTGGGGCAGTTTGGCTGCCTGGTTGCGAGGTGCTGGGTGTGGGTGCTTCCTGATGAGGTGTGGCGTATGGACACCTCCTGGTAATGTGCGGGGCATTTGGCTGCCTGGTTGCGAGGTGCTGGGTGTGGGTGCTTCCTGATGAGGTGTGGCGTATGGACACCTCCTGGTAATGTGCGGGGCATTTGGCTGCCTGTTTGCGAGGTGCTGGGTGTGGATGCATGCAGTGTGTGAACTGCACCAGTCGCTGAATCAGCTCTTCATCGCTGAGGTATAGGAATTGTTTGCGGCGATCGATCAGTGAGAATGAGAGAGTCTGGTGATCGGTGAGTGAGAATGAGAGTGTCTGGTGATCGGTGAGTGAGAATGAGAGTGTCTGGTGATCGGTGAGTGAGAATGAGAGTGTCTGGTGATCGGTGAGTGAGAATGAGAGTGTCTGGTGATCGGTGAGTGAGAATGAGAGTGTCTGGTGATCGGTCAGTGAGAATGAGAGTGTCTGGTGTTCGGTTCCAGGTCCTTGGCGACGCGTTTTCAGGTATTTGTCTAGCTCTGAACATGTGCCGCGGCACACAACGACGATGACCAGAAAATAAAAGTGTTCAAGGACGAAGTAATAAAATTAAGTGTTAATATAATCAATGAAACAATTAATAAACTAATACTTAATGAAAATATAATAAAATACAATAATAATAAATAAATTATAATATGATAAATTATAATATAGTGAAATTATAACAAAATAAAGTTACAATGAATGAAGTAATATATAAAATTATGTTAAATTATATAATATAATAAAAGTATATTATGGATAATTAGTCAAATAAAATAAAATAAAATCATAAAATAAAATGGTGCTCACTGGTGGAGAGACAACGAACGCTACAGGGACCAACAGAAAACACACTGTTCGGGGCCCAACTGTTCAGGGTTGAACAGAAAATAGAATATGCACGCAAGACAAAGAAAGGTGATCAATCACAGACGACTGAGAAAACGGCTCACCGGTTGTTGTGCTTTGTTCACCGACATGTTCGAACAAAGAACGCAGTCACAGCTACGCAGCAAAACATTGCTCACAGACAAACAGAGAGCGAACTGTTCAGGTTGATGAAGGAGCGTGGCTACGGAAAGGCAGATGGTTCAAAAGTAAAAAATCAGCGTGCTGCGCGTCAAACTCGATAACTGAGCGTCCAGCAGCATCTGAACCATCATCGAATGCATTTAATAATAAGTTTGACATTTTTTTATATGCAACGTCTTGTTTTTAGTTCTACGTAGTGGTGCATGGTGCGGTATCTATAATGTTGCGGAGAGCTGTGTTGAGCATAGTCTCATCTATATTACGTAGGCGTGCACTGTACAGGCCACTTTTACCAGGCATGGATGGAGTCTCAAAATCATTGGTAGGGTACTCATGCTACCTCTGTTATACAGGATAGAGTGAATAGGGCTGGGTAGGTAAGTTAGATAGACGTTGATGAGTGCCGGGCATGTTGGTGGATTGTTCTTTGGAATTAGGAATGTGGTGTTGGTTGGGGTGTTGAGTGTCCTTTTGCCAGGATCGTGGTGTCTTCCCTTAACAGATTTAACCTGGATGTGCCTTTGTGGCTCTTAGTAAGTCATAGACTGAGCACTCTATGACTGTATGGCTTTATGATCTTTGAGGTAACGAGTGAGAATAGGCGGTTTACACGGTCAACGGGTTGTGCACAGCTACAGCGGTAACTACTGACAGGAGGCCATCTCAAACGCCAGATAGGAAACGGCGTGGCGCCTTGCCGAATGACCAACAATGGAGCCGCACTTGTAGGTCTTCTCACTATAAGCCCACTCTCCTGCGATGCCATTCCCGCCCTCACATACACAATATCCACAATATTCACAATATCCACAATATCCACAATAGCCACTGTACGTGGAGGGCACGTATCGTAAAATAAATAAATAAATGAATAAATGTAAAATTCAGGTATCTTGTGGGTAATGAACACTTCGCGCCTGGCGATCCACGGAGTCTGGATGCACAGCTGGAAAAATACAGACGCCCTGCAGCTTTCCCAAAGCACTTGTGCGCTCTCAACAGTCCCGGTCGTTGTCTAAAGCAGGGCACAGTTTGTTATTGTGAGCTCAAGAACGCGACCAGGCCACAGTTGTAAAATGGCGCCTTTACGACGCCGAGCGACACCAGATGACACCGCAATGCCGACAGCACCCGTCCGTGCATCGCTTCCGTCAGAAACAGAGGAGCGTCCGCAACGGCACTCAGCCCGGTGGTCTCTCCCTGAATTACTGTCGCTGCTGGATTTCATCCCAACTCGTTGTACTATCTCATATGCAGAACGAACAAACCTCGAGTTTCTTTGCGACGCATTCAACGGCGTGGTTATGCAGCGTCGCCAACCTCTCACGCCGTTTGGTCGCGGGTGAACTCGGTAAATTCCGTCGGACGCGAGATTTGAACCCACGGTCTTGCGATCAAAAGCCTAGCCCGCTGCCAACTGAGCTATCGCGGCCGCCTCTCGTATGCGGATGTCAGTGCGCTTGACTTGTTTTCACCCGGTCCGTGTGCAGAAAGCCGCGGTCCATTCCATTCGACTACATTCCATTAAAAGCTATGAAATTGATGATTGCAGTAGCTCGGTTGGTAGGGCGTTGGACTCTTGGTCGTCAGACCGTGGGTTCGAATCCCACAACAGGCGATATTACCGAGTCCACCCGCGACGAGTCAGCGTGAAAGGCTGGCGACCCTGCGTGGGCTAGCTGTTGAATGCGCCGTAAGACAGTGCATGGTTCGTTCGTTCAAACTATGAAAGCATGCTGAAAGCAGACTAACAATGGCACTCTACTAGCTTTGGAGTCTTCGGACGGTAACTCCTAGTCCTGGACGGATCGTGTTTGCCCTATCAAATGGGTGGTGACAAGATTCGTTTCCTACTGGTGCGTTGAGCAGGGGTGATTTTTCTCAAGTTTGTCGGACGAAAGTCGCACAAATATGGGATTGTTTCCAAATCTAGGCATCCTAGCGGGAGGTCTAACCAGCATCTCTCTATTGGCTGCTCTACTGCACTTCATGATGCGAATTTTCCGACAATGTTAAGTATGACGTATATACTCTACTGCCCCAGTCTTCACCATGGTTTGCCCCTCCTGTCGGTCTAATCCATACCTGGACTTTAGCATGGCATGGATTCAGCATAAACACATCGTCAACTGATTTTGAGTCAGCAATTCATTCATGAATGTATTCATTCAGCACGCTCGGGCGGTCCACAGTGAATAAATGGCCATTAGGTTGTCAGAGTCGCGATAAATATCGCAGTAATGACACGGTTCAAAACATCGCACATGCAAATCAAAGCGATAACAAGGCCACGATTATCCACGCAAAAGTGCAATGAGTTTGAAGAAATCTGTCCCGCGGAGTATCACGGTAGAGTATCAGTCCACACGAAATGCGTGAAAATATCACGCATTTGTACCTAGTTTATCCCTCAGTTTCAGTTTCCATCCAGTTAACGCACCAAAGACGGTCAAATATGACGTCTGTGCCTTCATCCTCTCTGAAGCATTCCACCCGGCAGTTAGTCGTAAGATTAATGGCACATAGTGGACCTTGATTGATTATTTGGGCTTAGGGGCTGTATAGTGGACCTGTCCAATACATTCCATTGCCATCACACCGCATGTTAAACGCGCCGATACGCCCCATCTGATCTGAGGCGGACACCTACACAGTCCGGCGCACCCAAATAAACGCGGCGTACACCTGCTCGCTGATCCTACTGAGTGAAGGCTAGCATCCGTCCTCTTCCTCACCGTCGTGTGGCTGGTGCAGCGGTACGGGGACGAGGAGGAGGAGGAGGAGGAGGCCGAGAGGACCTGGAAGAAGACGTACCACCTGGGTGTCGATTTCAACATCCACCTAGGGCCTCTGGGGCCCACCTTTTACAACATGAACTTTCAGGAGGCAGCGGAGTAAGCCGACGTTTGCTATCCTCTCTGTGCCATATTTAGTAGCTAAATGATAACGAGACACGCAATTTAAATTACAAAGCACTTCAATGTCCCACGCCAACTTTTTCGCCCATATTTGGATCTTATATTTAAAGTGGCGAGTACTGGTGACATGTTGGTGTGGTGTATTGGACTGCTATATTTAATTTCGTGTCTCGTTGTTATTTAACTGAACGGCTAGGCGTGCTTGACTCCTCTTCCCCGCCAACGGTATTCTCGCATCAGTCTGAATCATCGCATCAGAGGTGAATGTTTTCTTCCGGACGCGCCCGAGAAAACAGCCGCTGTTCAGCAGAAAATGAGCACCTCTGTGTGACCTTGAATCATCGTCAGCAGGCGTTGAGCACATCTGATGGGAACCCAGGTGGTAGGCACGCGCAGCTGGGGTGGCCAGTAACCCAAGCCGTCGCGAAGCGCATCATAGGTTTCGCCGGGGTACGGGTACGCCTGGCAGATCAACTTCAGTTTCAGTTTGGAAGCGTCACACTCGCTGAACTTGGGGGAAATTTCGTTGTGGGAAAATTTCGTCAATTTGCATCGTCATGGCGGTTAGATTATGAGTATCGCTAGCTTTTTCAAGATGCTATTCGGCTACTCCCCCTCTCGTGCCTATTATAGTCTCTGACAAGTTGAATCCAGGAGAGAACACGGAATGTCTGTCACATGCTGACCCCTTCTACTCCACTCCACTGGAGTGTATGCGATAATGTGCATTCGCGCAATATCACGTTCAATATCATGCAGTTGCCACCCCATCGAAAGAGTTTCATTGGTGCTTGCATTGAATGGGCTCCCGTGCTTCATGTTTCCACATACTCCATCCCTTATTTCTCCGCTCTCACGTTTGCTGCACTTAAGATGTGAGAGGGTATGGACGTGGATTCTGGGCGTGAGGAGTTTTTTGGTGTGGAAATTGACCCAGTGGGTTTGGAGAACGACTGCGACGCGTTGCCTGGTTCTGGATTAGCAGGTCAAAATTTGGCTGGGTCACCGGGCGCCGCAGGGTTCGCAGCCGGGCGATCTCAGCTGCCTTTGGTGATCCAAAGGGCGATCATCTCCGGGCGATCTCATCTCCAGGCGATCTCATCTGCCGTGTCTGTTGGGGGACTGAATGAACTGGGGTGGTAGTGATCACCGAGTACGCTGTCCGCGGCTTTAGACGCGAGTGCGTTCCACAAATCGGGCTGATGCGAGAAGGCGGAGACCGGAGGACAAGCTCGCAAGCCTCGCTTTGGGTGCTTCGCGCTTATCCTGCCCCCCATCCCCGCCTGGCCAGAGTAAGCCACCGTCGCGGCCGTGCACCAGTGCTTCTCCAGCACCCGTGCCCCTTCCATGCCGTCCTGGTGTTGGTGGTGAGCAACTCGGGAACGTGCCACATCGTAGTGTGCTGAAGATGCTCGCCGGGTTGAATTTTCAGTGCGCGCTCTCCTCGTTGATATTGGCAAGTGTTTCGATAGACGTGGTGTGGTGTCTTGCGCACTGTACTGATTGTCTTGTTCACCGTGTGTGCGTGCTTTTGTGCGTGGGGCACTTGCGATTGCGCCTGCTGTGGACTCAGTAAGTGGAGGTGCGTGCGGTTTCGTTGAATGTATGCACAGCACAACATTTACCGCTCGCGCTAAGCTGTTTACTGCCCTCCAGGCTGCCCGATGGGCACGCACCTAGGGTACCTGAAACGGAGAGAAACAATGGCTTCGTGGCAGGGGACGAGGCTATATAGGGCAGCTGACTCTCTTCTATATATATATATATATATATATAGCAGAGTCTCTTCCCATATTCTTCGCATAAAACAATGACTCATATCATCGCGCAATAGGCTGCATCATGTTTTCGGGGGCTCAGCTGTTTGCTCCGGCTCCACCCCAAATACTTCTGCCATGATCTTCCCACGCTATCTTGCATCTCAGAATCTTAAAGGTCAGCTTGAACGCGTTCAATCCGCAAAGGATACCTCAGAGACATCAGAAATGGTCTATCTCCCGCTCAGGTGGCATTGCCATTTTCCAAGTGGATTCCATTGCTCCTCAAATGATATTTTGATCGCGCTAGCTAGGAAGGGCACGTGGAGTACAAGAAGACCACCGTAAAAGAGCAGCAGGTAGGATACTTCCCGCACAAGTGTTTTAAGCCATAGGGATTCTTCAATGAACTAACGTGTTATTTATCCTCAAATTATGTTCGCAAAGCCAGCTTAGGTCTAAGCCGCGATCCAGGTTGGTCTGTACATGCGGCATAGGTTGGCATTGTTGAGACTGGGAATGGACATTGTTCCAGCTCGAAGTCAGATCTTCTGACTGAGGATCATAAACTCTACAGTAATTAACAGCTCGACTTTACATTGGACTACGGAAGATGTACAGTTCTTGCCATATTCATGATGGAGTTGCGGCTCCCTTGAAGATTTCGAATGCACTTGTGAGAAGACTGATCTTGCTCGAAGATTGTATTGTTGTAAAACTCGAGTGCTGTGTGCATCAGTTCATAAGGGTATTTTAACCCAGCTAATTCTTCTTTCCAACCCAGCAAGTTCTTCAATGCAGACACAAATTGCAATATTTGAAACATGGTTTCGAACAGAGCTGCCTAGCTTCGCCGACGTCTCTTAAGCATTCAACAAAACGCTGAAAACCATTTTCTTCGAGGAATTGACCAGCAAAAACATTGCTATCTTTTGTCTTGACTTGATGGGGCATCCATAAGCGATGTATACATTTTGATGTTAAGAACTTTCACCACCCGAAATTTTCAATACATGTTCCCGTTTCCATTGGATGCATGTAGAGAGAAAATTTATCACCGAATCCATTTATTCGTAAATAAATTACTATAGGTTTGTAGTACCAATTTTACCAGTTACCGAGACAATTGCCAATTGTCAAGACAGCCACTGCGGAGAGATCTGTCTGTTGGGTGCTTTTGGGCGCACTTCATGCACGACCGCGGCCGATGGCTCCGCCCACACCGTCTCGCAGCGGGCCACGGGCTGGGAAGTGTCCCGAGTGGTGCTGGTGTTGAACCCGGGACCTCCGTGTCCGGAGCTCAGCACCTTGACCGCTCGGCCACCGCCGCGCCCGGTCGGCGGAGACACCCGCGTCGACACGTGACGGCTGAGGTGCCCCGTTCCGCAGTCGCCCGACACGCAGGCCTGGCAGAACGACTACCTGCAGGGCACCGGCTGCGAAATGTACACGGAGACGCTGAGCCCCTCGTTTGTGGGCATGGCGTTCCCCGCAGCGTCCGAGTAAGTGGGCGAGCCCCTCGGCTGTGGGCATGACGTTCCCCGCGGCGTCCGAGTAAGTGGGCGGCGGCCCACCGTCGACGACGCCGCGCGATCTCAGCAGAACGCACTGCACTAGTGACATCTATCGGCGGCCGGTGGGACTGGCCGGCGCGAGCTTCGTCCGGTCGCCGGCAGGTGGCGCGCAGTGCTCCGCCGATAGATGTCACTAGTGCAGTACGTGCTGCTCCCTGTAGACGCTGCCACTTTTGGTGGCGAATCTGGTCGCTGGTGAACTCAGTGTGCGTCCACCATGCGGTGAACGGCGGTAAACAGATGGTAAGTTTCGTCACGAATAGAAGGTCCCTTAGTGGCGAGATTACACGACGACAAATGGTACAAAGGTTTGCTACGTGACCGCTGTAGCTAACTGCATGCCCAACATCCCCCGTACCCCACCCTAACGCGAAGGCAGTTAGGGCCGACGTGCGGTAGTCGGGACGCCCTTATTTAGTTAATTGCATCGAAAGCCTGTCATACTATTGCACTTAGTTAGCTATGCACCCAAGTGCTGATCTGTAGTCTTACATTACCATGCAGTACAGCAGCAATTATTGATTTTATGTATTGCACCGGCTTCACTGAACCACTCACGTCACATGTGCCACTCTATCTGTGTTCCAAATCTTCCCCAGATCATCCTGCAACACTCTGGAGATCACGCAATAAAGACAAAGACACCGTAACATATTCAAGCCATCCACAATAAACTCGTGGGTATTTATTACATTACTACATACACATTTACACGCACAATACACTCGCACCTCGTGCCTCGATATTACATACATAATACACTCGTTCATCGGGCCTCCATGTTACATACACAATATACCCATGCCTATTGTTGAGTTTTGGAACAGATGTCAAAGAAAAAAAAGAATAGCTGTCACAGGCACACATAGAACATATAACAATTCCTCATACCAGTGGCACGGAAAGAGTCAGCAAGTGCGGAAAGTATGCCAAGAAGTCAGAAAGTATGATGATAAGTCAGCAAGTATGACAACACGTCACCGAGTATGATAGGAAGTCAGGAAATAGAACAGATCAATCCGACCGGTCCCATACATAAATTCCCCCAAAGGCGGCGACCAAGCTTGGGAACTGACAGTTGCATGAGTTCGTGTGGCAGTTCATTATACAGGACAGGACCTCTGGAATAAAAACGGCGCCTGCTCGTCTCTGTTCGCCCACTACCCCGACCCCCACCTCGCCCCCACCCATTCCCCTCCCCAGTGGGGCGCGTTCGGCAACCACACCCAGTGGCGCGCGGGTAAAAAAGATGGCTGCAGACTTTATTAAAAATTCTAGAGACTAGACCGTGCGACCCTAGCGACTAAGATTTTCAGCATGGAAGATTTCCGCGAATGATGATTTTCAGCATGGAAGTGCACGTGCATGCGAATACGGTTTGTTGTTATCGGCAATGCATGCGTTTTGCCTATATCACAGTGTATTATCACAGTGTATAAGCTGCATGTCCGTTACATTTTTGCGTACAGATTTTGGAGAGAGCCAGCGAGGTTCTCGCGTCATCTCCAGTGGTGGAGCTATTCACCTGGCCAAACGGTGCAATTCATCCGTGTGTATCTCCTTGCATTTCATTAGAACTTATTATATTTCAGAGATAGTTTCACACCGTCGCTACATTTGAGTACTTCGGACTGCCAGGCTCAGAGGTCATCTATGACTTTGTCAAACTGCCAACTATGTTGGTCTGAATGTAGCCCAGGAATGTAGCCCAACTACTTGCTAGCTCAATTCGACACGCTGCGTACTGCATCAGTGAACCAGGGAGCATGAGTCGACGAGTTCTCCCCGCGACTACCGAGGATGTTCTTATCAGACAATGCCGTCGGAGATGTCATTGGATTACGTAGACCGTGCTCCTCGATTTCTTGGAACTCATTGTTTCTTGTATGTGATTAGATTCCACCGGGAACACTTCCTTGCAAACTCGCTGTTTCTTGTATGCAGCGAAAGATTGCCGAAGACACCTTGCGAACTCAGTTCCTTGTACGGGAATATAACAGACGAGAACACTTTCTCGCGAGCGCCGTCATCACCGCCGGCTGTGCTGCAGGCTGTGCTTCACCAAGCTGAAGCTGCTGCTGCTGGCCATCGAGGCGCGCGGCGACGACGGCGCCGACAACAAGATCGCCATCAACCCGCGGCACATCAAGCTGCAGCCCAACACGCAGGGCTTCTTCATCGCGCAGTCGGCCGACGAGGTCAAACGGTGAGACGAAGTCGGCCGACGAGGTCAAACGGTGGGTCGGCCGACGGGGTCAAACGGTGGGTCGGCCGACGGGGTCAAACGGTGGGTCGGCCGACGGGGTCAAACGGTGAGACGAAGTCAGGCGACGAGGTCAAACGGTGAGACGAAGTCGGCCGACGGGGGTCAAAGCGGTGGGTCTGCCGACTGGGTCAAGCGGTGGGTCGGCCGACGAGGTCAAACGTTGAGACGCAGTCGAGCGGTCCAGCGGTGCGGTCCGATATAGTCTCACCGCTGTCGGGGACGACAGCGGTGAGACTGGTCCAACACCGGAGAAGAACGTTGGGTTCTTTCACGACGCATTCAACCGCTATGTCACATAGCGTCGCCAACCTCTCACGCCGATCAGTCGCGGATGGACTCGGCAAATGCCGTCGGTTGTGAGATTCGAACCCACGATCTTGCGATCAAGAGTCCGACGCTCTACCAACTGAGCTACTGCGACACCTCCGACACCGGATGTCGGAGCCGAGAGACTGGTCCGGCACCAGTGGTGCAGACCACGTGATCCCAGGTGTTTCAGGGATCCCGCTGGATGTGGTCGTTATGCACCCCCACATATATCCGCACTGTGGGCGTCTCCTACACTCTGATATGCGTCGCCCATTTACGTTGCTTGCTGCGTTCCTGTTGGGTGCCAAGTAAAGTAGCAAAATATTCGAGTTGCGATTTCCAGTACGCAAGTTATTCACCGAGTCAAACCACGAGATTCGTTGGTGTGTATCTCCTTGTATTTGTCATGATGGAAAGGAAAGTGTCGGTTTCTATTTCTGAAGGTACTTGTTGAAATGGAAATTTATTAAAATTCGTGTCGGAACTCTCATGACATAATGCAAGGACTAAATCAATCTAGATTATAAATATGTATATATATTTATATTTATATATATATATACATATATAATATATATATATATATATATATATATATATATATATATATATATATATATATGTATATATATAATTTTGATATATATAAAGATATATACATATACATATACACTTTTCATTGCCGTTTGAACAAGTATTTTTGGCAGATTTTCCTGACAAAGGAAGGTCGACATTTTCTAGAGGAAAATAGGAAAAATACCTGTCGGAATCCTTCTGCTGGTGTGTGTCCACTGAGACTGAGACTCGAAGAAGAGGCGGTGGCGGTCCAACTTCATGTGATTTTTTTCTTTCGCTCAGGGCGTGGTACTACTGCAAGGCATGTCACGAGGACATCAAGGACGAGACCCTCATCAAGAAGTGTAAATGCAAAAACTGTGAGTATCCGCCAGCCGTCATGTTCTGTACCTCGTCTGAAGCATCGACGTGTCATTTGTGTTTATTCATCGCATCACTTGAATTTATCGACTGAATGTGTTGCATGTCGTACATTAATTGCAACAACCCACACCGAGAAGGGGCTGACTATGATATCATTCATTGCATCATTCATTCATTACTGATGCATCATTTGGACATTCCTACAGATTTCCGACTACTTCTTACACAAAAGTAGAAAGTTGAAAAAATAAATGGATATCTTTTTGGTAGCAGCCTGCCTGTATAATGTTTGGCTATCCGCTCATTCATGGCTTACTACGTACTATTTTTGAAAAGTTAGATGCAACTGGATATAGCGTTTATTTGCAACATGCAACACAAAATGCGAACAATGGCCCTCTCTGAAAGCACAATATAGCAGTACTCGATCACATGCCTTCAAGTTGGACTGAAAGAAATCGCGGTCGTTACATAATTGTTTGGGACATGCATAGTTTTTTCTTCATATATGAATTGCCGTTGTGCATACGCAATAATTGCGTGCATACGTGGGAAAGACACCAATAGTTTTAAACATCCCATGTGTTTGCGTTTTCCTTCCCTGTCAAGGTTTTCTTGAACAAATAAACCAATGAACGAATATGTCAACCTCCCCACTAATGGTTGAAACGGCTGAAATTTTTTGCGGTATTTCGGATATATTTATTTGTTAACAGCCGATGACAGCTGAAATAACCGAGGAATTGCATCTAAGGCAAATTTATGAGTCGGTTCAGCAGCTGTGGAACATGTACACCATCTTGCGCAGCACGTGCACCATCTTGCGCAGCTGTGCACAGTCTATCACACCTACCCACAGCTCACAAAGCGCTGACACCTGTTTGTTTATTGGTTGGTTCACGACACACTTTATGCACATTCACGGCTAATGGCGCCGCCCACACTATTTCGCCGGTGGGCCGCGGGATTGGGAAATGTCCTGAGTGGCGCTAGAGTCGAACCCGGGACCTTTGGTACCCATAGCCCGACACCTTAACCACTCGGCCATCCCCGCCCCAAAGCGCTGACACCAGGTCACTGAGCCGGCAGAGCTGGTCTTTCCGACCTCAGGGCGACAAATATCGCCGCCGCACAACGCGACACCTGTCTGCCCTGCGTAAAAGCCTGTCCAATCGATGGCGTCCGCCGAGCGAGATCCAGTGAGGTGCCCTGGCGCGCCGGCTGGACACAGTGGCGCGTGCGACGTTTCCGGTCCGGCTGTGAGATGGTCGGCATCGGGGTGCGCTGCTAAAATCTCGCGCCGTTATTTGCCGAACAGAGTGGCGGCCGGCCAAATATACAGTTCAACGAACTCGACTGCGCGCAGGCTGCCGGAAACTAGGTCACGAAATTGTCCTCCGCGGCGACGGTTGGTTTATGGTCGGAGGAATTCATAGCGCATATTGCGTCAGGCAGATTTGTTCTCGAGACGAACGTCGCCTCATATTTCGATCACGATTTTCAACTTCCTATTCACGGCGCACAGGTGTATTATTTGTTGAAAACCTTATGACTTCGATTGGACATCGACTCGACTTCCAGTAGATTCCTACAACACCTCTGCCATCATTCTACCACAGTTGATGAATGAATGAAGACCTTTCTAATGAATATAAGAAAGGTCTATTGAATACCTTTCTTGACATTTGCACTCAAAGTAGCTTTAAACATAGTAATATTATCCATGGTGCACAGGAGAAACAGACCGTCGCTGTGACAATGACACGTGGACGTCAGCTCTGAATCGGTGCGATAACAACCGCTGCACGTAGATGAACCACTCTTCTCAAAATCCCTTCGTCGTGTTCTCTTTTTATGTTCATCTCAGTCATGTTCAACGTGTACGTCGGTCGGTCAGTAGCGTAATGGTCAATAGTGGATAGTAAGTCAATCGTGCTACTGGAATTGGTGTGTGGGGTAGGTGTCAAATGCAGACCAGGCGACACACCGAACGACGACACAACGACAAAAGGGAAACAGTACACTCCAATGGATCTAAGCAAAACCCATGCGCCTTGAACACAGCACTTGAAGAGAAAGCTTTCATTTGCAGGGCATTTCTTGATTAATTGTGCCTTCCAGCCGACGGCAATGAGCTACCATCATCAGCACATCAGCAACCATCTGTCATATAAATAGAGCTCTTGACTGCGCCCAAGGGTAGCGATGCACCATTCTGAGTGAAGCCCCTGAACAACAAATGGAAAGTGACCTCTCCGGCAGCTGCGGTTTTGCTGAGAGCGTGGAATCTCACAGGGGCGGATCCAGGAGGCGAATGGACGGTGTTCTCCCCCAAGTGGTCCATATTGTCCATATTGTGCACTACGATGGCAATTTCTCGAAATATAAGAGCATTTAAGAACCCATAAATGATTAGATCCCATTAAATAAAGAACCCATACAATGAATATTGGGTGAAACAGCCCCGACGGGTGCAACCTATCTTCATGTGATGAGATTTAAGTTGCCTGTCTCACAATCGAAAGATTGTGGTTCGAGTCTCACCTGTCGCTACTCCTCGCCCGCGACCAATCGGCGTAAGAGTTTGGCGACGCTACGTGACTCAACGGTCGACGTATCGTAAAACCAACGACCACCACATATGATGGGTTTTTCTGAATCGGATCATTCTTCGTGTCGAAATTTGCCCCACCTAAGCCAGGCTTCTGGATCCGCTCCTGTAGCCACCACGAGTCCAAGCCTGTTGGTGGCGTAGCTGTCTTCGCTGACTCTTCCAGTCAGCGCCCCAAGCTCCGTGTGTTTTCCTACGACTGCGGCAAACACCCACCCACGATGTCGCTTTTCACTTTGCGATAAGTGATACGCAACAGGGCTCGACACTGGGGGAAAAAGAAGAAAAAAGCGTCGACTGGAGTCGGCATGCGGTCAGCTGCATGCGGACCCTTGTACATGTAACCCTCGCACTGCCAGACCTGGCACTCAGTCGGGACTGTGTGCTGTTCTCTCGTCCTCGTCTACCGACGTGTACATGTGTACATCATCTACATGTGAACGAGTGCGTTCACACATGTACATGGTTGTGGTACTAACTGCAAAGCAGCCGTACACCTTTCGTCATCAGAATCCGACAAATTTAGCATGTCTAATTTTTCCGTAAAGCGGCCGTACGCTATATTTCATCAGAATCCGACCAATTTAGCACGTCCTATTTCCACCATGTATTGCGATCGAGAGGCCGCAGCTCGGTCTGCTGGTATCAGTGGGTGCAGCGGGCAGAGCTCATCTGCGCCGGAGGGCTCGTGTACCCCCCCTTTCCCGCACGCACGCACACACACACACACACACAACACACACACACCATAACATCGTTGGCGCAAAATCCCTAGATGTCGACGCGCCCCAACTCACACCACCACCCCGCAACGTCGTGCTCTGCTGAATGCCGAATCTCGACGGCTTGAAATATCTCACTGACGCGCGTGCCGTCGCGGCAGGCACACCTCCGCGGGAAAGATGGCGACAAATGTAGACGACTCTACTTATAACGGCATAGCGCCTGAATATTCACTAGGCCGCTTCATTTCAAACCGACATCACATTTTTCGCTTAACGCAGCGGAGTAAGAGCCGAGCGCGCTTGTAAACATCCATTTTTGTCGGTCACGTAGTATCTGGCGCTGGCGACACTGCTACCGCTCAGGCGATCAGCTTAGTCCTCGTGAGGAAGGGCCAGTTGGCAACTGTGTTGCCAGCTGGCATTGCGACGCCGGCAATTTTTGATCGGGGGCGACATGGTTCGTGGGCCGATTTTTGCCGCACAATATCGCAGGAATGCGATGAAGACTTCGAACTCCGATCACCCCGCATCAGAGGCGGACCCAAACTATCTGCCTGCAACATTCGTATTTCGCACATTCGTGTACGCAACAAAAACATCCACCTGGTGTTTCACGAGCGACAAACTTCAGCATAGGCTGCGTTCGGCTCGAAGCACGACTGCCAGCCAGACCCGCCTGTTGGCGTCATCGCCGCCAGACGGCTCGCGGCTCAAACGCAGCGGCCGGCCACCACGATCACGCTCATTCCTCAAGCCTCAGGCCTCGGCTTGAGCGAGGCTTCCTCATGCAGATCTCTTTAAATGAGACCTTAAATTTCCGCAGGTCTCCTTTCCGAGACCTCTTTAAATGTCGCCCGACCAATGATGAATGCTGTACACTGTCACGTTAGGCAACTGTCGGTAGAAAAAACTGGCGTCGCGTCTGACTGGAGGCGCAGTCGCCGCCTTGCGCTTTCCTCAGCAGCGGCGCCGAAAGCACTGTAAATAGTGTTGTGAGCGCGCGCGTGTGCAGACGTGCGGCCAAAGTGACGCACGCGCGCGTGCAGACGTGCGGCCAAAGTGACGCACGCGCGCGTGCAGACGTGCGGCCAAAGTGACGCACGCGCGCGTGCAGACGTGCGGCCAAAGTGACGCACACGCGCGTGCAGACGTGCGGCCAAAGTGACGCACGCGCGCGTGCAGACGTGCGGCCAAAGTGACGCACGCGCGCGCGGACGTGCGGCCAAAGTGACGCACGCGCGCGTGCAGACGTGCGGCCAAAGTGACGCACGCGCGCGTGCAGACGTGCGGCCAAAGTGACGCACGCGCGCGCGGACGTGCGGCCAAAGTGACGTGCGCCACCTCCGGCAGATATTGTCGCCTTGCTTAGCTCGCGCCTCGTGGTCAGTAACAACAACGGCGCCTGGAAAGCCGACGGTAACTACCAGTCAGCAGCGACTAACCGCCGCGTGCTCCTCGGCTAGCGCGCCCGCTCCGCCCGCCCGCGAGGCGCCTCGACTAACACTCGGAGAGCCAGAGCTCTCCTGGCGTGCCGTGTTTGTGTGCCCCCCCCCCCCCCCCCCCACCCCCACCCCCGCCCAACCCATCACCCCTGATCTCGTTACCTGATTGGTAACGAGACGCGAGACCTACACTGCCAACTCGACTGCCGTGGGCCACGACGGAGTCTGACCATGACAGCAGCTGACCATAACGGAAGCTGACCATGACAGCGGCTGACCGCGACGGAGGCTGACCACGACGGAGGCTGACCACGACGGAAGCTGACCATGACAGCAGCTGACCGCGACGGAGGTTGACCACGACAGAGGCTGACCATGACAGCGGCTGACCGCGACGGAGGCTGACCACGACGGAGGTTGACGCGATCTCATACGTCACTAAGCAGAATGTTAGAGCCACACTCAAGGTGTTACTCTGCTGCAAGAGCAACTCTGGTGTTAGTTATATGTGCTTTAGGGCGCGTCGACAATTATGGTCATATTTCGCCCTATACAAGCACTCTGGTGTAAAACGAGAGGAGCCTTGGTCTTCACGACGCGTGCAACCGCGTTGCTAGGTGGTGTAGGATCTCTATCTCTCTCTTCTCTATCTCTCTTCTCTCTCTCCCTTTTCTCTCTCTCCCTCCATCCCTCCCTCCCTCCATCCAACATCCTCCCTCTCTCTTGAGGCTAGGTCCGCCATTGGTTATGTCCAGTCCCCTCCCCAACCATTGTCTAAGGCAAACGAAAAGTTGCCGGCGAACTACCGTTTATCTATAAGCTTCCTTCTTCAGTTTGTCTTGCTTTCTGTTCGCTGTTTATTATTTACTACCCACTATTTCTGCTAGGTCTTCCTTACTTGTTGCTATATTTGGCACAAGTTCATGGAAGATGTGTCAGAGACGCTCTGTTCGCCGACGACCAGAGAGTGATGCCAGATAAGCGGCACAGCTGTGTCCGCCGCCGCTCGCGCGGAACCCATCCGTCACCCTGCTGAAAGCTGCGTGGGGCTCCAGTGGAGACAGACTGCACGCCGGCTCCACCGCACAGGCTGGTCGGAGGAGCCCCGCAGTGTGAATCACGTGCTTTTCAGCCGTAAATTGAACCGGTCATTTCAGATGTCTGGCCGAGCCCTGAAGAATGGTTGATGCCCTGCCTCGCTTATCGTAGGCGACGACCTGTCGTAAATGAAAAGTGTCCTGCGTGGGCGAACGTGATTTCCGGCACGCCCGAGAGCGAGATTCTGTCGCCCGTGCTACTCGCTCTTTTTATAAAGGACTTCGCGAACAAAATTAAAGGGAATTTTTTTACTGTCTGCGGACGACGTAAAACTATGCGACACAATTTCCTTCCTCGAAGTCCTCGAAGACGCAGAGCTACTTCTGAATGACTGAAGTTGCTCATCTCAATGGCCAAAGAACGGGAAACTTCGTCTAAGCACGGCCAAGCGGAAATATTCCACGATAACTTGAAAACGCTCACGACGAAATGCAACATTTAAAACGAAACTCCGCAGCATGTCTTTTGTGTACGGGATTGCATTAGCTGACTGGATAGTAAGCTCACATTTGCAAAACATATTAACATCGTGATAAACAGAGTGGACATAGGATGGGAATTCAACTGTGATAATTGCAATCGGAAACTAAGAGCGACATTCTTCAGGTTGAGCTAGTACTTGCAGGATGCGACGGAAACATTCGATATGTTTTGGAATATGGGTGTGTTGCTTGTGGAGGGCTTTTCAGTCAAACTTGGAATGCGTAGAGAAGAACATTTTTTTAGATGACTCGCTTCCTATTCCCATTCGTGGCGTTCAACCACTATGTTATGAAGAGCAACTGAGATGTGTGAAGTCAAGTGATTCCCCATAGACGAAGTCAACACGATGCTGTATTCACTAGCGAAATTCCGGCATGCAAAATAGATGCATCATTCATACTGCATATCATAAATCTCCCTATTTCAGCCAGATCCTCCAGCTCCCAGCCTCTTCTGCAGACGCCAGTCTCTGGAGTAGAAGCTGTCCAGAGCGTTCTTTTTTGGCGCCGACCGCGTCACGTGAACTTCTTCATTTCCGTCTGCCTCTCATCCGACATCCTTCGCGACCCATTTGGAAGGATTCAGTTCCGAGATATGCCATGGGAGAAATGTTTATGGCATCTTGATATTTTTTTTGATACTTTTGTGGTTTATAGTATTCTGTCTTCGCATTAGTTTCAGTTTCAGATAGTAGACATTTTGGTGTCTTGAATTTGTTTCCTTGTAGTTGAACATCCCGAATATATTTTAGGCATATCCGGAACGTATTTTCGTACAGTGCGGATTAATCCATTTGCATGAATTTGAGACATTGTTGCTCATCCTTCGACATTCGTGCCATCAGCTTCGCGTTTGTTTCTTAGTTCCCTATATCACTTTATTTGGCGAATCGAATCAATGTTCATCTCGGTCTCACTTCTTGTTTGTTTGTTACAGCGCATTCTCGGTGGTTTTAGTGTGTGGATTTGCCTTGCCTTACAGTCATCATCATACATTGTTCTCACTTGCGTATTACCATCTTGGTGTTTTTGAGTTGTTGGCTTGAGATGTAAGGGAACATGTGAAAAGTCCAGGTTTTCATTTTGGTACAACGGTGAGATGAAATCTGGCGTTGCTTATCAGCTCAGTGAAAGCGTCCTTAACTTGGTACAGATTTGAAATTAAGTTTCCATAATGCTGCAGCTCGTGACAATCGCAATCTGACGGTGACACTGGCTAAAATACATTCATGTCCAGCCTCAACTGGGGGCTCGGAATGAACCGATGGTTGCCATGGTTACCTGGCGCCAGGCATTTGCTTTCTCCACTACTGCGTAAGCTCTGAATTCGTGATGGTGTGCTCAAGGAAATCATTGATTATGTATGAGCGTGCAACCCAGCGAGATTACCCCGCTGCTCCCAATGCCGAGGAAGCTCGTGTCTAAAATATGCATTCCTCTCCGAATCGATTTCGTAAAATCTGATCGGGAATTGCAGGCGTCCTGCCGCGCGATACTCTGACGTCATGATTTCTTCCAGCGATGACTAATTATTTCCTGTTCCGGGCTTCATTAGCTTGCCGAATTCCGGCGACTATTTCCTGCCTATTCCTGGCTGCAGTGACAACATGCCGTTCACTGGTGTCCACTGATCCCACCTCTCAGTGATCGCCGTGCGCTTGTTTCATGTCCACCCGCTTCACTAACACACCGTGCTAGTGAACTGACACCCACTGTGCTAGTGATGCAGTGTGTTGCTAGCGTGCTGTGCTAATGACACAGTGTGGGTCACTAACGCTGTGTGTTACTAACGTGCTGTGATAGTTGAAGTGACACAGTGTGTGTGTCAATAACACAGTGTTAGTGAGAGTGTGTGTCAATAACATAGAGTGTCACTACGGTGTTGTGTTAGTGACACCGTGTGTGTCACTGTGTTGTGCTAGTGACACAGTGTGTGTCACTAACACAGTGTGCGAATAACATGCTGTGTTCGCAACACGCTGTGTGAGTAACATGTTAGTAACTAGTAAGTAACAACACAGCGTGTCGGAAACACGTTACAAACTGAGTTAACAGCACAGCGTGTTGGGCGCCAGCAGCCGATGCTCTGCAGCCGGCCTCGCCGACGACCTCCTGACCTGACCTGTGACCTGTGCTCCCCAGTGGCCCTGTTCCGTAAAGGAGTTCGCGCTGTGCAAATGGTGGGACGAGCGAGTATGTATCTCCGCCGCTCGCCTGTCGCGCTCTCTCTCTCGACGTCCGCACCGCGCGCCGCACTGGCCGTCTGACCGCATGCGCTTCTCACCCGGTGTCGCAATGTTCGCGCTGCTCGCGGGGCGGGCGCCGCCGCGGCTTTCCGAATCACTTCGTGTTCGTGTCGCCGCAAATTGCGCGTGCGCTTTCGATGCTCGCCTTCGTAGATCATCTGTTGATTCGTTCACGTTTTCTTAACGGGGACTGGCTTGCGGCTATCCGCCCACGAAATCACGTGCTTAGTATGTCGTTTGTCTGAATCATGATCCAGATTTGAGTTGCTTGGATGATGGATTCAGTGTGCCAAACAAGTCGCTAGTGTGACCAGAACCTGACACCTGCACACACTGCGCTACTCCTGTGGCCTCCAAATGCGAAACCGTGGACCAGCCACTTCAAGCTGAACTCGACCCGGCTTTGCCGAAGCTGAGCTGCCTCTAGCGCACGCGCCGCTTCTCGGGGTCTCCGAAGCGAGCCCTGCAGCGGCCGCTGCGGCGGCTCGCCGCCTCGGTCCGACGTCGGTCCGTCGGTCCGTCGGTCCGTCGGTCAGCCGGTCATGCGGTCATGCGGTCATGCGGTCATGCACTCAGTGTGCCACTCTGCCTCGCTGTCTCTCGCTCTCTCGCTGTTGCCGACCTCGCGCCGCCGCCGCCTGACCGCAACGTTTCCGCTACGGCTCCTCGCCGCCCCGCCCCCCGCTCAGCTGACCGCCGGCCGGCCGGCCCAGCCGCCAATCGGCGTTCTCTGACCGCTCCATGTGTCTCTCGCTTACTCGATCGCACCGCAGCGGGACCCGAATCGCCGCGGCGCATAGCACAACGCTCTAGCCACTCGCCGTTCGACATTCTCTTCCTTTTTCTCTCTCTCTCTTTCTCTCTCTCTCTCTCTAACTCTACCTCTCCCTCTCCCTCTTCCTCTCCCTCTCCCTCTCTCACTCCCTGCCTGCCTTCCTCCCTCCCTCTCTCTCTCTCGCTTTTGCACATCGACGTGCTCGTTTTCGTTCTCGAGCTCGTCCGTGACTGCAGGATAATATTTCCGCGCCGGGCGATACCGGATCCTGCGACTCGGCTGCTATGCTCGCTGCGGTGTGCTAAGTTGTGATACACGACGGCGCTAATTTGCAAACGGCCTTGTAGTTTTCGATGCATCTCTTGCTATGTTCTGTAACCATGGCAACACTATCCGAGCGCGCTTTCATCAAGCATCACGCATTCTATGTGTTTCACATGTAACCTGTTGCATGTGCTGCGACCGAATTTCACTGGCTCTGCATCTGTCTTGTCTTCACTGTCGTCACTGTCACTGTCGTCACTGTCACTGTCTTCACTGTCACTGTCTTCACTGTCACTGTCTTCGCTGTCACTGTCTTCGCTATCACTGTCTTCACTGTCACTGTCTTGACTGTCGCTGTCTTCACTGTCACTGTCGTAATTGTCACTGGCCTGCCTTTGTCTTCACCGTCACCGTCTTCGTCGTCACTGTCTTCACCGTCACCGTCTTCACTGTCACTGTCTTCACTGTCACTGTCTTCATTGTCACTGGCCTGCTTTTGCCTTCACTGTCACTGTCTTCGTCGTCACCGTCTTCACTGTCGCTTCCTTCACTTCCTGCATGGGTTTTGTCTTATTCTCCGCATTCTGTGTACCTTCACGCTTATGCGGTTGTCGGTTGTTCTCCCTGCTAAGACGCTCCAGTTCAGGTGAGCACAGTGCACGCCTCAGCAGGTAACTGACTATCGCAGCCCCACTGGCCACCACTGGAAACTGGGAGCGGAACGTCCCGGTTCCAGTCTCGGTGGATTTATATTTTCGTCGCGCTCCGAAAGGTCTGCACGGGCTGGAAGTAACGATGTCATTCATAAAGGTTTTGCACGATCAATAACAATGACCGGTCTGTCCTTCAAAGGTGCAATGAAAGCACCAGTAGCTGCAGCATTGGGAACCAGCAGCAATATCAGCCTGGGAGCTCCAGCACGATCTGCAGTAAAGTGTTTATATGTCATGCTCGTTTTAGCTTTTGGTACGTAAATGCAGGACACAGTTTTGTGCAATCGCGGCTTCCCATCTCTGATGCACATCGATTCACACATCTGCACCTCCACATAGTTCCTCGTCATTTGCAACCCGTCAACGTCAGCAGGTAGTTTATCGACGGTGGGTCTAAAGAGCAGACACCATCTCACATGCACTGTGTTACAGACGCCATGTCACAGACATGACCGATCTCGGCAGCCGCCGGCTCGGTCTTCACACGCCTTTGTCACGGCCATGTCTCAAAGCCAAAAATATTGTTTTCCGACAATTTGGTGACCGCTGACCTGACCTAAGATCGACGCATGCGGACGGTGGTGGCGGCGGGAATAGTCTCCCAGTGGGGCATCCGTGACACCTTCGATGCAACTACAGAGTGTTCAATAAATATCAGCCCAACTGGACGCTCGCTTTCTCGAATATACCTGCCGGCACATAATTCACGCCCTACTTCGTATACTTGTCGGTGCACCTTCTTCTCGTAATGTCTAGGCAAGTACGGCCATTTCTGTTTCCAGCTGGGCGCGGGGATCAAACAGGAACATTGGCTTAAGCCGCTTTTTAAGATGGTAGAAGTACGCCACTTGAGCCTGATACTTGAATTTCATCATAAGCGTACCTTACCACCTTGCCAGCCTAGATTTGGTTTTTCTCCTTCACACGGCGGCTGTCAATTTCAATTGGGGCACATGGAGAACAATACCGAGTCATGCGTTACTGGACCATATTTATATTGCCATAGACCACCGAGGGATTCGTTCATGTTGCGATCGTCGCTGATAGTTTCCCGATCTTGCACAACTTACCGCCAGACAGCAAAAACCCACCCACCCACCTGACACCAGCAACACTCTTTTCGTCAGCGTGTTATTCGCGTATTGCATCTTCGTTGTCAGTGTGCTTTTCGCGTATTGCATTGGCAAATGTTGTACTTCGTCAGCGAAATATTGTGTCGACAAACTGCGCGTGTGTGTGTGTGTGCCGTCCGACTTGTAGCTGGGCAGCGCCCGTGTCGTAGCTGCGCGGCGTGACGTCACAATGGCGATGTCTGACGTCACTCTCTGCTACGCTGAGGCGAATAAGCCGAATTCCACCGGGAGTAAGTGACCGCCGTGTTTGGCCGTGTGACGTCACAATGGCCGTGTTTGACGTCGCTCTCTGTTCCGCCGAAGCGGATAAGCTGGATTCCAACGGGAGTAAGTGACCGACGCGTTCGGCAACTTTCGCTTCGGTAGATCGCTGCTTTGGGGCCACGTTCGCCTCCGCGCGCTGACGCTCGCCAGAGCTGCCCGACTCGTTTTGTCGCGGCGTGTCGCCACGACTGGCATAGAGAGAATGGTATTCGAGTGTCTCAGAGACCACTACGGTGCACACATAGCCAGTCGTTTTGGTTTCTTTGTCACTCGTTTTGCCATGTAGCTGGAGTGGGCTGTCGATACTGCCATTCATAGATAGTTCGAATGAGCCCGGTTGCCATTAGTTTCCGATGTTCTACGTAGATGACTGTACGTACCGGCACCAGCCCCCGAGTCCTTTGCTCACGCGACTGCATTGATTCGGACCAAAGGCACCCCTCCCATCCCCTTAATACAGCCAGATGCAGACCAAAATGGCGCTCGGACTGGAGTTCGCAAGCCTGGGTTTCGCATCCCACCAGGTGCGTACGCAAATGTTCGCATGCAAGGGTTTTCATAGCGTAAACTTCGTGTCGAAAAGTTCGTATCGCATGAGGTTCACATAGCATAAAGTTCGCAATGCGTAATGCTCGCATAGCTGAAGGTTCGTTCAGCCGACGGTTCGTAGAGTTCGTATAATTTTCGTAGAGCATAATGTTCGTAAAACATAATACTCGTAAAACATAATGTTCGTAAAACATGAAGTTCGTGTTGTAAAAGGTTCATAAGTAAAGGTTCGTGTGACATGCAATTCGTGTTCAAAAGGTTCGCAAGCGAAGACATGCTCGTCAAATCACAGTATGACAAAGTAGTAGCACGAAATAGAAGTATGACAAAGTTCGTGCCGAAATGTCTGCTTTGCAAATGGTTTGATAATTACACCACAATGAAATTTCAGTTTGGTTTTGTGTCGTGACCAAGGTGGCAAGATGAACCAGAAAGGAGAAAAAAGGTACCACCAGAGTCTAGTCTGACAAACTATCTACTGCATGCGGAGGAGACTGGGTTCGGTTCCCATGCGTCACCTGCTTTGTGATCCATCAAATGCCCTGCAAGGTGGGCCGTGCCCTGCGAGAATAGCTCACTCAGTCGAGCCGTGAACACGAGCTATAATTCGAAATTCAATTTCGTTGCACGCTCGCCAACTTGGTAGAATAATGCAGTGGAGTTAGATTCGGTGCAGTTCAGTTAGCTCTTTCAGTTCATTAAATTCAGTGCACTTTCAGGTGTTCCAAATGCAGGTGTTCAGGTGTCCCGAGCGCGGTGGTCAGGTGTTCGGAGCGCATTTATAGTCAGATGAACATCCAAGAGGAAGAACATTGTCACGCGTCCTCAGCAAACAGTAGAGATATCAGATCTTTTGCACATTGTAATGTTGTCTAAATTTGTGGAATACGGCATCTTTTCAATGCAATCAGTAGGCGTTGCGTTGCCCGCGGTATTTTGTCTATGCATTTTAGCCAGGTGTTCCCCGCCTTCGCAAATGTGCGACATCCTTTTTCGCTCTCTCGAAAACACACTGGCGTCATAGAAAACGCCTGGAAAACGATCTTTCTTCTCACGCACTGAGCAATTCTGGTGTATTTTCCGGGGTGCAACCGGAGAAAAATTATGCACTCGGAGTTCGCCATCGCTCCAACACCGCTCCACATCCGTCTGCCGGAGCGCTTCTCAATAGCCCACCGGCACATGTTCCAAGTTGGACGCGCAGCCCGGAAGGTCGGTGGCGGCTTCCGGCTCGGATCAGCGGCTGACCGCCGCCGCAGCGTCGTCGCGGCACCTGGGACCGCACGCGGCCACGTGACACGCCTCTGACACGACCAGAGGTGCACGTGTGTGCCTCAGCCCGCCGCCCCCACGTGCCGCTCCTGCCGTGGCACTGCTTGGCGTGCCACGCGTGCCAACACGTTCGCAACGAATACGTGTCGTCAACAAACACGTGTCGTTAACAAACACGTGTCGTCAACAAACACGTGTCGTCAACAAACACGTGTCGTCAACAAACACGTGTCGTCAACAAACACGTGTCGTCAACAAACACGTGTCATCAACAAACACGTGTCGTCAACAAACCCGTGTCGTCGACAAACACGTGTCGTCAACAAACACGTGTCACACGTGTGACACGTGTCTGCCTGCGTGACACGTGTCGCCGATTGTTTCCGCGCCGCGCACGAGCCACGAGGTCTGACGTGCCGTGCACGTGCCACGTGCTGGGGCCTGACGCGCGCGCGCGTGTCCGGTGGTTTCAGTGGCGCTGTCCAACCAGAACAGCACGGCGGGCGCGAAGCCGGCCAACACCGGCATCCTCCAGGCGGCCAAGCAGCTGACCAAGGTCAACAAGAACAGCACCGGCGAGGGCAATGCGCAGGTGGCCGGATACAACAGGTAGGCGTGGCCACTGG
Organism: Imbricaverruca yamaguchii; assembly: GCA_034440575.1. Lineage (NCBI taxonomy): Eukaryota > Metazoa > Arthropoda > Thecostraca > Neoverrucidae > Imbricaverruca > Imbricaverruca yamaguchii. The sequence continues at coordinate 1,543,703 of JAOTOL010001567.1, forward strand.
GTCGCCGCCGGACGCGACGGGCGGCGGGAGCTGACCCAGCTGTCTTGATGGGGTCGCCTGTTCTGGCTGGGTGCCATTTTTCCGTGGGTGTGGGGTGCGGGTGCATTCGAACGCCCCGAAGGGGCTCCGCATCTGTGTCGGCCTATCGAAGGAAGAGGGCACGTTCTCTCAGTTCCCCCTGGATCCGCTACTGACGAGTGGTGGGTGGGGGGGGGGGGGAAGCTCTGACGCAGGGTTCAACCTGACTGCCTGTCGGTCCACTGGACTTGCCCTGTCGCGTCGGTGCCCCAAGGTCCACACCAGAGTTGGGGCTGCCCTATGATTATTGGGGGCTTGGTGAGAGGCGTTCCTTTCACGGCCGCTTGCGCCAGCCGAGTGCGATGAGGTCCCGACAGAAAGGAAACGTGACCTGAAACCCCGGCAACAGGAAACGTTCGCAAGTGGGCCGATAAGTGTGCGAAATCCTGGGCAGAACGTCCACGAGTTGTCAGATGCGACTGGCAACTCAGTGGTCGAATTTTACTGGGCGGTGCCAGTGACGCAGTGCCAGTGAGGTATCCGGGCCGTTTATGACAGTGAAACGCAGATCAAAGGCTGAGTTGCCTTGCTAGCATTGGTCGATAGTTTTTAGAACATCAGCACATCTTGTCTGTTGGCCTAAAAATGTTCACGGCCATATTTTTTTAATTTCTCACTTATTTTCTTGCATACTTGGTAAACGTCTGCTCCACCACAATCTATTGCGGATCAGAAAGGATGCTGGTACCGCAGCAGGGGCGGATCCAGGACGTTTGGTTGGGGGGTGCACTTGTTCTGGGTGGGCGCCTGTACAAAAACTCGTGGAGCGTAGAAGATGCACTCGCGCGTTCCGGAGAATCGCCTACTCCCAATGGAAGAAGGGGTGCCACGTTTCCATCTGGGGGGGGTAACCCCAGTTGCTCCCTGGGCTGCCGTGGTGTTTGTTTTTGGTGGAGGCTCGTTGGGTTGAAAATTTCCTGGGGGGGCTAAAATCCAAACCCCCCCCTTTTTTATAAATAACCCCCCAAAACAACCCCCCCCCCCCTCGCCAGAGTGGCCGCAGAGGGCACGGGATCCCAGACATCAGATGCAAGCATTGTCGCGGTTCGCTCGCTGGAGAAATGGCAATGTGTGCGCAGGGTACTACACACGGAACACTGGCATGTGCAATGCAACTGAGCTGTGAATCGAACCACCACTAAAATGGGCACATACTTTGTGATCACTGTTCGATTGTGTGCCATTCCCACGAAGCGTCCAACGCTACCTTGCCTGCGTGCTGTGTCCATAAGGTACACTGTTGGTTGGTTGGTTATTTGGGCTTAGGGGCGCCTCGACCGCTTCGGTCATACAGCGCCCTAAGGTGCACCGTGCTAATGCTGCATCTAGTGCCGTTATATCACGTGTTTATTCACTTATTTTCAGTCTGTCACACAAAGCTGGAGACATCTCACCAAATCAGGGGCCCGGGTCAGAAAAGTTCAAATTGAAAAAGAAGAATGACACACCGACATCGGCGGGGCATCAATCAGAAGGGGTGGGGGTGTGGGCGTCCCAGCCATTTGGGATCTCCACCCATGATGTCATACGTTGGTGCGAATGCACACGCACACCTGCACCATTTGCAAAATCATCGTAGTGTCAATGTAAAATGCCGATTGCCATGGTACATCTTTGTTCTGCCACTTTGGTTACCCGCATCGCCACATCCGTAACCGCCCTGTGCTTGTAGTCACCCGGTTCCGTGAAGAATCATGCGATCACACTTTATCATGGTAACCATCGTAGCCGTTTCGGTGACGATCGAATCGCAACTCTGAACGCCAGGCGTCAGCTTTGCCACTCGGGTAACCTGCGTGTTCACATGGTTGACCGCACTGTAACCAGCCTGTAACCAGCCTGTAACCAGCCAGTAACCACGTGTGACCCCTTACAGACTGCCTGAGGACTCCACTCTGGCCGGGTACCAAGCCCAACCGCTGGCTTACGAAGTCAAAAAGCTTCTGTATGACCCTTGACTTGTATTGCCTGTATTACCGTCGTAGCGCCTGCGTTCAAGCCAGCTGTAGTGTCGGTCGCGTTGTTTATGATCGCTTCTTTCTTTACTTGGTCGGTTTTCCGTAGTACGTTTGGTGACGCTACGCTCTCCATATGGAGGATGATAGCTGGCGGATGAGACCTTTTTGTTGGAAAATATTAACTGTCCTACTAGGCTAACATGAAGCCTCGTGTGACTATTCTGATGATTTTTTCCCCACGTGAATGGTATTTTCAACAAAAGCACCATCATCGCGTGCGTACAAATTCCAAATTTCCAGGGAGCAAAATTAGTTCACAAAAACCTATGAGCATGCGTTCCGATGGAAGGCGGTGCCTTCAGTGCTGAATGTCACCAGACGAAACGCATGCTGTCAGAAATTTCAATAAAACGCCACTTGATGTTCTGCAGAAACCTCGTACAGAGAACCGCACAAAATATGAAACAAGCTACAGTACAAGGGCGTTCTATCAGGCGGCTGTCGTATCTACTTTGTTACGGAGTATTTTGTACATGCCTGCTATCGTTGTGCATGAGGCGTAGTTATCAATACGGGAATGTACACCCAGCATGTATGTGGGATATACCAATATCAAGCCACTAGATGCATGCTACTTTCTGCTCTTCTATGACATGAAATGATTATATGATTGCCTGGCATCGGTTCCTCCGTGGCTGTGTAAAATAGCTAACAAGCATTTCTAGCGAATAGAAATTAGCTTGATTGTTGACGTATTGAGATCGATACTGATACTCTTCTCACTATTCATGTAGGCACGCCACTTATTTCCGCAGATATTTTACCTTCATATTTTGATCGAAACGGTAATGCAGATACATCGTATTGATCACTACCAATTGGTGTTCCCCATTGGTAGTGATCAATACGGTGTCTGCCAAGTGGGGCTTGCGTCTGAAATGTCACTCACACTTTTGGTGGTTGTCCTGTGTTTTAAAATGCGAGTAATTGCGAGATGTTATGTGGCATGAAACTCCTAGTAACGTAAGGTAACTGGATTGAGATGTCCAGTAGCATTCATAGACATTTTTGTTGGAAGCTCAAATGTCGAACCGGTTACAAAAAGTTTACACTAAGTTTTCATGTTATGTTTAAACATCGTTAATGACGTTAAATTCCCAGCATCTGTCGCTATTGCGTTAGATTCAGTTGCTCAGGCCAGAACCTTTTATGTGATGCACATATTTCGTCATCGAACTGGCTCCTATCTGCAAAACATGGCTTCCATATGACGCAGACTAGGCAGACTTGACTTCCACCAACTATACACCTGATACTTGCCTGCTGCCACTGATCGTGTGGTGTTTGTGTGCTGGACTGTTCCTGTTGCCACTGAAAATCTTCAAAACTATTGCGCGGTCAGCAGAAGCCCTGCTGCCGTGATTCTGTGCTCTCATTGCCGTTTCGCAATAGCTCATAAAGCTGCACACACCTATAGGAACTACGTGAACACCGAATTGGGTGCTTGCTGAATTCGCCGTTTACACGCCGTGGGAAACCAATGCGGCGGTAAGGTACGATGAATACGAACACCAGCTGGCGCAAAAGATGCGACTTTGTTTTCGCAATTGTGCATTGTACGGTATCATTTTGGTCAAATGCCAGACCATTTTTTCGTCGTAAGCGCCAATCATGGCCAGCATGGTCATTGCCCTTAACCCGTCCCGTCTCGTGGGTCTTCAACCGCCCCCCGTCAGGTTTTTTCGCGGATAGCGGACGAACGGCGCACGGCAGCGCGCCCAAATTTAGCATACCTTTTCCCACATCAATTTGACATGCTGATTCAAAATGTTTAGGTCAGGTCATCTAGGGTCAACGAGTTATTCGAGGTCAAGTGAGGTCACCTCTAAAAAAGTTCAACCAGTCGTCACGCTTTAACGGATACAGATATTTTAATGAAACTTTCTGCGTTTGCTTATCTTTACGGATGCAACAAAACGTACGAGTTGAATTTTTATTTTTTTTTCGTTTTTGACTACATATAAATTTTGCGTATTTGCCAAATTGCAGTTCAAATACAGGATTCTGGCTAAAGTAAGCATTTTTTTATTGGGGAAAGTTTACTTCCAACAACGTTTCTCGGTCTGCTCTACCCAATGTAAAAGGGACATAAAAAATAACTTTAAAGCTGAAAATTGTGAACTTTCAATTTGTTTTTTTTTGGGGGGGGGCAAAAAAATTATAGCCCTGGTCGACCTCGCTGTCCTTTTCTCATTCCAAATAAGTTTTTTTTTCATATATCCCCCAAAATTAACTCCCCAGAGTCAAAAACATAACGTAAGTCGTGAAAAGTCGTGAAAATATAGCCCCCTGATGACGTCACTTTTGGGGAAAATTGTTTTGGAGGGTGGACCCGGACCCTACTCGTCGAGCGCTTTCCGATAACACCATTTTCGTTTTCGTGCGATGCTTAGTTTGGATTTTAGACGGGGGTCTTCAACCGCCCCTCCCTCCCCCGAGACGGGGTGTGAGGATTTGACCGAAAAGACGGCGCGGGTTAACGGGTTGGGACTTCGGGTCACAAAATAGATTCAGGCGAGCTAAGGTCTACCCGGTGACTGATCGAGCAAACAAAAATAGTTGCGACACAAATTGTTTGGAATGACCAAATGTTTGGCACCAAGGGCGTGAAAAGAGAGTTGGAACGAGAAATGAAAGGGGGACAATTCTAAAAGGCTATTCTATTCTACTGATCTAAGATAACATGTTTTAATGAATCATTTAAATGCTCATATACATACATGATGGCATTGACAAAATTAGAGAAATTAATACACCTACAGAGTTCTTCCCTGTTTCCTCCATACGACTTTACAATATCTTCGTTGTTCATACTCGTATATGTCTGGTAATGGTCAAACATTATTCGTACGTATCAACACTCTTAAATTATTTCATTGTCGAGTAAAGGACGGATGGTCGTGCGACAAAAATGTCGTGCCAACCTTTCCGGAAAACAAATCTTTGCGAAAACGAAAATTAACTGTCAGTGTAAATTTAAATGCGTTGCACCTTGTACCATTTGAAGGCTGACACCGCAGGAGCTGACCTTCTCCCCAAATATCCTGCCAACATCCCTGTAAGATCCACTAACCTGACCTTGATACCGTCAGAATTCGACAAGTAAGCCGCACAAGGCCGTCAAATAGTCGCCGTAGCAGGCGCAATGGTGCACATTTCTTGAGCGTGCGTGTTCAGCTGGGGCTGGGGCGTACGGGTGTAAGAACTGCACGAGCTGCACGGGAGCAGCCCGGGTTGTGAACGCCGTCCGAATGAGCTGGGACTCAGCTCGTGAAACGCGCTTCCAGAGTGGATCAGCCCGACCGCCGGGGTGCATTGAGTCCGTCGGGAGATCCCGGCAGCGACGGCGTGCTGCCGTACTACGGGTCCTTTGAAATGTCGAAGCTGTGAGTTCGCGTCCGATCGGTGGCGGGGTTTTCGTCTGGCGAAATTTGTTTCGGGGTTTGGCTGGTGTCGCACCCGAGTGGCGGTGACGATGCGCTTGGTGAACGTCTCACCTGGTCCGTGTTTGTGCTCACATTGGGTGTTTGAGAGCAATAGTTGAGGTGAAGGTCTGTTTTGGGGCTCTTTCGTTCTGGTGTGGGCGGGCTCTGGTCTGGTTTGGTTCTCAAATTAATTTGACAGAAGCCACCCTTGCCTGTAGTTCAAAGCGGTGGGAGAGGAGAGGGCGAAAAGTGTCTCTAAATGGGAGGCCGTCGCAGAGTGTTTTGCACCATGGAGTCTCCATATAAACAGCGCGTACAGATCGAAGCCTACTCATTGATTATTACTTCAACATTAAATTGGTTAGGCGAAGTATGAAAAGAAGACTTACTGTCTGAGCATTATTAGAAAATGTGAAGTAATTGTTGCAGGCATCTGAAGCTCGTGACATGCTCTTTCATTTATTGCAAGCAGTGCTAAAAGTCATGAGAATACTCTAGTATGATATCATAAATGATAATATGTTATACTACTCCCATTTATGTCCGAATTGTCAGATGGAAGCTACTTGGAGCAGGTTTGTTTGTTCAGATAATTCACCTCCTCGTGTGTACGTTCCTTTCTCCTCTGGCAGGCCCTCCCTCACTTGTGCCTGCTTGAATCATGCCTAGGTGTATGTCGGAACCAAATGTAGTTTTGAGGGCGAGCATAATCCAGGATTATTTTTAGATATGAGGCATCTGCACGATAATGGGCATCCTGGCAAAGTCAATCACCGGAAGTGGTGAGCGTGTTCGCAGCACGTGCAACATCTGGAGACGTGACGAAGTTTCAACTGCATCATATATATATATATATATATATATATATATATATATATATATATATATATATATATATATATATATATATATATATTCGCTATAGTGCATGCTTCAAGTGCACGTAGCATAATTCACTGCACTTCGTTCTCACCATTATCCACGAATGCGTCTTTGGAAGATCTATGAAGGAATGAGACAGGGCCTCGTGCCTTAGAATGCCTGCGATGCATGCCAATCTCATTGCTGCTGGGATTGATCATGAGCTGAGTCTGCTCATGACGTCATCTGCGCGACGGAGTTGTCTGTGGCGTTCGTGCGCTTTACCACCGAAATACTCGTATGAATCACTTTTTCATCTTAGTGAACTTTTCGCTGTGTCCTGAGATGTTCCAAACCGCCCGTCCGATCGCCTTAAATGCTACTGGAAAAATGTTATTTCTAGAATTTTAATTTCTGTTAAATTTGTTTTCGCAAGTATTTTCCTCTGGAATCGTTTGCAAATTTTACCACCAATATCTTATTTGTATTGTCTACTGGTAATTGTAAGCTTCAGTACTTTGTACTTGCTAAAGTTGAAACCTATTTACGACGTCTTCGTCTAATCAGTAGTATTAGCGTCTCTTATAGTATTATAGCATTGCGTAGCATTGTCAGCGTCTATTAGTATCTTGCAGGAGCTTTTCGAAAACTCATTTTTCAACTATTACACACAATCGGATGCCATCTTCAAACTTTAGAGATGGAGGGGAGGATCTTCGATGGAAAAATCATGTGACAAGAATGATACCAAGAATTGACCCGTCTGTTACTTTACTTTTGATTGGATACCAAATAGACTGTCAGTCATTTCAAGAGCCATGTAAATTGTCTTCGAATCCACTACAAGACAAAATAGTACAATGTAGCACTGAGTCCCTAATGAAAGTTTCGTTAGCCAATCCCAAATTTCTCGTCATCATTTGACACTGGAAAACTACATTGAAATGAATAGAAATGCTTGACAGTTGCATGTTACACGACGGTTTAAAAATTACATGAAAATAGCTTTAAAAATAAATGGGATGTCGTCTGTGTCATCTCTTGATGGCACGAATTCAGATGAACATAATGAAATACCTACACTTCTTGGCACATGACTCAAATTACCTTCAATCCGACCTGGAATGCCGTACACCAGTCACTCGTCACTCAGTCACTCGTCACTCAGTCACTCAGTCACTCGTCACTCAGTCACTCGTCACTCAGTCACTCAGTCGTCAGTCACTCAATACATCTTTGAGCAATGCAGAGTCACATTTTGTCACACTAGCTGTGCTCAGAAAACTGTCGCGTAGATTTCTGGGCGCATTTGGTATGCCCACGTGAGCATTTTGCTCAGCTCTCCCCGATGTACCTGTCACTGTGAATTACATCTACATTAGTTAATTCATTCTTCCGATATACCGCCAATACTGACGTGGCAAAGATGCACCGGAACAGTTTGTCTGTCAGACGGTGTCCTACACGAAACACCGGGGCATGCCTGCGGCTTGTGCCGGGAAATTGCACAGACATAGCTCGAAAGTACGCCGAATCCACGCCGGAATTGCAACCAGGACGCCCGAAAAAGCGAATATAAATGTCATCGCTTCGGGTATTTTGTTCTTATTTAACAATATAAAATTGTTATTACAAAAAATATACTTGCTATATTTTTTAAAGTATATTTGACGGAAGAAATATATTTTACCCAAAAAAAAATTTGCTGTATTTTTCCAGCTTCGGAATTAAACTAACTTAAATATTATGCGTCAATCACTCGATGTCTTTATTCTTTGTGGCAGTAATACGGTGAGCGAGGTAGTGGCGATCCAAGCGGCTGTGTGTGACAGATATCCGTGGATCCGCGTGCAGCCGCGGGAAACGTCCGGAGGTTCCCATGTGCAGAGCTGTTCGAAAGTGGTCGGGTGGGGGCTCAGGCATTTCAAACTTGATTTGATCCGGTGCTCGCCCGGCCCAACGGGTGGGAGTGAAAATGATTGGGGGCTCGAGCCCCTTCCTAAAATACAGAAATATCTACCCCTACATGCAACGGCAGGGGACACAATGTATTGCAATGTGGCTATTTGCTTACTGAAAGTTATCCCTATGACATCGCTACGGCGTCCATTTGATCAAATTTTACTTCGACATCGTTCTCGCCCTCTCGTGGATCTCCTCTTCTCTGATCTGTGCTCCTCTGGTCTGCCGATCACGGTGTGCAGTGACCTTGACCTTGACCTGTGACGTCAGCCCTGCGTCTCGTGCGGCGAGCGGAGCAAGCGCCGGCCCCGGCGGCATCCAGTCGGGCATCGCCGACGACCAGTCCAAGGACTTCGACTTCGAGAAGACGGAGATGAAGTACGACAGCACGGGCATGTTCCACTGGTGTCCGGCCAGATCCATGGAGGACTGTATGCTGGTAGGTTCTACTGGTGCCCTACCAAGGTCTTGGAGGTCTGTATGCTAGAATGTTCCACTGGTGATTTGCCAAGGCCATGGAGAACTGTATGCTGAAATGCTCCATTGGTGCTCTACAAGGTCTTGGAGGTCTGTATGCTGGAATGTTTCATTGGTGCTCTACCAAGGCCATGGAGGACTGTATGCTGGAATGTTCCACTAGCGCTCTGCCAAGACCATGTAGGACTACATGCTGGTAGGTTCTACTGGTGCTCTATCAAGGTCTTGGAGGTCTCTATGATGGTATGTTTCATTGGTGCTCTACCAAGATCTTGGAGGTCTGTATGCTGATATGTTCCACTGGTGATCTACCAAGGCCATGGAGAGCTGTATGCTGATGTGTTCCACTGGTGATCTACCAAGGCCATGGAGAGCTGTATGCTGATGTGTTCCACTGGTGATCTACCAAGGCCATGGAGAGCTGTATGCTGGTATGTTCCACTGGTGCCCTACCAAGGTTTTGGAGAACTGCATGCTGGTATGTTTCCTTGGTGCTCAGCAAGGCCGACAAAGGCAAAGGCCGAGCAGGAAGGCATATGGACAGGGACGTACATCGAGTTTCCAAACTGGAGAGAGAACAAGGCCATTTCCAAATTATCGTCTAAAGGGCAAGGTCAGAGTCGAATCCAAAAGCTGGCTCGGGGGGTGGGGGGCATTACAAAACCCCGGAATTCGGCGTTTTGCAAACGCTCAAGTTGCTGTGGTGCATGTTCTCATTGGACGCGTCCTTGCCGTCATAGCATGTCACAGCTCTCCAGAGGCTGCATGCGTTGACCGCGACCATGTGACAGTGGCCATGTGACAGTGGCCATGTGACAGTGGCCATGTGACAGTGGCCATGTGACAGTGGCCATGTGACAGTGGCCATGTGACAGCGGCCATGTGACAGTGGCCATGTGACAGTGGCCATGTGACAGTGGCCATGTGACAGTGGCCATGTGACAGTGGCCATGTGACAGTGGCCATGTGACAGTGGCCATGTGGGCCATGTGACAGTGGCCATGTGACAGTGGCCATGTGACAGTGGCCATGTGACAGTGGCCATGTGACAGCGGCCATGTGACTCATGTGACAGTGACCATGTGACAGTGGCCATGTGACAGTGGCCATGTGACAGCGGCCATGTGACAGTGACCATGTGACAGTGGCCATGTGACAGTGACCATGTGACAGTGGCCATGTGACAGTGGCCATGTGACAGTGGCCATGTGACAGTGGCCATGTGACAGTGGCCATGTGACAGTGGCCATGTGACAGTGGCCATGTGACAGTGACCATGTGACAGTGGCCATGTGACAGTGGCCATGTGACAGTGGCCATGTGACAGTGGCCATGTGACAGTGGCCATGTAACAGTGGCCATGTATGATGCGGTCATGTGACAGTGGCCATGTAACAGCGGTCATGTGACAGTGGCCATTGTAACAGTGGTCATGTGACAGTGGCCATGTAACAGTAGCCATGTCACAGTGGCCATGTGACAGCGGCCATGTGACCAGCGCGTGGCTCTGCTCGACAGGACCGGAACCAGGCGGCCATGACAGTTCTCAACGGTCACGTGGTGGTGTGCCTGTTCGCCGACCCGGACTCGCCTCTGATTGGTGAGCGAAACGGCCGCCATTTTGTCAAGATGTTCCCGATTTTCGTTGAACGTTGATGTAAAATTGGGGGCATCAGAACAGAATGTTCTTGTGGAGTGGTCGTCTGGCTCTGTTTTTTTCGTAATTGTGGCCTGGGTTTGGGAGAGTGACCAAGGAAGCCAGGAAGAAGGCGCTGAGAATGCTCGTGGCAATACATTGGAATGTGTCATACAGAAGTGAGGAAGTCATCAGGAACCTTTACTGTGCATATGTCAGGCCACATTTGGAATACTGCATCCAAGCTCGGTCTTCTAGCTATGAAAAAAGATTGTTGGCTTTTAGAGAGAGTACAAAAGAGGGCTACAAAAATGGTTAATGGCATAAGCAACCTGGCATATCAGGAAAAATTTAAGAAATTGAATATGTTTTCACTTAGATATAGAAGGCTGAGAGATCTCATCAAGGTCTTTAAATTTGTCCATGGTCTGGAGAGGGGATATCTTGGGGAAATGTTTGAATTTAACAGAAATGATGCAATTAGAGGTCATAAATTCAAAATTAAAGTTAACCACAACAGAACAGGGTTAAGGCATACTTTCTTCATCAGCAGGGTAGTAGAACACTGGAACCAGCTGCCAGAAAACATTGTCAGTAGCAGCACATTGAACATCTTTAAAAACAGCATAGACAATCATTATAGGAATAGAGGGCTTGCTTTCCAGTATTACAGGGAGGGCTGATTGACAGATTTGGTGGGCAACTGGTTCAGTGTACAGAGTGCAACCAAGAAGGGCCCTTGTGGCTCATAGTTGCACTAACCTTTTATGTCTTTATGTCTTTACGTATTGGGGATTGTGTTTACTCATGTGACGGGAGATAGATCTTGTATTTCATGTTTCTGCTTGTGCGATGTCTGCTTGCTTGTCATGTCTGTGTGTTGTGTCTGTTTGTGTGTCGTGTATGTTTGTGTGTCGTATCTTTTTGTGTGTCGTATGTTTGTGTGTCGTATATGTTTGTGTGTCGTATCGGTTTGGGTGCCGTGTGTGTTTGTGTGTCGTGTCTGTTTGTGTGTCGTGTTTGTTTGTGTATCGTGACTCTTTTGGTGTCATGTCTGTTTATGTGTCATGTCTGTATATGTGTCATGTCTGTTTGTGTATCGTGTCTGTTTGTGTGTCATATCTGTGTATCGTGTCTGTGTGTGTATCTTGTGTGTTTGTGTGTCGTATCTGTCTGTGTGTCGTGTCTGTTTTTGTGTCGTGTCTGTTTGTGTATCGTGTCTGTTTGGGTGTCGTGGCTGTTTGTCTGTCATGTCTACTTGTGTGAGAAATCTAATGAAATTGAAGGTTCCAGAAACGGGTGCCGAGTCCATGTGAAATGATGGGCTGTAATTTATCTTGGTGAATGGCATGATAAGGCATAATGTATGCAGCCACTATGCATTACTTACATTGGAGTTAATGCAAATGCATGCTACTCAATCTACTGGCAGGCTCTTCGATCTGATCGTAGAATGGATGAACGCTTGCGGAAGCTTAATTTGGAGTGGAGCTGGACATTTTTGCCAATTCCAATGTCCTGTCAGGTCATATAGCGACCGCATGACGTCGTTATAAGCCATGCCTACACCATCCGTGGAAAACACTCCCCAAGGATGAAAAGTGCTCCGTTGTCTGCCGTGTGCTATTCAAGGCACCCTGGGTTATTTACGGCGTATTCAGTTGCTGGGTTATGCAAATAGTAAAATCCTTACATGACATCGGAAGAAATAGCGTGTTCTGCTGGATTCCTAGCCATGTGGGACTCGCGGGAAACGAAGCTGCTGACATAACCGCCAAAGACGCCATTAGCAATGGCCGTGTGGTCCATCTACGGCTCCCTCCAATAAATATATACCCTACTATATTGTTAAGTATACGGTCAGAATGGCAACGATCCTGAAATTCGAAGTGTAGTAAGCTCAGGGTTTTAAAACCGACACTGGAAAAATGGCTATCCTCTCACCTATCCAAACGTCGGGAAGAAGTAATACTCTGAGAATAGGCCATATCTTTGCAACACATAGTTATATGTTGACTGGTATGTCCGCTCTGTGCTAACCCCCTTACCGTGTACCATGTTTTAGTTGGCTGTACACTACTAGATCCTCTACGACGCCAGATTTTAGGACGGTTCAATACCGACTCTTCTTTCGTATGCTTATAGGGAACGACTCTGAGGCCGTTGCGTTTGGGAATATTTTTATGTTCCTTCGACAAGTTCGCCTTGACGTGATATACCCCCACCCGTAAAGATGGATAGTGAGCTATGATAGCAGCATCGTAGATTGATTACAATTATGTTATGGGCGCAAAATGACCCTAGATGTCGACGCGCCCTTAAACTCCAATCCACCACCACCACATTCAGCTGCTGGGCCATGTAGCGTCGCCAGCCTCTCACGCCGCTCGGTCGCGGGTGGACTCGGTAGATGCCGTCGGTTGTGAGATTCGAACCCACAATCTTGCGATCAAGAGTCCGACACTCTACCAACTGAGCTGCCGCGGCCCCATATTCAAGGCTAGAAAACGACACATGTCTGCCACTTGACGCAGTGCCTTCTATTGGCAAATTGGGGTCACGGCCGCTTCACAAGAACTCTTATATCTCAAAATACACCCAACAGATGAATTGACCTGTTGGGGTCTGCATGGACATTTAGTGGGACAGCCAGGATTTTCCTAAGGGGGAGGGCGATCTAAAACAAAGGTTTTAAAACGACACTGGAAAAATGCTATCCTCTCACCACCAAACGTCGGGAAGAGAATACTCTGAAACAGAGGAAGTTTCCGGCGCGCGAAGCGCGAAGAAAAGTTACGATTTTGCGTGCTGTAGTGTCAAAAATTACTGTTTACTCTATTGTATTTTGGGTGCTAAGTGGGGGGGGGGGCTGGCTGCGCCCCAACCATGCACACGAGTCGTGCCGCTCCTACCGCCTGGTCTGTCCGCCAGGTCTGCGGAACCTCGTGATGCCCCTGAGGGCGTCCAACTTCCACTACCACGAGCTGAAGCACGTCGTGATCGTCGGCTCCGTCGAGTACGTCAGACGGGACTGGAAGAACCTCCAGAACCTGCCCAAGCTCTCCATCATCAACGTAAGCACAGCCGGCGACTGGGAATCGGAATCGTCAATGACGTGGCCTGTGAACGCTCCGCATAATATCCGTGGCTGTGTTGGCGGCTACGTTCACTAAGTTGCTAGGTAAGTGAAGGGTAGGCAGGTAGATTATGCCACCACAAAGGTGCTTAGGCACTGGTAGATACGCTTGCAGCTACTAGTTCGGCGAACAATCTTCCTTCCGATGTGCTTCTTCGATAGACTATGGTAGGTGATGTGGTAGCTATCAATGTTAGAGCGTCTAGAATCTGCTGAAAATCTGCATCTTCAACGTGAGTCGTGAACGCTCGGTGAAATATTCGTGACTGTCTTGGTTATCTAAGCTTAGCCAAGTTTCTAAGTAGGTGACAGACAGGTATAGGATAGGCCACTAGACATTGGTAGATAATTACGTACATTTTCAGCCTTGCCTTCTCATTGATTGCAACCGACACTTAAAAGTTTGAGGTGTGTTTTCCCGTAGGATTGTATGGTAATCATCAGAGGTGCCTCCCCATAGGGTGATATGCTAAACTGCATGATTGCTCGACGTATTTCACGGACGCACAATGCACAGGCCTTCGCAAACAGACAATTATCCGCACATGGCATGGTTAATATGCTAAGCGTCCTTTCTTTTATTCCATAAAAGGGAATAGGTGCTATGGTGTGGTACGTCGGACAATGAGGGGAGCATTCATAACGCCCAAGGTTCATTTAGTACCAAAGTTCATGACGTCGAAAGCTCGGTGTTACACCGGACACTGACTGGATCCGTAACATCCGTGGCCTCCCACTGGACACTGAGCCCCACTGGCTCCCCACTGGACACTGAGCCCCACTGGCTCTCCACTGGACACTAAGCCCCACTGGCTCTCCACTGGACACTGAGCCCCACTGGCTTCCCACTGGACACTGAGCCCCACTGGCTTCCCACTGGACACTGAGCCCCACTGGCTCCCCACTGGACACTGAGCCCCACTGGCTCCCCACTGGACACTGAGCCCCACTGGCTCTCCACTGGACACTGAGCCCCACTGGCTTCCCACTGGACACTGAGCCCCACTGGCTCCCCACTGGACACTGAGCCCCACTGGCTCCCCACTGGACACTGAGCCCCACTGGCTCCCCACTGGACACTGAGCCCCACTGGCTCCCCACTGGACACTGAGCCCCACTGGCTTCCCACTGGACACTGAGCCCCACTGGCTCCCCACTGGACACTGAGCCCCACTGGCTCCCCACTGGACCGCCCGACTGAGCCCCACTGGCTCCCCACTGGACACTGAGCCCCACTGCTCCCCCTCACTGAGCCCCCGCCCCCTCCCCCCCACTGGACACTGAACCCCACTGGCTCCCCACTGGACACTGACACTGGGCCCCACTGGCTCCCCACTGGACACTGAGCCCCACTGGCTTCCCACTGGACACTGAGCCCCACTGGCTTCCCACTGGACACTGAGCCCCACTGGCTCCCCACTGGACACTGAGCCCCACTGGCTCTCCACTGGACACTCTGGAAACTCGGACGACCTCGTTGCAGGGATCTCCGCTCAGCCGGGCCGACCTGAGGGCGGTGAACGTCAACCTCTGCGACATGTGCGTCATCCTGTCGGCCAAGGTGGGTGTGACGTCACCGTGTGCGATCACGTGGTGCCAGGGACGCGTGACGTGTGTGGTGAGCAGTGGGTCTTGCGTGAGAAGTGAGTGTTTTGTGAAGAGTGAGTCTTGTGTGAGCAGTGGGTCTTGTGTGAGAAGTGAGTGTTTGTGAAGAGTGAGTCTTTGTGAGGTGGGTCTTGTGTGAGAAGTGAGTGTTTTGTGAAGAGTGAGTCTTTGTGAGATGGGTCTTGTGTGAGAAGTGAGTTTTTGTGAAGAGTGAGTCTTGTGTGAGGAGTGGGTCTTGTGTGAGAAGTGAGTGTTGTGTGACGAGTGGGTTTTGTGTGAGAAGTGAGTCTTGTGTGAGCAGTGGGTCTTGTGTGAGGAGTGAGTGTTGTATGAGGAGTGAGTCTTGTATGAGGAGTGAGTCTTGTGTGAGCAGTGAGTCTTGTGTGAGGAGTGAGTATTCTGTGAGGAGTGAGTCTTATGTGAGGAGTGAGTCTTGTGTGAGGAGTGAGTCTTGTGTGAGGAGTGAGTCTTGTGTGAGGAGTGAGTCTTGTGTGATGAGTGAGTCTTGTGTGAGGAGTGAGTATTCTGTGAGGACTGAGTCGTATGTGAAGAGTGAGTCTTGTGTGAGCAGTGAGTCTTAGTAAGGAGTGGAACGTTTGCGAGAGGTGAATCTTGTGTGAGAAGTGAGTCTAGTTTGAGGTTGTGAGTCTTGTGTGAGGAGTGAGTCTTGTGTTGGGAGTGAGTTTTGTGTTGGGAGTGAGTCCTGTGTGAAAAATGAGTCTTGTGTGAGGGGTGCACGACCAAAGATTAGTTTCAAATGTATCGCGTGCCAAATGTTTGTCAAGCGCGCCTGGCAAGATAAAAATATCACAAGATGAGAGGAAGAGGATAAGATCGCGTTAGCAAACTCCGACGTGCTCTGTTCGCGGCAGGAGGCGATTTTTCTGTGTGCGGTGTTTCTGTGCGGTCTGTGTTCTCTGTTTAGGCGCGAGCTATACGCAGGTCTAGTCCACCCCCAATTCCACTCACGTGCCATGCATTATCACCCGCTACACCACCCATGCGCCATGTATTATCACGTGATTCACCACCCAGGTGCCCGGACACGATGACCCAACGCTCGCCGACAAGGAGGCGATCCTGGCCTCGCTCAACATCAAGGCCATGACCTTCGACGACACGATTGGTGTGCTGAATCAGAGTAAGTCATATTGAAAAACAACATCGTGTTAAAGATTATTTTTGTTTGTTTATTGGTTGGTTCACGACACACTTTAAGCACATTCACGGCAAATGGCGCCGCCCACACTGTTTCGCCGGTGGGCCGCGGGATTGGGAAATGTCCTGAGTGGCGCTAGAGTCGAACCCGGGACCTTTGGTACCCATAGCCCGACACCTTAACCACTCGGCCATCCCCGCCCCTAAAGATTATTCATAGTAAAAAAAACAACATCGCGTCGTAAACACAGAACGGATCATAATAAACGTCATTGATTGATGTTGTCTGGTACTTGAGCCTGGGGCCCCACCCCGACGTGCACCCGGGTCAAGTCAATTCGCTGTCATCGAAGTCGAGTAAAGGCGTCGCGTGGGATAAAACGTGTCGTCGCCTTTGTCAATATTCTTTGTCTTTCTTTTTGCAGATAAGCCACCACCAGTTATTAGTAGAAGTAGCCCCAGGAGCTTCTCAGCTAGGTAGCAAGCTAGTAACGCCAAGGAACACCCTGTGGCTGCATAGTGAAGTGTGTTATGAGGGGGAAGGGAGAAGTTGGATCCACGTATATACACGTGCACAAGCACACACATATACCGATTAAAAAGGAACATATAACAAAGTTATCGGAACATACTTCATGGACTTATATATGAGAAACTAACTGGCAAGGAAAAATTAGCCCCGATAAACAGCATACAACAAAAGAAAAGGGGAAGTATTTGTAGTTGGTTAGATAGATATGTGAGGGTAAGGCTAGATCAGCAAGTACAGCAAGTACATCAACATGCACACATGTGACATGGACATAATTTGCATACATAGACACGTACGCAATGACGTATAATTGTGTAAATATACATACATACACATGCACTAACATGCACATACATGAACGTACACACAGATGCATCCAAACACATTTGCACACGCATGCACACACCGGCATATACACACCTGCATGTACATCCAATTAATCACAATTACATATGCGTCATCACATAGGCATATACTTGCTGATCTAGCTTTACCCTCACATATCTACCTAACCACCTACAAATACTTCCCCTTTTCTTTTTGTTCTATGCTGTTTATCGAGGCTAATTTTTGCTTTCCAGTTAGGTTTTCATATATAAGTCCATGAAATATGTTCCGATAACTTTGTGGTATCTTCCTTCTTAATCGGTACACGGTTACGGGTTGGTTACGGTACATGGTTACGGGAACAAATAATACTATTCCAGGTGTTTGGTGCTGTAAATGATGTGGAATGAAGCCTATTGGGATTTCCATCAAAGAGGTGCATAGAACTCATTATCATGCCAAAGTGAAAATTAATTGATAACCTGAATGAAAGGAAGATATAATCTGCAAGATGTCTATTATGGAGCCTATCTCACGAGATGTTTCGACGGACCGAAAGCAGAAATGCTGTCGGTTGAGATATATTTGATTCGTTCAGTTTAATTTCACTGCTGCATCTTCTAGGTTACAGTACTGTACTTTCGAAGCTACAGTGCTGCACTTTATAGGCTATAGTGCTACAATTTCTAGGCTATAGTGCTACTTCTCGTCATCATCCGACTGAATTGGGCTGTTTCTGGTCGTCATCCGGCTAACTAGGCTACAGTGCTATCCTGTTTGTGTGCAGTGAAAAGCGGATGCTTATGCTCGGATGAGCATAAGCATTTGATTCCTGTGTATTGAACAGTCGAGGAAATCCGCATAGATGTTGCTTCCTTACAGAATGGATGCTTTTTTAAGTTGACATTTGCATGGAATGTCATCTTCATGTCTGAGATTGCTTCGCGAATTTTGCCCACAACCGGCATGCATTTGGACAGAACGTGGCTGTGAAGTATTCCCCTGTACGTAAATCCCACCGGGAATAATGTTGAATAGACGGGATATGCACAGTAGAAAGGCAATCGAGTACAGGGGTTTTCGTCATTGGCAAGCTACTATAATAACCTAAAATTTGTTTCAGAAATGTAAGAGCTAGTCGCTCTGATATCTGTTAGCATGGTTGATAGCAATTCACTCCTAAATTTTGAAGAAAATTTGTACTGCAAGGACGAGCCCGCTCCCTTTTCAGCACCCCATTTGCTCGCTCTCGGCGCTTTCCATTCGCTGCCAAGCTTCGCTCACGCAATCTCCTCTCCGTCGAACGCTACTTAGGCTATTTCTCGTCATTATCCGATTGACGTGGGATGTTTCTAGTCGCCCACCGACTGACTTGGGCTACTTCTCCTCGCTATCCAACTGTCTTGGCTGTCCACCGACTGACTTGGGCTACTTGTCCTCACCATCCGACTAACTCGGTCTACTTTTCCTCGCTACCGAACTGTCTCGGTTGTTTCTGGTCGCCGACCGACTGACTTGGGCTGTTTCTCCTTGCCATACAACTGCCTTGGCTGTTCGTGGTCGCCCACCAACTAACTCGGTTAGTCGGTGGTACTAACTTCGTCAGTCGGTAGAAGTAGCCCAAGTTGGGCTACTTCTCGTCGCTACCCAACTGTCTCGGCCATTTCTGGCCGCCCACCGACTAACTTGGTCTACTCCTCGCTATCCAACTGTCTCGGCCGTTTCTGGTCGCCGACCGACTGACCCGGGCTACTTCTCCTCGCAAACCAACCAACTTAGGCTACTTTTCCTCGCCATCCGACTGACTCATGCTACATCTCCTCGCTATCCAATTGTCTTGGCTGTTTCTAGTCGCCATCCGACTGACTTGGGCTGTTTCTCCCCATCCGACTAACTTGGTCTACTTCTCGCCATCCAACTGTCTCGGCCGTTTCTGGCCGCCCACCGACTAACTTGGGCTACTTCTCGCCATCCAACTGTCTCGGCCGCTTCTGGTCGCCGGCCGACTGACCCGGGCCACTTCCGAAGGTCCGGTCGCCACCACCCAGACGCCGCTGGGCAGCCCGATCGTGCTGCAGCGGCGCGGCTCCGTGTTCGGCGCCAACGTGCCCATGATCACCGAGCTGGTCAACGACTCCAACGTGCAGGTCAGACGCGCGGCGCCATGTCGCCGGTCAGGGCGGGGCACACTCGTGGGGGTCAGGGCGGGGTCACCGGTCAGGGCGGGGCACACTCACGCGAGTCGCGCTTTGTGCTATTTTCGGCGCTCAGGCCCTCCCTCCCTCCCGAAGAAGAAGAGGAAGAAGAAGAAGAACATTGGGTTCTTTTACGACACATTCAACCGTAATGTCATATAGCGTCGCCGACCTCTCACGCCGATTGGTCGCGGGTGGACTCGATGAATGTCAGGCGCTCCCTCCCATTGCGGATTTGTGCGTGTCAATGATGCTCTGAGCCACCATATCTGATCACGCGGGAAATTGTCCCTCCCGACGCTCGATATTTTTTTGTTCATCGAAAAGAGTAGACCTACATTTACTGTAGACCTACTGAGGCCTATGGCAAGCCTGCCGTAAGCCTGCCCATGTCTACGACATCTAATCCAATACCATAATTCAGCCCAGGAACATTTGTCTTCAATATACTGAATGTGTCATCCCACTCCCACCCCACCCGGTCAGTTTTCATAAATCAGCTCCGCTGGTCACATTCACTGGCTAGCCAACAAGAGACTAACACCAACACCAACACCAACAGCCTGACGATGTCGCTGTCCATGCTGGACACGAGTTGGATCCAATGAATTATTAACATCGCTGTCGTTCACTTTCACACAGTCAGTCAGGTGCAGTCCGTTACGAGGCCTCTCGAGACGATGGATGCTGCTGTTCCATGTTGAAACGCTTTATGCCGCGTGCAGAGGCTACCGCAAGGGCGGAGGCAGGTGGAGGAAGGAACTCAAGGAATGTACCTCACATGGAAAGTGGTGCCCCTCAGGCCGTTGAAGGGCGACCATACAGAGGCTCAAATGCACACCCCATTCTCCGCTCCATCCACCGCTTAATATATTTTATTTTCAGCCGAAGGTGCCCCTCAGAGGGTGTTCTTGCGGTGCCCTGTTTCAGAGGTGCCCCTCAGAGCTCCATCCGAAGATGTTCTTGCGGTATCTTCGAGTGTGTGCCACTCCCTTGTCTCCCCCGCTCAACGAACATTCCGCCGAAGGCGCCCTCCAGGAGCTTTCGCAGAGACACGCGCCCGAAGAAGTGGCGCTTCTCCAGCCGAGTCCTCCCCCTGAAACTCCCGGGTCCGCTTCCGTGTTGCTGCGCACCCTATCGAAACGTCGTGTGTGCGAGCTCTCCGTTTGTTTGTTTGTTTATTGGTTGGTTCACGACACACTTTATGCACATTCACGGCTAATGGCGCCGCCCATACTGTTTCGCCGGTGGGCCGCGGGATTGGGAAATGTCCCGAGTGGCGCTAGAGTCAAACCCGGGACCTTTGGTACCCATAGCCCGACACCTTAACCACTCGGCCATCCCCGCCCCTGTGCGAGCTCTCCGGAGACCGCGGCCGCTGCGGCGTTCCCCGCTGAGACGCGACCGCCGCGGTGTTCCCCAGTTCCTGGACCAGGACGACGACGACGACCCCGACACCGAGCTGTACCTGACCCAGCCGTTCGCCTGCGGCACCGCCTTTGCCGTCAGCGTGCTCGACTCGCTCATGTCTACGGTGAGTGTTGTGTGGACACACTCACGCCTGCAGACCAACTCACGACTGTGATTGGGTTATTGTACACGTTAATGTGTCCACCATAGGCTTGTTGTTTTATTGAGACGCATATTACTCATATCTGCGATATATTTGTTGTAGACCTACTCGTATTTGCGATATATTTATTGTAGACCTACTACTATATATATTCATATCTGCGATATATTTATTGTAGACCTATATCTGCGATATGTTTATTGTAGACCTACTCTATCTGCGATATATTTATTGTGACCTACTCATATTCTGCGATATATTTATTTAGACCTACTCATATCTGCGATATATTTATTGTAGACCTACTCGTATCTGCGATATATTTATTGTAGACCTACTCGTATCTGCGATATATTTATTGTAGACCTATTACTCGTATCTGCGATATATTTATTGTAGACCTACTCTATATCTGCGATATATTTATTGTAGACCTACTCATATCTGCGATATATTTATTGTAGACCTACTCATATCTGCGATATATTTATTGTAGACCTACTCATATCTGCGATATATTTATTGTAGACCTACTCGTATCTGCGATATATTTATTGTAGACCTACTCATATCTGCGATATATTTATTGTACTCGATATATTTATTGTAGACCTACTCGTATCTGCGATATATTTATTGTAGACCTACTCATATCTCTGCGATGTATTTATTGTAGACCTACTCGTATCTGCGATATATTTATTGTAGACCTACTCATATCTGCGATATATTTATTGTAGACCTACTCATATCTGCGATATATTTATTGTAGACCTACTCGTATCTGCGATATATTTATTGTAGACCTACTCGTATCTGCGATATATTTATTGTAGACCTACTCGTATTTGCGATATATTTATTGTAGACCTACCCACGTCTGCGGTAGCTTTTGCGTTGTTGACATACTCATGTCTACAGAAATTGTAAAATTGACAAACCAATGTCTCTGGTAGGTTTGTTAGACTTACTTCTGCATGCGATTAATTTACTGTAGACCGACTGAGGCCTGTGATAGGCCTGTTGTGGGCCTACTCATGTATACGATGTTTGCCGTTCGACCACATAAATATCGTCATGGAATTGATCGGAGCGTCGTGCATGTACTACGAGGCTGCCTTGGGGAAAAATTCCGTATGGACGCATGCTACGATCAGAATACATGGATGCACAAAATCAATAATTGACGGGACAATCGCCAAGCAGAATATATTCAAAATGGCACCTTGATCAGCGTGAATTATCATACCTGGATCTAGGTATAAAACATTAAAAACGAACTCACGACCACCTCTAGATGGTTGAGATGGTCGTAAGTTCGTTTTTATGGCATGCCCTCTGTGAAATGTGTATGTGACAGATGTGCGAACGGTGGATCTGACATGTCGGTGCATGAAACAAACGACAAAAGCTGACATGTCAGTACAATGCGAAGACAAAAGCATCACTCCTGATCTGGTTGCAGTTGGTCGTATCCTGTGTGTGATGATCCACCTGGGTGGAGTGCAGCACATGCTTACAGCACGTGTTCTGCAGGACGTGTTTTGCAGCACGTGTTTTGCTTATTGAAGTTGGGGCATGCATGCTTCACATGGATGATACTCGGCTTAAGCTATGCACATCAGCTTGGATTGCTGGCCTGAGGATACTCTGGCGACGTGTTTATACTAGCTAGTCTACTGAAGTTTTGAGCCTGCGTCACACTTCCAGAGGCGGCGAGATGTATAAAAAGTGGGGGATGCAAAACCCCTTTGGAAGCTGATTCTTACCATGCACCGCCATCACCTTAGTGTCAAGTTTATACGAAAAGTGTGGCGCATGCCCCATGCCCCCACTGTTCCTACACCTATGCACATTTCAGCCGGCGGGTGGGCCTGAGACCACGCACGCCTCGTTTCAGACGTACTTCAACCAGAACGCGCTCACGCTGATTCGATCGCTGATCACGGGCGGCGCGACGCCCGAGCTGGAGCTGATCCTGGCGGAGGGCGCTGGCCTGCGCGGCGGCTACAGGTCAGTTGGCGCGGTCGCCAGGGGTCGCTGGAGGGGCGACGCTGGAGCTGGAGCTGATCCTGGCGGAGGGCGCCGGCCTGCGCGGCGGCTACAGGTCAGTTGGCGCGGTCACCAGGGGTCGCTGGAGGGGCGACGCTGGAGCTGGAGCTGATCCTGGCGGAGGGCGCCGGCCTGCGCGGCGGCTACAGGTCAGTTGGCGCGGTCGCCAGGGGTCACTGGAGGGGCGACGCCCGAGCTGGAGCTGATCCTGGCGGAGGGCGCCGGCCTGCGCGGCGGCTACAGGTCAGTTGGCGCGGTCACCAGGGGTCACTGGAGGGGCGACGCCCGAGCTGGAGCTGATCCTGGCGGAGGGCGCCTGCGTGGCGGCTACAGGTCAGTTGGCGCGGTCGCCAGGGGTCACTGGAGGGGCGACGCTGGAGCTGGAGCTGATCCTCGCGGAGGGCGCGGCCTGCGCGGCGGCTACAGGTCAGTGCACGGTCACGAGGGGTCGCTGGAGGCCGTCAGAGGTCAGCAGAGGTCATCAGTGCAGCACAGGTCGTCGAACGCCAGGATGGCGTTGGTATGTTCTGTTGGGTGTCAGGTCGGTACCAGGCGGTATAATTTTTGGTCGGGTGCCGGGCGAAAATGAAAATTTGCAACGTGCACTGCCGAAGGTTGGAGTGCGATACCATTTTGTACACCAACAACTCGCAGACAATTTTATAATCCAATCTTGGTTTTGTACAATGTCCAACAGCACTACAAGCATCGGAACGTGGAGATCAATGCCAACTTCATCCCACATATGCTCGATTTCGAGGATTCGTTGGATATCGAATGGTGAAGAACGTGAACGAGATACATAATAATTGGCCTCATTTCCGAGTAATTTTTCGTCATGTGTCGTCTCCACCAAAATGCTTCAATATGGACAGGCTGCGGTACAGATCATCGTGGATTGTAAATCAGGAGGTGGTTCATAGGCGTCATCAAGGCCATACAGTTGATCCATCCAGGGCGAATGCCGTCACGAAGTTTTTGGAGAATTGTGAGGCTGTGCAGGCCGTTATGGATTATTATATTGAATCACATCCTCGGCATAATGGCGAAATTAAACAGCATACTATTAATCAGATATATATTATTACTTGCTGAGTTGGCAAAGTTTCGCTATTTTGTGCCGGCTATCAGCATCCCCCCCCCCCAATTAATCCGAAAATTTAACATTGATCATATTCCGTACCCTGGAGAGAATCGATCCAGAAACTTCCTGGTACCCTTCCCCCTTCCTTTACACTCGAATGTTCTGCCATCCTTGAATAACTGTGACCGGGATCAGGTCTGCACTGCAGTAGTTTCGCCGATCACGGACAGATGTCGCTACCTGTCCACAGCACGACGGAGACGTTGAGCAACCACCACCTATATCAGGTCCTTGCCGCAGTAGTTTCGCCGGTCACCGAGAGATGTCGCCGTCTGTCCACAGCGACGTTGAGCAACCGCCACCTATGTCAGGTCTTCGCCGCAGTAGTTTCGCCAGCCACCGACAGATGTCGCTACCTGTCTACAACACGCCGGAAACGTTGAGCAACCGCCACCTATGTCAGGTCCTCGCCGCAGTAGTTTTGTCGATCACCGACAGATGATCGACAAAACTATCTGTCGATCGACTGTCTGTCTACGACACGCCGGAAACGTCGAGCAACCGCCACCTATGTCAGGTCTTCGATGCAGTAGTTTCGCCGGTCGCCGACAGATGTCGCTGTCTGTCCACAGCACGCCGGAAACGCTGAGCAACCGCGACCGGTGTCGCGTGGGCCAGATCAGTCTCAGCGACGGCCCGCTGGCGCACTTCGGCGAGGGGGGCCGCTACGGCGAGCTGTTCGTGTCCTCGCTGAAGCAGTACGGCATGCTCTGCATCGGTCTCTACCGGTGAGAAGCAACACCACGCGGCAGAGATTCGATGGCCGAGTGGGCATTGGGGAATGTGCACACTTTACGACCACGGCTCTTGAGAACAAAGCGTGTCGGGTGCGAGATTGGAGCGGTGTCGTGCCGCATGGTACTGTGTGTTGTGCTGTGTTTTACCGGAGAGACTGTGGGGTTGTTCTATCTTCAGTGACGTCGGCGCCTTGCGTTCGCAAGAGCGATCCAAGATCGAGGGCGCAGACACTATTGTACTGTCGGGGGGAATACGGCCGTGGCCGCCCCTTGCCCCAGGTGGAGTTCAGGTCCCAGGGACCCAGTGGTGGCGACGTGCTTGTGTGTAGTCGTTTGTTATTGTTTGTTATTTGGGTTTTAGGGCACCCCGACCAAAAATTGTGATCATTTAGCGCCCATAGCGTTCATCTGGCATCCCAAAATCCTATAGTGTTTTAGGTGGGGATATGGAATGAAATCTTATCGCTCTTAGCTATCTTCCGGTATGTTACCGGAATGAATGATTTCCGAGTCATATGATAGAATGTCACGATATGCTAAATGTCCGATCCTATTTCCGAAGAACGACCATCGCTCCCTTGAGAAGTGTTGGCACGATTAAAGCACATGTCGCACTGTGAGCGACATGTGCTTTAGTGTGCTCCCAGAGAGCGGGCGCACTTGGCCCTCTTTCCCGCAGACGAGGTACTGGTGAGTAGCGTACGATGTCATTCACTTTAGGTTGGCTCGGGGACTGACTACCACTCCCGGGCGATATCGTTAAGCTCTGACCAAGCTGCGCCACCCAACACTCAACAGCATTCACGCCAACACGACTCGTTCCAACACATGGCACACGAAGCGATTTGTGCCTTGCATATGTGACATATGTGGCGTAGTAGTGCAGCTACTTCTCCAGCAAGTGTAGGCTCTGTGGTGACCGTGAAGATGCGGTAGTAAGACTTGGTGACACGTGCTGTATGTGTTTGGCGTCAGCGACGGCGATGCGCTGTTTAGGGTTGTCCAACGTGTAGTGTGTTGTTCTCGAAGTGTTTACGAACGTCTGTGACGGCGGTGCGTTGTCAAACGTGTAGCGTGTTGTTTGATATGTGACGTTTGCGAGCGTCTGTGACGCGTGTGACGGCGTAATGCTCGTCTCCAGATTCCGCGACGTCAACAGTTCACCAGACGCGTCCACCAAGCGCTACGTCATCACCAACCCCCCGGGTGACTTCGCACTGGCGACCACCGATCAGGTGAGACACTTCCTTTGTCCTCCTTCCTCCCCTCCTTCCTCCCCTCCTTCCTTCTCTTCCTTCCCTTCCTTCTCTGCCTTCCTTCCTTCTCTTCCTTCCTTCCTTTTCTCCTCTTCAGCCGGTTTCTCTGTCCTTGAATGTGCTGTTGTAGGCAGTGATCTTCAACAGAACCAGTTGTGGCGGCTGTTAGGTCGGTTGTCATGGCAACCGTCAGAGCGGTTGCCACGTGGCTTAGTGTTTTGGGGTTACTCTCGGTAAATGAGTGGTTCAATTGAACCAGGTAAAGGCTTACCAGGACTCATGTCCAATCGGATGAACCAGTTAAATCAGATGAACAAGTTGAATCAGATTGAAGCCCAAGTTGAATCAAGATGGAGCCAAAGTTCATTTCAGATAATCGCAGTCTGCCATCTTCAGCGCAGACAGCAAAATATTTCAACCACTGAGCCAAAATATTTATAGGAGTGGTTATTTCACTTCTACCACGTCCAAATGCTTGCGATAGTCTACCACCACTGCATCAGTGTGTTGGTGATGGCGTTGGTGCTGGTGTACTGGTGCAGCACCGCTTTTCTGTGTGTGTGTTCTTCCGCCTCAGTCGGCGCCATGGTTGTTGTGTAGTTTGCCCTTAGAACAGATGCTGCGCGCTTGACTCTGCTGTGCTAAAAGCATCCCCGCGGTGCGCTGTGTCTAATCGACAGACTAATGCTTTCGGTGACACACACACACACAAACATCCCTCTACACACACATATACATATCTGCATAAACATAGGCGCAGCCAAGGGAAGCCGCCTATCCCCCTTCCCCTCCACGCCCCTTTGGACGGCACCCGATAATACCCGATAATACACTACATGAAACGAGATCTGAAATTTTCACCACGCAGAACCCTAGATTGTCGGCACCGGACGCTTTCTCAGTTATATCGCATTTTTTTATTCGTCGGCCCCCGTCCCCCCACCCCCACTTCCACCCCACATAAAGATTTTTGGTTACTCACTGTCGCACACACATGCACACACACATATCTACACACACACACACAACATACACATCTACACACACATACATATCTACGCACATGCATACGACATAAACATACGCACACAAATACATGCTTCACAGGCGGGCCACAATGTAGGTGCAAGCGCGAAACACAACTGCACTGTATGACATTCCCAACCATTACCAGTGAAACCCAGTCATTGCCGGTCAACCCCAGCATAGGCGCACCGGAGGGCCCCCCCCCCATGAAACCAAAGTGCCATTTTGGCCAAAAGTGCCCTTTTTATCGAAAAGTGCCCTCTTGGCCGAAATGTCCAAAATTTAGCCCAAAAATTATTTGCCTTATGTGCCCCGCCTGTGCCAAAGGTGCCCTTTGGGCCCAAAACTGCCCTTTTTGACAAACATTTTTTTTCACGCCCCCCCCCCCCCCGGTCAACAGACCTTCTAGTGTGCCCCGGGCCGCAAAGTGCCCTTTTGGAGCCGGCGATGTGCCCTTTTCGGTCCGCCCCCCCCCCCCCCCCTCCATGGAAAAATCATGGGTGCGCGCCTGAACCCCAGTATTTGCCGGCCAACAATAGCCAGCGACATTTAATCTCCAGTGTGGCCAAAACGCGACTGAGTTTGCGCCCCCAAAACCCACTTAAGATTGACATTTCGGATGTGACATTCCGTGGGAAGAACGCACCTAAAACACTGGTGGAGACTTTCCGTGTATTGAGGTGCGCTGCTTTAGAATGCTGAACATTAATGAAGCACCCCTGTCTCATTACGGTAACCAAGCTGAGCATTTCCAGTCTTTTGAATCCATTTCAACCGTTGTGCATAGAGCACCAGTAGCTGTACTTCGTTTTCTGCAAGCTGATTCTCCATTTGTACAATCAGCGTCAGGGTGTTTGAAAGTCTGCAATGGCGCTGATCGCGACGTGTGCAATTGTTCTGCCAGCATGACCTGAAAGTCACTGTCCATTGTGCGGGCTGTCTTTGACCAACAGCTCGTTTGCACTATAACCGCCGTTCGTCCGCCGGCTATTCGCAGTGTTACTGACATTTGTGCACGCGCAGGTGTTTGTGATACAGGCGTTCAACCCGCCCGATTCTCCGTACTAAGATTACTTAAGGATAAGTCTGTGCAGCTATTGCGCAGGCCGGTAAGAGTGAGTACGTGTGCTGTGCTCTGGTGCCCGGTCGTGTGCTCTCGCTTTTTTTCTCGGGAAAACCTCGCGGTGTGCATTCTGGTGTTCTTTTCACCTGGCACCTTCGCCTCCGGTGCACCGTTACCAACAACAACCTACCATTACGTTGTTTTTATTCAGTTAGAGACCAAGGGCGAACATCATATCCGCGGCGCGGCCAGCCACCTGGTGGATACTTCTGGAACTATAAGTATTGGTCGGCTTATAGGCGTGGAACTTGGCTGATTTCAACTAAATCCTTCAGTTATGCGTGGCGGACGGTCCCCAAATCCTAATTGTCTCATATCTCCAGTACTTTACGATGGCCATTCAGTGTAGACATATTGTCTGGCAGATGAAGATATTTTGCATGCAACCGGCTCTGTCTTATTTTCGTCCAACAAGGAGGAAATGTCTTGTTGCCAATGAATCTTCGAGGGAAACGTGGTGCATGCATTATGAGCTATGGCACCACACGGCCATCCGTTGCCTTCGGCGTCACACGAAGGCAACGGATGGCCGTACCCAAAGAACGCATGTCAATTTTATTAGGAAAAGAACAACTAGTAAGTGCAGGAACGTCATTCAAATCGACACTGACTGGACTTAAAGGGGGCAAAGCGTAGTCTGCATCGAACGAAAAACTGTCGTGTTGCATATTTCTGGGTAGCATAGTAGATGTTCGCTGGATGTACCAGCCATCGTCGCTTCTGATGATGGCCCCTGCCCGAAACGTTGAGTAGTATAGCATAATCCCAAACGTTACTTTTGATGTAAACTCAGCACCTCCTGGTATTTTGAGGGTCGTACATTTCGTCTCACGCAATGTCTAAAACCCAGGAGCACTTAAGAGTCATTCTTCGTTGTATTAAACTGAAATTAAACGTTTATGCGCAAAACCTTTTTTGACGCTGGACCCGGAAAATCGCTCAAATCCTCCCACCCCGTCTCGGGGGGGGGGGGGTTAAGAACTCGCGGTGAGGCAATGCAAATGTATCAAACACGCATTGTCTTGGAACTTTTAAGGAAAAGTTAATGCCAATGAATTGCGCAAAATGATTTCATTTTCGGAACATTTACAACATAGACAGACCGCACGAGCCCGAGTTTGAAGGCTTACACCGGTAGATGGCGTGGAGGTAACGCCAGGAAACCAGCGGGAGCGTTCGACAACGTCTACGTTTCACCAATTTCGTCGAGATGATGGAATTGTTCTACACCACACTTGACTCCGAATGGGGCAACATGAATATCCCGCGGCGTTTTCCGGTCAAATCTTCCCACCCCGTCTCGGGGGGGGGGGGTTAAGACCCTCCTCTAAAATCCAAACTAAGCGTCGCACGAAGACGAAAGAGGAGTCATCAGAAAGCGCTCGACGAGTAGGGTCCGGGTCCACCCTCCAAAACAATTTCCCCCAAAAGTGACGTCACCAGGGGGCTAGATTTTCACCACTCTTCAAGACTTACATTATCTTTTTGACTCTGGGGAGTTCATTTTGGGGATATATAAAAAAAACAAATTTATTTGGAATGAGAAAAGGACAGCGAAATCTACCAGGGTATTATTGTTTTTGCCCCCCTCAAACACATTTTTTCTTCTTCAAAATTCTGAGTTTTCAAGTTGTCTGAAATTTTCCTTTCCCAATGGGTAGAGCAGACCGAGAAACGTTGCTGGAAGCCAACTTTCCCTAATAAAAAATGCTTACTTTAGCCAGAATCCTGTATTTGAACTACAATTTGGCACATACGCGAAATTTATATGCAGTCAAAAACGAAAAAAAAGAAGAAAAGTTCTACTTATACGTTTTGTTGCATCCGTAAAGATAAGCAAATGTTGAAAGTTTCATTAAAATATCCGTATCCGTGAAAGCGTGACGACTGGTTGAACTTTTTTGGAGGTGACCTCACTTGACCTTGACTAACTCGTTGACCCTAAATGACCTGACCTAAACAAATTGAATCAGCATGTCAAATTGATGTGGGAAAAGGTAGGCTAAATTTGGGCGCGCTGCCTCTTGCCGTTCGTCCGCTATCCGCGAAAAAACCTGAAGGGGGCGGTTGAAAACCCCCCCCCCCGAGACGGGACGGGTTATAATTTCTGCCCTTAAAATCACACTGGCCAGGGCAGAGGACAGATGTCGATGTAGGTGCCTGCAACCTGAACTACCCGAATGTTCTAAATCAATCGCTTCCGTACGGGTTTAGGCGAGCTACTTCTGTTCCTTGCGTCAGCCACACAAGTCCTCTGACGTCACAAGTTTTCACACAAGTCTGGCCGGTTTTTCCCGCCAATTTTTGCTTGGTGTGAACAATGCACTCGACAATGGACTCTCGTCGAAAGCAATCCCACCTCTTCTCACCACCACTGCCTGTTGTTGATTGCTGCTCCGTCGGTGGCACCGCCAGCCCGTTATTGGTGACTGCTTCTCCCGTGTGTGTCTCATCCGTGGTTCTGTCTATCTCTCTATCTCTCTCTCTCTCCCTCTCTCTCTCTCCCTCTGTGCGAATGCTGGGAGCTTCTCCTGCACCACTGGTTTCGCCCCTGGTCCTATCAGTTCGCGTGGTGGAATCTCCGGGGTGGGGATCATACAGTCCTAAGGTCATAAGGGGAAGGGATCCATTGGTATCAATTGGAGAGTATTGGTCTACAAATCGGATTGCTGCCCACACCCCACCTCAGCCCTATTTTTGGGGCGCTCCTTCACCCATGCCTGAGTTTGTGTTTGGGCGTGTAGCATGCTGGTCAACGTCTGGTTTCATGTGGGTACACAGGTGTCTGCCGTTCACTGCAATATCATACGGAGCCTCAGTCTCCCAAGAGGATCCACCTTTTTCCTCGCGTCACTGAAAACTCATAACCTCCTCGCACCAGTCAGCCGGTCAATCCCGTGTCATTTCAGTTTCAACCACTCTTCCCAGAAAATGTACATGATGTATTTCCCGTTTGTGTCCGATTGTTGCTTCGGTTAAGTTGCACCCACAATTGCTTACTTTAAATTTGAATTGCTTCTCATTACCACTAGTGCTGATTACAGGCCCGACCACTGCTCAATTTGGTCTGCGTTCCGAGGAGTCACCAGAAGAGGCGCACCAAGTGAGGTCCTGGGGGGGGGGGGGGCACGGTTCCGCTTAACAATCAAAAATACCCTTGAACATAGGTGATATTGTTATTTTTAAGCACGTAAAATTAGAAATTTTCGGGGAGCGAAGCACGCCAAGAAATGTCCCTGTTCTTGCTCCTGCCTCTTCAGCTCCCGCTTTTGGGTGTGGCGTGACCTTTGACCCAGAGCCTGACACGAACGGTAAGCCAAGGCCCTGCTCCGTCAACTCGTCTGAGCTGACGTCCTCCACATCCGGCAGCAGCTTCCCGTCCGTTGTCGATCAGACATGCCGTGTATGACGTCGTGAATTGTGACGTCATGAATTATGACGTCATTAATCGTGACCCGCTTCACATCGACATGAATCGCGCTTTCCCACCCGGGGTCAAGGTCCCACAGTCGAGCGCTACCCAGCCCGCCCCGACTCCTTCCTGACCCACGCCTGCCCAAAACATCAGAGTTTTGTGCCACCACCTTCGACGGGATCTGCGCCCGCGGCATTTAACCTTGCAGTCGAGTGACCTCTGACCTGTCGCCAGGTGTTCGTGCTTCTGCAGTTCGACCCCGGCATGGAGTACAAACCAAACCGCGGCAAAAAGATCGACCGAACCAAGGAGGACAAATCCTGACTACTACTCTGTAGCGCACTCACCGACGGACCCTACTCATACATTTAGCGGTCGCGACCCCGCCCGCCGCGCGGCGACAACCACGGCGCGCCGACCGCCATGAAGACGATCCTGGCGCAGCTTGCGGGCCACCGGCAAGGGCGGTCTGCGTTCGAGCCACGAAGCTGCGACGCTCGGACGCCATCGCGCGTCGCGTGGCGTTGCCATGCCAACCGGCGGAGCGTTGTCGTGGCAACGAGACGGGCGCCGTCGCCGCGGGCGGGTTGACGATGCCGCCGCGTGGGTGCGCTACACGAGTGTCAGGTCGTTCGGCGACGAGGGACGCTGCCATATCAGTGAAAAGGGACGGTGTTCGTCACTCGGCGACACCGGCCGTGCCAGCAGCCACTCCGAGCAGCCGACAGAAACAACTCGGCGCTGATTGGCCGACGGGACACAGCTCGACGCTGATTGGCCGACGGGAAACAACTCGGCGCTGACTGACCGACGAACAGCTCGACGCTGATTGGCCGACGGGACACAGCTCGACGCTGATTGGCCGACGGGAAACAACTCGGCGCTGACTGACCGACGAACAGCTCGACGCTGATTGGCCGACGGGACACAGCTCGACGCTGATTGGCCGACGGGAAACAGCTCCAGGCTGATTGGCCGACGGCGAACGCGTTCAGTTTCGATCGAGCTGGCGTCGAGCTGCGTGCGCTTGTGAGCTGGTGTCGAGCTGGCGAGCACGACAGGTGTGCTGTGTGCGCTTGTGCGGCGTCGTGGGATGCCGGAGCACATCACCCGTGTGTGTTTTGCGACCAATCGTTTTTCACTCGCTCGAGTCCTGAGTTAGGAGTTACATGATGGGCCCAGCGCGCGGGTGGGCTTTGCGCCAGCGTCGGAGTGCCGAGTCGAGCTGGTTTTCACATGTCTGATCACCAAGTGGTTTGTCTGTATGTGCGCGCTTGTGTGTGTGTTACGAGGGAGTGCACCTATCCTTGGCAGTCGCCGAACAAATCACTGAACCGCAGCCGTCCGCGGACATGGACGTACCGCACCCCCTCCCCCCCCCCCCCGGTCACCCCGTCAGGCCCGTTCGCGTGGTGGCCCAGTAGTGCCTGAACCATTCCACGTCGCGGCGTCTCACGTCCGGCGACCGCAGCGCCATCTTTGCCTTGATTGTTGGAAGCAAAGTTATCGCGTCTGGCCGCCAGGTGCGGGCGCTCTCGCGCCGAACAGTTGATACTTTTGCCGTCACTCCTCACGAGGCGATACCCGACCGTCGCTCGGTCTCGGCGATACCGGCCGGGGCCGAGCATCCCCGTGCACGGTTCTAAGCCGCCCAAACCGCCAGGATTGCTGCGCCAAGACCTTCCAAATTCCCGCTATAGTTTGGCCAGAACAAATGCCAAGGCTGGAGCGCCACCAGGCGCAGGTCTGTAGCTGATAGTTGTCAGTGCATTTAGGCAATTAGAAGAACTTGGCGCTGAGGTTAACATAGGGGCACATATGATAGGAGCGAAGTCTTTTTCATTGTATGGACAACTCCTACAGATGTTGGCCGCAGTTATCTACTCCATGACAGATCAGTTGAAGCCCGTGCTCCTATGCCTGATGGCCTTACTCCAGCCAAACAATGACGGCGATTTGGCGGTTCTTGGCGTAGCGACCTTGTCGGTTTGGCCGTTTCAGAGTCGTGGATGTTTTTCCTCGGCCGTCGTGCCGCGATGGTGACGTCACGTCTGACGCCCTGATGACGTCACTTGGTGTTGCGCGGCGGCGGCAGATCCGCACGCGCGCGCGCGCCGTTTCCCCCGACTGCCGGCGCGCGACTGCCGATATCTGAATTGGTCACCGCTGTGCACTTCACCGGCCAGGCTGAGTGGTTCTCGTGTGGTGGTCACCGGTGGTCCCTGTGGTGGTCCGGTGGTCCCCGTGGTGATTCGGTGGTCTTCGTGGTGGTCTGGTGGTCGTCATGTTTCGTCCAGTGGTCTCCGTGTGTGGTGACGTGTGCGAACGGCTTCGCGGTCACTTGGTCCTACGCAGCCAATTGGTCCTACGCGGTCCATTGGTCCTACGTGGCCAGTTGGTCCTACGCGGTCCATTGGTCCTACGCGGTCCATTGGTCCTACGCGGTCCATTGGTCCTACGCGGTCCATTGGTCCTACGCTGTCCATTGGTCCTACGCGGCCCATTGGCCCCACATTGCTTCGGCACGGCCCTGACGCGTGATCTCCGCCCAGCGGTCTCGCGCCATTAAATTCCACACGTGTCCACACTGGTGCGTGGTGTGCAGTCCGCGTGCGCGTCCGTCGATCCCCACGTGCGGTCCAGTGGTCCGCCGGCCCGGTCCGACGGTCCAGTGGTCCGGTGACGAGTCGGCGCCGAGCACGGCAGGCGAGCCGGGCCGTCCAGCTTGAGTCCAGCACCTCCTGCTTGAGAGCCCCTGGGCGGCGTTTCAGAGCGCGTGGCACTCGGTGTGTTGGCGGGAGGGGCAGGTCTGGCGCTGGCTGATGGTCGACGGTGCGGCGCGAGGGGTGGCTCTGAGAAACATCGGTGACGTCGGCAGCGTTTGCGACATTGGCGACGTTGGTGACGTCGGTGACATTGGCAACGTTGGTGACGTTGGTGACGTTGGCGACGTTAGCGACGTTGGCAACATTGGTGACGTTTCCGGCACTGGCGACGTTGGCGATGTTTGCGACATTAGCGACGTTGGTGACGTTGGCGACGTTGGCGACGTTGGTGACGTTGGCGACATTGGTGACGTTAGCAGCATTGGTGACGTTGTTGACGTTGGCGACGATCATCGATGGGAATCGGTCGGCCGTTTGATGATCGATGATGGCTGCTTAAACATGAGCACATGCATTCGCCGACGTACGTTAAACTTTGATTAATACATTATTTTTAAGCACTAATGCTGAGTGATGGGTGGGTGCTCGTGTGAAGACGTGATAAGTGCAACCCAAATAGCTCTTGTGGTCTTACGCGCATGGCGTTCGAATTTATAGTGAAATATTCGTGCATTCAGAACGACGTTAAGCGTGATGAGCGGACATAATACCGGTGGCGCCGCTCTGGTGGTGGGTTTGCGAAGAAACACCACCAGAGTAGACATGCTCTGATTAATGTTACATTCTGATTTCTAGAGAAGGTGGAAGTGATTTCCAACGGTTAAATTTGAACAACATTGAAACAAGCTTTCTTATGGTGTGCAGTTCATTTTATTATTAAATAATTTCAATCTGTCACTTTGCCCTTAAAGTGAAATGGGAGCAATGGGCCACTCAACATCTTGTGATAAAAACACGTTATACAGCTTCTGTGTGATGTGCTGACAATTTCCTTTTATCTCTATCTATCTGTATGGCTACATAACTAATGGATGCATGTGTGGAACTACCGAACTATTTGCAAGAGCAATTATTCACATTAGACCAATCCTGAACTGAAATTTCTGAATACCAACAAAATCAACCTGATTCATGTTATTTTCCTGTTAAGTGCCGAATTCATGCAGCTTTTCGTGCGAAAAAGGAGAACATTACCAGTTCCACCGAGTGCCTATGGATCCGTTGACAGCAGAGCCCTAACATACGATAACACCCGCTGAACTCTATCACGACAGAAATATCACACTGATAGACTGAATAACGCACACATTGATGAAACGGACGCAAAATCGAGCAGATGCAATACTAGAGAGTAACTCAGACAAGGCGGTGCGTCACCGGTGGAGGTCGTGCAGTCTGGGCGACACCGGACCACCGCAGCTCGACCACGGCCGCAGCGCCAGGGCTCAAAAATAGCGCCGTCCTGGCGACAGCGTCGGCGACCAGGCGCAGACTCACCAGGCCCCAGTGACACCCAAAACCAGAATTTTCCTTTGATATGTCCATCAACATTTGAACGACAAAAGACACGATTAGTCGATGTATCAGATGTTTTCATTTGGCAGCAGTTATTTGTTTCCAGATCAAATGCACACCAGGAGCGTAGACCGTGACCCGTCCCTCTGACCTACCACATGTATACCGGAACCTCCCGTCGGCACAGGACGGCGCCTTTCTGACAACCACAATGTTAAACCAGTGGCATATTTGTGGTCGCCCAAGCGCCGTAGAACGGCGATCCGGCGACCAATGTGGTCGTCGCCCAGGAATGTAGTTGTAAATGAGCAATTGGAAATCAGGCAACTCTTGGTGGCTTGTTGAGTCGTCGTTCGAAAATGTGTTGTTTGCGGTACTTGTACCTAGTCATGATGTATAATTAATGTTGGGTGTTCATGAATTCATTGTTTGACTGCCGTTATTTTCATTGACATTGTCGAGGTAGGTACCTAGTTAGATTGTATTGTATTCCTTGTATTGGTACCAAGAGACACTCAGCATCAAATGTCAAAAACGCTAAAAAATTGGGTGGGACAGGAGGCTACTAAAACATTAAGAAACACACGCATACGATACTCAAACATTCTCACGTACAGCTCTTCTCAGCGCCTCCTTCAGCTTAAACTTAAAAGCCCGTCGCATATTCGCGGCCCTAACTTCCTCGGAAGACCTTCATAGGTACAATTATATGATGATGGCTAGATCATGGCTATGATCAGCTTGTTTTTTACTTTGGATATGGCAATTTAAGACAAATATAGAACGTGTTTCATAATGGGATTAAGATGATGTAGCATGTTGGCTTCCTACCATTTACATATTACCAACACAAGTGCATACATACTTTTCAGTTTGTAAGGAAGGTAATACCATCATATTGATATTTAGCTGCGGCAATATATACTGAATAATAATGTAATATGTCAAAAGTCTAATATAGCATAGGTAGCTTGGCGATATTATGAACTACCCCATGTATTATTCCAGGCATTTCATTTCAACCTAGTCTTTTTGTTTCTTGAAATAAATATATCGGAGTCAAACATTCTATCTTCAAATAAGGAAAACCAAACGTTTTCTGCACACAAAAAAGAAAGCAAGAAAATTATTTCGTTCTGTATTGAGCAGGAATTAATGGCTCCATTGTCTTAATCATGTTCAGAAATATGATCTCACAATGTTGGGTATCATTTCCCTTTAAGGTATGCATGAGGCAAGTTTTGCACACAGTTTACATCCATGAAGCCAACACTAGGGTAAGGACTGGTTAGATGAAGTTTTTCATTTAAGTTGGAAACCTATCCATTTTGTACTTTTTTTGGCAGCAAAAGTACCTTCAAAAACAGACTGAGGTAAGCTATGTAGACTATGTAAGGTTTGGAAAATGTTTGAAAATAATTATAATTTCTCTTTTTGCAATGAATGCATTTTCTTACATGGAAAGCTAGGCTATGTTAAGTTGTGTTAGGTTACATTTTTTATTTCTTTTGCACCTTATTTTTATGCTATATTACCCAACTCCAAGCCCATTTGTTGGTGTTGTTTTGCGTGCTAACTGAAGAGGAAGCATATGGACAGGAAATGACCAAACCCGGTCGATGCGCCCTAAAACGCTGAAAGTTTAACTAAAATATCTGTGTCCGTTAAATCGTGACGACTGGTTGAACTTGTTTTGGAGGTTACCTCACTTGACCTTGACTAACTCCTTGACCCTAGATGACCTGACTTCAAAATTTTGAAAAGGCATGCCAAATTGTTTTGCCAAAATTTGAAAAGGCACCGATTATCAGTTACTGATTATCTGTCACCGATTACCAGTCACCGTTCATCAGTCACTGATTATCAGTCACTACTGATTGTCTGTTTCTTCAACAGAGCCAATTGCTAGAGCTGTAGCTGGCAGGCGTGTTCCGTTCTGGCGTTGGAGTCAGTGACGCTAAGCGAACACTTGCACACAATGTGTAGGCAAAGGAGCTGCCGCAACTGCAGCACGCGCTCACTCGCAACGTCCTGTGCCTGTCGAATCACATACAAGATGAAGACTGCACTCGCTGCCGTTCGGGACTCGGCCGACACGTTCGTCTGCCGGTGCAATTTGGTCTACATGATGATGCATAGCTTACTGAAGCATGCCGGCTTGCCGCAATCGTCGACGCACGGCTCGGTGCCGTTGCCGGCCGTGACGTCAGTCATGACGTCACGGCCGGCTGTTGGATGCCCGGGCAGCGCTGCGACGCTCAGCAGCACGGCCCACAGCGCCGCCAGCAGGGTCGTCAGCACGTGCTGCGTCGTCAGCTGCGGCATGGTGTCGAGCGCGGCGTCGGCGGCAGGCGGCTGCGAATTGTCGCGAGGTCGGCGGCACGTCTTCGCCGACGGTGACACACGTGGCTTAGTAACGTGACCTAATCCAACGTAACGTAACGTAACGTAGCGTAACGTAACAAAGCGTAACGTAACGTAACACAGCATAACGTAACATAACAACACTACAACATAGCATAACACAACAACACCACAACACAGCATAACATAACATAAAAAAACAGCATAGCATAAAAAACAATATAACAACCAAAATATAACATGAAAAACAGTATAAAATAAAAACAATATAGCATACAAAACAATATAACAACCAAAATATAACATAAAAACAGTATAAAATAAAAACAATATAGCATACAAAACAATAGACCACAAGAAACAACATAACATACCATAACATCACATATCCTAACCTAACCCTGCACACGCTGGTAGCATGGTGGTGCACGCTGGTACGCGCTGGTTTGCAATGCAAATGTTCGTTTAATTATGGCACACGTGATGTGAATGAGCATTGCATAGCCAGCATAAGCACACTGGCATGGTTAATTCATTACATCCCAAGCCATGTCACGTAAATAAGCAAGGCATACATTCATCCAAAGAACACATTCTTGCTAAGTTGGTTAGCCAGCACCTGCGTTGTGCTGGTGAGGTCACATGCCAAAAGATTAGTGTACTCCTTGCAAGAATTAATGCACCAGTGCGGAGCATACTTCCTACTCGAGTGATCAGTTCAGCTTATCACATCACACGCCGGACACGTGTTAAGTAGCCATCGAGTGATTCATTGATAAGCCACACGGCACACATTCCTTTTCGACTCGATTCGAAAATAGCGTGGTAGCGTGATACAAACAAATGTCAGTAAACAGAGACTACTTTCGGCACACAAGCAAATCTTTGTTTCCCAGCACACTGGCTAGCTATATCCTAGTTAGCTAACCAAGAAAGGGTTCGCTAAACAGCATGTGGCAGTAGCAAAAGCAAGCAGCTAGTAAATTATCCAGGCTTAGTGTTGCAGAACGAAGCACAGCCTATGCAAATATGCGTTGACTTGGTATAATTGGCCTCACAAACGGCTCGACAGTAAGACACCTCAATATCCCGTATTGAAATGTTGTCTCCCACCACACCAAGGTAGCACTGGCGCCACAAATCACTTGGCAGTTAGGCTGA
This sequence comes from Imbricaverruca yamaguchii, assembly GCA_034440575.1. Taxonomy (NCBI): domain Eukaryota; kingdom Metazoa; phylum Arthropoda; class Thecostraca; family Neoverrucidae; genus Imbricaverruca; species Imbricaverruca yamaguchii. The sequence continues at coordinate 1,583,145 of JAOTOL010001567.1, forward strand.
GCGTCCTGGCACCTGGATTTCTTGCACAGGCATAATGTTTCCGAGTGCACGCGTGCCTAAGCAGTATATTCAGGTGTCAGGACGCCAAGCATAGCGGCTAAGCTATTTGTGACGTCATACAAGCATAAAGATATAACAGATTAGTGCAACTATGAGCCACAAGGGCCCTTCTTGGTTGCACTCTGTACACTGAACCAGTTGCCCAACAATTCTGTCGATCAGCCCTCCCTGTAATACTGAAAAGCAAGCCCTCTATTCTTATAATGATTGTCTATGCTGTTTTTAAAGACGTTCAATGTGCTGCCACTGACAATGTTTTCTGGTAGCTGGTTCCAGTGCTCTACTAAAAAATTAAATTCCAGTGTTCCAGTGTTCTACGTCAATAGTACAGGCCATGGTTCAGTCGCTTCGGTGTGCAGTGTGTGGCTGTAGCGCGTCCACGCTCTGGGATCACCGCGTTACGGGCACCGTTGCAATGGTGCCCGTAACGAGGCATGGTGGTACGGTATGCAATGGTGCCCGTAACGAGGTATGGTGGTATGGCATGCAATAGTCCTCGTAACTAGGTACGGTGGCATGGTATGCAATGGTGCCCGTTGCGAGGTATGGTGGTATGGTATGCAATGGTGCCCGTAACAAGGTAACTGGTATGGTGCCCGTACGGAATCAACTTATGCATCCGGTGGCTCGGTATTAATCTGTACGACACGTCGACCTTCGAGCCACGTAGCGCCGCCGACCTCTCGCGCCGATTTGTCGCGGGCGAAGAGCGGCGACAGGTGAGACTCGAACCCACACCCTTTCGACTGCGAGACGGGCCACTTACCCCTAGACTGCTGGTGCTCGTTACAGGCGCCGGTAGAGCGGACGACGGCTGCTCGGCTTGACACGAGGCACCCGGCAACGACGGCCTTATATACCGGGCTCCGTGAGCGCACCCCTGTGTGCACAATCGAGCGAGCGTGGCCTTTTTTACTTCAATTGAACAACACGACCCCACGGCCATGTGGCGCGTCAACGCGCAGCCTGACATCAACACACGGTCCCAGCGGCAACAGTACTTATCCAGCTGCCGTGCTCCGCGACGTGGTGCATGTTAGTGCGACGGCGGAAGACGCGACGCGCCAGCTGACCAAACGGACCGGGGAGATGCCAGACATTGATAGCCGAAGACTGGGACACGTGAAGAAAAGGTACGCTTCTTAGCGCATTATCGTCAGGAGCGCACCGGAGGAATAATTTCACATGTGGCCAGAGTCAACTCGTTCAACAAGGAACGTGAGTGCTTCAAGCCCGAATCATGAGAGGTATTCAAGGTAGGAGGCAGTACTACAAGCCAAAAGCCAGGCTGCGCGTGCGTACGATTTTCACAAGATACAACGCAATCAAGCAAGGAATCTATTGCACTCAAATTGGTGGAGGAGGGTGGGTGGTTAGTGGCATTTGGCCCGCATGCACTGAAATTTTTTTCTGACTAACGATGATGAATACTAAGGGAAATACGAGAGAAAAAACCAAGAGTACTAACCATGCCTACTAACAGATTCACCGACAGGGTTAAGTGCTGCAACTAATTCGCATAAATGTCTTTGTCATTGCCTTCGTGCCCTACCAAGCAGCTAAGAAGAGAACTAAGCTCGCCAACCATACCGACTATTGCTGGGGTTGCGCTGTTTGTATCCTCCTTACTCACCAAGGTCAATCAACTAAAACAACTAACCAATGCTACCGACGTCCTACTGTCTTTACTTTAGTGATGTCTCAGTTCTGGACATCGTTAGTTGAATTGGTAAAGCATTAGTAGGGCCAGTTTGTAGCTGTGTTGGCCAATTCCCTCGTTGAGTTTGCTGGCAGTATTAGATGTCCTGGTTAGTAGTCATGGTTTTGCTCGTAGTAAGAATGCTCCAGAGCACCAGGCCTGTGCCACGACGGCCGCCATTATTGTATCAAGACTCTGACGCTGTGCATAGCGCTGTGCTGCCTGGCGCATAATCGCTTTGGTTTTAATTACGTGCACATTTCATCGTTCTAGCTGTAACTCTAGCTTCCATCGTTCTTCATCGTTCTCATTCTGCATTGTCTGTGCAAAGTGAGTGTTTTGCCTGTGTGTGCATGTTTCTGAGACGAGTTAGTGTCGGTACCTACTTGAGTATCTCATTGGATCTAAATTCGCCAACTTGGGTTGGAAACTCCGCATACCAGAAGGCTCCTAAGGCTGTGCTAATCGTGTGATATTCTAGTCTAGAGTCATCGTATTGTCATGCAGTGTTACAAGCAGCATGCAAACACTGCTATTCGACATTGTTTTGAATAACATTGCTAATCAATATAGGTTTGAATCAGATCAGAGTTTGAAGGCATCAAGCCTGTTCTAACCTTTTTGACATGTGATGGCATGGACAGGCAATTTCGGCACAGTTGTGCCGAAATGCTTTCTGGTGCAGAACATGATAAAATAATGATATAGACGTTCTGCTTTCAAATATGTGTCCAGGTCAATGGTGTTAGGTCGGGTCAAGTATTATGCATATTCTACACTGCCGTCGATTTTGCAATGTTAATTCAATACTGGCGATGACCCGACCCCAACCCTCCAACTACACCCCACCCCATGGCACCGACCGGACCGGCAAACTCTACACTTCTGCACCAGCTCAGCTTCGACTCTTACTTCATCTGCCTGCAAGACGTCTCAACTTCTACTACCTCTACGCGCCATTCTTCAAGTCACCTCAACTGTCTCACAACTCGCCTCTACAAGACAACTATAATCTTCTTCGCTTCCTCTCATCCGCCCCACATTACTCCTGATACCCTTTCACCCTTAACAAACAGCAACAAAATACTGACACCACAAACGCCCCCCGGAAACAGCCGACATCACCACACGGTGGCAAGCTGGCCAAACACAGACACACACACATTGTATGGAATTGGGATTTGTGTGCGCGTCAGCAGCGACGACGGGCGACATTGTGATCGCAAGGTCGTCGTATGCCAACTGCTACTGTTCCTTGTGAATTGACATTTCAATTAAAAAAAAAAAAATTCGATTTGTTGCTGGGGTGGCTTGAGGAACCAGGGTTCTATTGCTAAGCAAGGCTTGTTGCGTGAACCCTGGCCCCACCACCCGATCCATCAATTCCAGTTCAACGACAGAATTTAGACCGAAAGTTTAGCGTGCCGCCAATGCACCGACACGGCCGCCCGGTAGCTCGCCCCCAGCCTTATCGGGCCAGCTGCCAACTGACACTCCCGGCCGGGGGCAATTCGGTTTTAGAGCCACCGAAGTAGTACACCATGATATTGCGTGAACAAACAATGATCAGAGATAACTCGACTCCGTGTGACTGGGCCTTACTATGAGAAGTAAACATAAAGTATATAAAGAACAAATATGCATAGAGGTGCAAGATGTTGGACAGTAGGAACACATGTGGTGCCACCTCTTCTCAGGTGAGCCACTTCCTTAGTGCCTTGCATGGGCCGACCGCCCCTGGAGCGCGAGCTGGGAGACATTCGAAACACAAAGCACAACCAACGCATTAATATGTAGAAAGTATTATATTTTCGAGCGATTTATCTACGCCGAAAGGCGACGACTAAATTTACCCCGGTAAGCGAGAGATTTACCTGCTCGGCTTCTACCCACGATATTGTGGTTCTCTGGCGTAGGTATAAGTATTGGTCGATTCCATTACTTCTCTTTTCCCCAGCTGCGCTTTATCGTCTGATACACACCAAACCGTATATTGCAGTAATTAAATTGCGAACAGTCACGCACCTTACCTTGGGTTAGCTTACGACACATACAACCGCTGGGTCCTATAGCGTCGCCAACCTATCACGCTGACCGGTCGCGGGTGAACTCGGTACATGCCGTCGGTCGTGAGATTCGAACCCACAATCTTGCGATCAGGAGTTCGACACTCTACCGACTGAGCTACCGCGGCCCCGGTGCATTACCGATTTGGTAAAGCACCATACCGATTGAGTTTTATACACCGATGTAATTCGTCTGAATCTGAAGCCATGCGAAAGGAAATGTCTAGGAAATATGTTTTTCCTCAAGGTGGAAGACGCTTACTTGCTCAGCTTGTTCTTGTTCCACTTCTCAGATGCTGTACATCAATATGGATTCGATTATTTGCGTCTCTTCAACAGATGTGGGAAGAAAAACATCGAATGCGTTCATGCGATAGACCTTGTTTTTGTGACGTTTCTTTTATTTTCTAAGGTGTGCATTTGCTCCCTTTTCCCCACGTTGTTCCGATTAATCCGATGGCCCATGATGCCATCTCATTTAGCGCCCATCTGCCATGGTGCGCGCTAAATGACGAATCCTGGTCGATGCACCCTAAAACTCAAATAACCAACCAACCAACGATGTCATCTCTGCTGCATGTTCAGCATTATCACGTCGGCGCACATACCTTCCCAGCTTAGTAACGTTACGGGCTGTCACCGCCGGGGCGGGCACGCTCTTGACAAGATCGGTCACCTCCCAGTGTGCTACAGGCGTCACGGCACAAGCAAATAAGCACACGCAAAGCTTCCGTCGGGGAAGGTGGACATACAAATTCGGCCGGCAAAATCCACGCCAGCCACCGCGAATGGGGAACCTGGGTCACGCTATGGCTGTGGAGGGGAGCCACAGATGCGCTCCAGACCCGGACATTTTGTTTCTGACACGAGACTCACTCGCGTCTCATCGTCCTAGTTATCGCGTCTCATCGTCCTAGTTATCGCGTCTCATCGTCCTAGTTATCGCGTCTCATCGTCCTAGTTATCGCGTCTCATCGTCCTAGTTATGCGCGTCTCATCGTCCTAGTTATCGCGTCTCATCGTCCTAGTTATCGCGTCTCATCGTCCTAGTTATCGCGTCTCATCGTCCTAGTTATCGCGTACGTCTCATCGTCCTAGTTATCGCGTCTCATCGTCCTAGTTATCGCGTCTCATCGTCCTAGTTATCGCGTCTCATCTTATGGTCTCATGTTACAGTTATCGCGTCTCATCGTCCTAGTTATCGCGTCTCATCGTCCTAGTTATCGCGTCTCATCGTCCTAGTTATCACGTCTAGTTATCGCGTCTCATCGTCCTAGTTATCGCTCATCGTCCTAGTTATATATGTCTAGTTATCGCGTCTCATCGTCCTAGTTATCGCGTCTCATCGTCCTAGTTATCGCGTCTCATCGTCCTAGTTATCGCGTCTCATCGCTAGTTATCGCGTCTCATCGTCCTAGTTATCGCGTCTCATCGTCCTAGTTATCGCGTCTCATCGTCCTAGTTATCGCGTCTCATCGTCCTAGTTATCGATCGTCTATCGTCCTAGTTATCGCGTCTCATCGTCCTAGTTATCGCGTAGCTCATCGTCCTAGTTATCGCGTCTCATCGTCCTAGTTATCGCGTCTCATCGTAGTTATCGCGTCTCATCGTCCTAGTTATCGCGTCTCATCGTCCTAGTTATCGCGTCTCATCGTCCTAGTTATCGCGTCTCATCGTCCTAGTTATCGCGTCTCATCGTCCTAGTTATCGCGTCTCATCGTCCTAGTTATCGCGTCTCATCGTCCTAGTTATCGCGTCTCATCGTCCTAGTTATCGCGTCTCATCGTCCTAGTTATCGCGTCTCATCGTCCTAGTTATCGCGTCTCATCGTCCTAGTTATCGCGTCTCATCGTCCTAGTTGTCGCGTCTCATCGTCCTAGTTATCGCGTTTTCTAGTTATCGCGTCTCATCGTCCTAGTTATCGCGTCTCATCGTCCTAGTTATCGCGTCTCATCGTCCTAGTTATGCGCGTGAGGCCTACTATTCAGAACGAGTGAGAGCGCTCGACTTGCCAAAACATCGGACCACTGCCTTGCGTTGCCAAGTTGAGCGGGACCTAACGAGGAATGGGCGCTAAATCATCGCACTAGTCTTAGCACCCTTAAACTTAAATACAAACAAAGGGGCCTAACGAGGGGGCGATTAGTCCCTGGGTGAGGCGCCCGCCTCCGAATCGAAAGGTTTTTGGTTCGAGCGGGACATGACATGGATTGTGTGATGTGGTGCAAGTAGATAATTCAAGAGCAAGTAATTGTCAAGCAGCGGCATTCAATCTCGAAATGAGAAAAATGAGAAGACTGTCTTCTGGGGAGGATGGATGGCAAAAATCCAGGGTCAACCCATTTGTCTAGCCCTGCACGTCTTCAGTAGACGTACCGGCGTCTCCAGTGGACCGGCCAGCGGTGACGTGTGTGATGTGGTGCAGATGTGTGTGATGTGGTGCAGATGTGTGTGATGTGGTGCAGATGTGTGTGATGTGGTGCAGATGTGTGGCGTCTCCAGTGGACCGGCCAGCGGTGACGTGTGTGATGTGGTGCAGATGTGTGTGATGTGGTGCAGATGTGTGTGATGTGGTGCAGATGTGTGTGATGTGGTGCAGATGTGTGGTGTCTCCAGTGGACAGGCCAGCGGTGACGTGTGTGATGTGGTGCAGATGTGTGTGATGTGTGCAGATGTGTGTGATGTGGTGCAGATGTGTGTGATGTGGTGTAGATGTGTGTGATGTGGTGCAGATGTGTGATGTGGTGCAGATGTGTGTGATGTGGTGCAGATGTGTGTGATGTGGTGCAGATGTGGTGTTCCAGTGGACCGGCCAGCGGTGACGTGTGTGATGTGTGCAGATGTGTGTGATGTGGTGCAGATGTGTGTGATGTGGTGCAGATGTGTGGTACGCCAGCGTGACGTGTGTGATGTGGGCAGATGTGTGTGATGTGGTGCAGATGTGTGTGATGTGGTGCAGATGTGTGGCGTCTCCAGTGGACGGCCAGCGGTGACGTGTGTGATGTGGTGCAGGTGTGTGTGATGTGGTGCAGATTGTGTGATGTGGTGCAGATGTGTGTGATGTGGTGTAGATGTGTGTGATGTGGTGCAGATGTGTGATGTGGTGCAGATGTGTGTGATGTGGTGCAGATGTGTGTGATGTGGTGCAGATGTGTGGTGTTCCAGTGGACCGGCCAGCGGTGACGTGTGTGATGTGGTGCAGATGTGTGTGATGTGGTGCAGATGTGTGTGATGTGGTGCAGATGTGTGGTGTCTCCAGTGGACCGGCCAGCGGTGACGTGTGTGATGTGGTGCAGATGTGTGTGATGTGGTGCAGATGTGTGTGATGTGGTGCAGATGTGTGGCGTTCCAGTGGACAGCCAGCGGTGACGTGTGTGATGTGGTGCAGGTGTGTGTGATGTGGTGCAGATGTGTGTGATGTGGTGCAGATGTGTGGTGTTCCGTGGACGGCCAGCGTGACGTGTGTGATGTGGCGCAGATGTGTGTGATGTGGTGCAGATGTGTGTGATGTGGTGCAGATGTGTGTGATGTGGTGTAGATGTGTGTGATGTGGTGCAGATGTGTGATGTGGTGCAGATGTGTGTGATGTGGTGCAGATGTGTGTGATGTGGTGCAGATGTGTGTGATGTGGTGCAGATGTGTGGCGTCTCCAGTGGACAGGCCAGCGGTGACGTGTGTGATGTGGTGCAGATGTGTGTGATGTGGTGCAGATGTGTGTGATGTGGTGCAGATGTGTGTGATGTGGTGCAGATGTGTGTGATGTGGTGCAGATGTGTGTGATGTGGTGCAGATGTGTGTGATGTTGTGCAGATGTGTGTGATGTGGTGCAGATGTGTGTGATGTGGTGCAGATGTGTGTGATGTGGTGCAGATGTGTGTGATGTGGTGCAGATGTGTGTGATGTGGTGCAGATGTGTGTGATGTGGTGCAGATGTGTGTGATGTGGTGCAGATGTGTGTGATGTGGTGCAGATGTGTGTGATGTGGTGCAGATGTGTGGCGTCTCCAGTGGACCGGCCAGCGGTGACGTGTGTGATGTGGTGCAGATGTGCGTGGTGTTCAGTGACGGACGTGACGTGTGTGATGTGGTGCAGGTGTGTGGTGTTGTGGACCGGCCAGCGGTGACGTGTGTGATGTGGTGCAGGTGTGTGGTGTCTCCAGTGGACCGGCCAGCGGTGAGTGTGTGATGTGGTGCAGATGTGCGTGGTGTTCCAGTGGACCGGCCAGCGATGACGTGTGTGATGTGGTGTAGATGTGTGTGATGTGGTGCAGGTGTGTGGCGTTCCAGTGGACCGGCCAGCGGTGACGTGTGTGATGTGGTGCAGATGTGTGTGATGTGGTGCAGATGTGTGTGATGTGGTGCAGATGTGTGTGATGTGGTGCAGATGTGTGTGATGTGGTGCAGATGTGTGTGATGTGGTGCAGATGTGTGGCGTTCCAGTGGACCGACCAGCGGTGACGTGTGTGATGTGTGCAGATGTCTGGCGTCACCAGTGGACCGGCCAGCGGTGACGTGTGTGATGTGGTGCAGAGTGTGTGATGTGGTGCAGGTGTGTGTGATGTGGTGCAGATGTGTGGCGTCACCAGTGGACCGGCCAGCGGTGACGTGTGCGATGTGGTGCAGATGTGTGTGATGTGGTGCAGTGTGTGTGATGTGGTGCAGATGTGTGTGATGTGGTGCAGATGTGTGTGGCGTTCCAGTGGACCGGCCAGCGGTGACGTGTGTGGTGTGGTGCAGGTGTGTGATGTGGTGCAGACCACCCTCCCCACTGCCCCCCCCCCCACCTCCGTTATCGCGCTCAGTGACCTCGGCCCGTTGGGCGCTGCGTGACCAACGTAGTTGATGCGCCCTAAAGCCCAAACAACTGACCGGTCCCGGCCAGGTCTGCGACGATGCTGTCGTGGCCTGGGCCGCGCCGCCCCAGAGAAGGGACACTGTTTGGAAGGGACTGCAATGCTTTTGAGGTTGTTCCAGCCCCGTGTTGCGGGAATCGTTATCGGGGCGGGGATGGCCGAGTGGTTAAGGTGTCGGGCTATGGGTGCCAAAAGTCCCGGGTTTGACTCTAGCGCCACTCAGGACATTTTCCAATCCCACGGCCCACCGGCGAAACAGTGTGGGCGGCGCCATTAGCCGTGAATGTGCATAAAGTGTGTCGTGAACCGACCAATAAACAAACAAGGGAATCGTTATCGTTGAAGCATACAAAATGGCAGTATTCAAAAGTGAAGGTTTCCGAGCACGAAGCCATCCCGAGGAAATGTGTTCCACTGAGATGTGCAACGAAGTCAACCTCGGACCCTTCTTTCGGAATGCGTTTGGCTCCCATGCATCCTAGGAGCTGGGCTCCAAGCGGATCCGAGGCATCCGGCCGGCACTCGTCGGCGAGCCGAATCGGCCTCTGACGCATCGGGCGGCTCGGCAGTCGCCAAGTGAGAACGTCACCTCAAGTGTTTTTTCTCGAAGAAGGGCCCTTGCGGCTCATAGTTGCACTAATCTATTATGTCTTTATGTCTTGAAACGCACCTTTGATGGCGGAGAGCAGCCGAACGAACGAGCATGCCGGGGCGTCTTAAGGTCGAGTGTTGTTTTCGAACCAACAGTTCGCCTGAGCGGCCATCAGGTGGCAGCACCGGGCGTTTGTCTGATATAGGTCAATGCCTCGAACACATGGCAGTCCGTCCCCGTCCGAAAAGGGCGCTAGTCGACATATCGAGGAAGTTCACAGGACTACCAAGGTCCAGAGCTCCAAGCTCCAGGGCTTGCATTTCCTCGCTATACACCTGGAGCTGCGTGAGCATCAATAGCAACTTCCTGGCGAATGATCTCGTCGGGAATTAGAGATGGATTAGAGGGAGGTGGATGGATCAGCACTGTGAAGGACATTACATGTGGTTCAAAGGACTTCTTTCTGTTTGTATTAACAATGCAGGTAATGAAGTAACCATTTCATTAATTGACATGGTGTCCTGAGTGAGGAGTAGAATCGAGATGGATTCTCGTGAAATACGTTGTAGAAGTAAGGTTATGATGTAGCTTTTAGTCTCCAGTGGGAATGTGGTGTGGATTTACTTTTTAGTTTATCCATACCATTACCTAATAACCATAACCAACATAACCTAATCTAGCATATCATAACATTCCTTTGGAGATAAAAATAGAACAAACATTTATGCAATATATTTTCTGAAAATATTGTACATTGAAAAACCGAACTCAGTCAAACCTATCCTGACGTCAGCTGCTTTTGACGTAAAAATTTCCGATTTACTTTTTTGGGGGAAACTTTCCAACTTAAAAACCTGAACTAGCGTAACCAAACTAAACTGGTAATATTGTGCTCTATGGTGTATACAAGTCAATATTCTACACATATTTGGCTCCATATAGCAAACAAATGGGTAAGGTTTGGTCAAGTTAGGTTAGTGTAGGTTTTCAAGTTGAACACTTTTTCTTTAAAAATGTTTCACCGAAAATTCAAAATTATTTGGTAAATTTGCAGTTTAAGGGGCATTTTTATTCCTTTGAGTTTTCCTTCAGAATACCATGCTCATACAGATGATTAAGATGATGGGACCACTTCTTTTCTGTACAAATGCTTACTTTTCAGGTTATGAGGAAACTAATACCAAGCAAGGGGTTTTGGGTTAGGTAACATTGCATAATTGTTTTTTTAATGCAATAAAACCTAATCTTTTAAGAACAAAAAAAAAACTAAAAATAAACCTTTGTTAAATGTCAAGCTATTTATTTGCTGAACATTATCAACATTAAAAGAAACATTACCCAGCTTAACCTAGCCTAAGCTGATTTTGAATATTATTTGTGAAAATGTGTGTAATTTTATTGGTAATATTTTCAGCATTATTGTGCTTGATACCGCATTGACTGCGTATTTGTTAAATACGCAGTCAATGCGGCTGGAAGCCCAAGTAACCAAGAAATGTTTTTGTAAACATTTGCTTCCATAAAGCAATCAAATGGGTTAGGTTTGACTATGGAATGTTAGTTTAACTTTCTTTGTTGGAAAATTTGTCATTTTTTCCAATCAAAATGCATTCACACAGATAATAAGTGGTCCCCATCATCTTAGTCGCCGTCATGAACTGGTGTACTGAACAAGAATTTCCCCTTCAAACAAACAAAACTCACCTTGAACTGAAAATTTCGCAACGACTTGTTTTCAAGAGCATCTCAGGGTAGGTTAGATTGGCTTAGATTTTGGCATTTTTCAGAAAATAAAATGCTTCAGCTTCATCTAATATCATTCTGCTGCTCATTCTGATATGCTCTTATGGTATTTGTAAAGCATTTGTATTTGTTTCGTAGCATTCGGTGTAATCATAGCCTCGGTAACTGAAGGTGAGACGTGATCTCATTGCAATGTGCTGTCCATGAAATGTGATGTTATGTGGGCAGAACCCGCCTGACCGATAAATGTACAAATGTAGGCACCATGATTGTACAGTTCAAATCGGAATGCCATTTGATCCGCTTATGCACATTTGTGTTTGTCCGCAGAATACGAGTACTTGACCCCATGTTAAAATGGGATGGCAAAGGTCGTGATCTGGTCGAACTTTGCCATCCCATTTAAAATGTTCACAGGAAAGAACGGGACAAGTTTATAAATAACGTGGTGAGCTGAAGGCAAATATGTTTGCTTGCAGAAAAAGCAAAATTAAAAGTGACCACAGCGTACGATTTCAGAAGAGTTTTCCGCAACCAAGTTGACATAATATATTTTCTTTAAACCTTCGTCTGACGTCATGAAGACTGGAAGAATAACTTCGATCTACCCTCTGGCAAACGTACCTTTCGTTTGTTATTTGTTACACGCGCGTCCGATGCGATATCAGACGCGCGTCTGGTAAATAACAAATCAACTCTATTATATTCAGTGCAGATGCCCCTTGCAGTGGACGACTGTTTCGGTTGCACACTATTTTTCACCATCACAACCAATTTCTGTGTTTTGTGTTCCTGGCACTAGGATTGACTCATGCATGATGAATACCAAGCTTAACATTAATAGGTACTTATTTGCGGTTACTGTCATTGGTTTTTGGTGAATAACTGCAGTACCCCTGATTTTGTACTCACTGGCAGCTGACAATTTGACAATTGTAATGCTAAGCACGAATAATTGTGCTGTGTCTTGCTCCCTACTTCGTGCCATGGCATACTACTCACAAAGGTACATGGGTTATATCATTTTTCATACCTTGCATTTGAGTCACAAGACTCAAGTGACTCATTGTGATTTAAATGATTGACTCATGATTCAACTAATTTGTTTTATATAAAGATGTCATTCAACTCACAACTCAAGATACATTTTGGGGAAAAGAGTTGATTCAACTCTTGACTCATGCAAAAGAACGATTGCTTCACGAGTTGATTCTCGATTCAAATTGAGTTGAACACAAGTGTGATTGGTGGTGTGTACAAACATCAGTATGACAATGGAATTGTTGTTTAGTGGCATAGCAAATTTTTGTGAAGGCAATCTGATTTACAATCCATCAGCATCTGCTAACCTCAGCATTTTATGATACAAGTTCTACTTTCACAGTGGAGGGAAATCCAGTTATTTTGTGTTTTTTTTGCACAATTTTCAATTTTGCAGCAAAAGGTGGAAAGTCAGTCCACTATCTAGACCTAATCTGTTTCTTTACAGTACAAAATATGCTGGTTAACATCAACTAAGTTTTCTATACAGCACAGTGTTTTCTTCTTTTCTCATTTTTTCCTTTAGCTTTCTTATGAACATAAAAATGGCATGACTTATTGGGGGCCCAAATCAACATTGGTGGGGTCATGGACCCCACAAAAAGACACAAATCGACGGTCCTGACTGCACGTTTTATTTTTAGGCTTTATCCGGATTGCATGGTCGCTTTATTTCTGCACATCGTCTCACGTGCAGGTGAGTATATTAATATATCGTAATATACATTTTGCACAAGCGTTACCACATGTTCGTAAATGTTTACATCCTATATATATATATATGTATATATATATATATATATATATATATATATATATATATATATATATATATATATATATATATATATATATATATATATATGTATATATTTATATATAATAATAATCTGAACTAGGCTTAAGCTCACCTTCGTGACTCGAAGATTCCGCAGCTCATTTTAGGATATACATAGGGATGTACTGATGTTGAAGTGGTGTTTACATTTGTATAAAGTACGGTGAGATGTTCAAATACGTGATGACTGTAGGAGATGAGACGTACAATTTTGTGCCATTTTAGCCTCATACGAGGTAATTTAGACCTTGGGCGTGCATCGAATTTCATACCAAGCAAAAATAACGACATGCTCTTTTGACCGAACGTGACCTTTTTTTGCATAGAATCGACGCGCGACGAATTATTTAATTGTATCTTTACGAGTATCAAAACGGTGGACATTAAAATCTTCTTGTCGTTTTCGAGCCCTGTAATGTTATTAACAACGTGGGTTTCCCAAGCCGAAATATTATGCAATGAAGAAAATTGTAGCATTGTCAGTGCTCTACGGGCGCTGAGCCTACCAAATAATTTCCCTTCAGAAAAATTCCTCTTGAACTACGAATTGTCATTCGAATCAACGAGATCGGTCTACTGGTCGAATCAACGAAGCTTCATATACAATGGCGTGCAATGCTCCCAAAAAATCACCTTCCGCCATTGACCCGCGCCACAAATTGTACATTACCACCATGATAACAACAAGGTTAGCTATCCAAGGTTAATCCGCTTCCTGTGGTTTAAATTGATGCCAAAATATTCATAGCATGCATCAGGCGTGCACCCAGGATTTTTTTTCATGGGGGGGGGGCGGACCGAAAATGGCACTTGGCTGGCTCCAAAAGGGCACCTGACCGGCTCCAAAAGGGCACTTTGCGGCCCAAGGCACACTGGAAGGTCTGTTGACAAGGGTGCTTGAAAAAAAATGTTTGGCAAAAGGGTAGTTTTGGGCCCAAAGGGCACCTTTGGCACAGGCGGGGCACATAAGGCAGGTGATTTTTGGGCTAAATTTGGGACATTCCGGCCAAGAGGGCACTTTTCGGTAAAAGGGCACTTTTGGCCAAGAGGGCACTTTGGTCTCATGGGGGATCCAGGGCCCCCTGCCCCCCCCCCCCTCCGGTGCGCCTATGGCATGCATTGTTGACCACCGCGGAATATATGGACACGAAGATGAGCTGTGCGCTACTGTACGACGATTACATGGCTCTAACAGTTGGTAACTGTCCGGAGCGATCCCTCCATTGAAAGGAAAACCCCTGTTCAACAAAGCATTTCTTTCATTTCATTATGCAACATCCAACTTAGCTTATCTTTCTGCTCCAACGCTGCCGACATTTCAGTCCGCCGTTATAAATGCATCGATATTTAGTACGTGGCGCTTGGTGCTTCGCTGATTCAATGATTCAATGATTCATTCCCTCCACAAATACCCTTAACCCTCCCTCTCCTCACTCTCTCTCTCTTTCTCTCTCTCTCTCTCCCCCTCCTCCTCTCTCTCTCTCTTTCTATCTCTCTCTCTCTCTCTCTCTTCTCTCTCTTCTCTTCTCTCTCTCTCTCTCTCTCTCTCTCTCTCTCTCTCTCTCTCTCTCTCTCTCTCTCTCTCTCTCTCTCTCTCTCTCTCTCTCTCTCTCTCTCTCTCTCTCTCTCTTTTCTTTTCTCTTTCTTCTTTTTCTTCTCTCTCTTTTTTTTTCTCTCTCTCTCTCTCTCTCTCTCTCTCTCTCTCTCTCTCTCTCTCTCTCTCTCTCTCTCTCTCTCTCTCTCTCTCTCTCTCTCTCTCTCTCTCTCTCTCTCTCTCTCTCTCTCTCTCCCCCTCCTTCTGCCTCTCTCTCTCTCTATCTCTCTCTTTCTATCTCTCTTACTCTCTCTCTCTCCCTCAGTTTTCGAGACAGTTGCTTCTACTTCGCTGAACCTTCATATATATGCTATGTGACCATACATTTTAGGAAAAGAGCCCAGCCTTGCATGTTTGCGCACCATTGTTATCACCATTGTTATCGCCGGTGCAACACCAGTGCAAACATTGGCAATGCCGAGCAGCGCAAACATTATGATCTCCCACCTAATCACCACACAATAGTGTTATTCAGTGCCTGAATTGGAAGACGGACGTCAGGCTCTTTCTAAAGACACAGTTGTTTGCTGCTGCTGCTGAATAGACCTGGGTGCCGAAGTCCTTATCCGTCGATTGAAGTACCTGCATAGTTGGCTCCGCGGTTGCAATCAAGGGTGTTGTATATATTTTTTTCAGGGGGCGAGTGCACCTCAATGTTAGCTTTTCTCCGAATATTTCAACTTTTAACATGTAGCCCTGTGGACTGGGCACCCTCAATCCATTTCGGCCCGCCAAGTGCCTGCATGTTTTGTGCCCTACCCCCCACCTCGCCCAATAATGTTCAGAATTCACACCCATGGGCGCATCACTAATGATTCTCACAATTTAGCATTTATTTTCCGGAAGGCACGGGTGTCGATTTGTAGGCTTTTGCGACTGTCTTGACTTCCTCGGTGCTAGTCCCCCCCCCCCACAACCATGTCATCTTTCAACATGAGACCCTGTGTATGGGCGTGGGCGGCCGAGTGATTAAGGTGTTTAGTTCTGGATTGAAAGGCCCCGAGTTCAACACCCGTACCGGTCGCGACATTTCCCAGCTCCGCGGCCCATCGGCGAAATAGTGACCACGAAATCGTAAAACCATCCAATAAGCCGTATGGGATCCTCTCGGATGGGGCCCGATCCATCTCCACACATGTCGCCACGCGCTGGGGCCCAAATAATTTTCAGAACTGAACACAACTGCATGAAAGCGATGTCGCTGAATCGCATGCGGGCAACACCAGTAATTCTGCAAAGCCTCCGCCGATGTTGGAGCCCACGCCTGCAACAACACACAGCTCCAACTCCTGCTCCCACGTGTATCGCGGTTGCAGCGGACGCAGCCATCGACCATCCCGCCGCCTACTCCACGCGACAGACGGTGGACTACGGGGGCTCGCTTAGCAGGCCTCGAGAGGGGGCGTGGCCACCGGCCGTGACGGGGTCACTGCCCCGGTCACCCGGCTCCTGGTCCCCATGATGCTGACACACTGCGAGAGGTCTGACGCTGCGGTCGGAGTCGTGAGTGCGAGGGCTGCGGCCCAGGAAATAGACATGGCAGATGCGGCACCGGTGGACTTATTTCATAGATTCAGACTCCGCAACCAGCTTCTAGCGCCATCTATGATTTATCGCAAGCAGAACGTCCACGTTCTGTTGGATTGGATTTGCGCGACCTTCAAACGACCTCGATTGGCTTAGCGCGCGCTAAGCGGCGAACAGATCCTCCACGGCGGCGAAAGTTTTCGGGGCACAACTCCTCGGTCGGTGCTCTCCGGCGTCGCCTCTCCCGCGCCCCGGCAACCAGCCGTCGCCGTGCCCCGCTGACACCAGCGACCTCCGCAAGAAACCGCCGCCGGCCACGTCAGAGCCCACCGCCGCCGGCGCGGCCCCGCCCACCGCCCGACCGGCGGCCAATCGGCGGCGCCCCCACCTCGCTCAGATCAATAGCGCCGCCCGGCGCGTGACGTCACCGCCGTTCGACCGGCCGATCGGGGTCGAAGCGGCGACGACGCCGAGTTTCGCCCGAGTTGATCCCGGTGCTGTCGCGGCGGCTCTCGTTCGGTGAGTGGCGTGTCGCCTGGCCTGACCTGACCTGACCCACGGGCGGACACACGGAGCGGGTGGGGTAGGGGAGGGGCACCGGGGGCAGGTGCCCCCACTCCGCTGGCAGGTGGCTCTCCTCCGGCCGGGAAAGAGGGCCTCTTTTTGGAAGGCTCGAGCGCACCCGCCCGAATTTGTCAGACAGAGGCGCGCCTCTGAGAAGAAGAGGCGAGAGGAGCCCCCAGCGAGAAAAGGTACCCCTCTGGCGGAGCCCGAGTGCACCCCTGGACTGTATTTTCTGGAAGCGCCCCTCCGAGTGGAAAAGGCGCCCTTCGGGAAGGCTCCAATACACTCCCACTCAAATTATTCAGCCGGATGCGGCCCTCCGGACACGCTCCCCCAAAGAGTACTCCTGGATCCGGCCCTGACCCGACCTCGGTGCGCAGACTGGCGGCGGCGGATCCTTGTCGGGTGGGTGTCTGTGGATGTTTCACACGTCGTTTGATCGTGGTGGTGTTCAGCCGGTATAGTTTGGTGTGTCGATACAGCGGGTCGCCCCACACTGCGCACAGGCGCCGCGCACGATATTTCGTTTTTTGTTTTGTTTGAATCATTAGTTACACACACACACATATATATATATATATATTCAGTTTCTGTTTTCTTCCTTCTGCTTAGTTTTCACGCTAGATTTCCTAGAAGAGTGCTTGGCCGTTCCATAAGTTTGAAACAACGATGCTCCTCAGCCAACCCACACCGAAGCATCGCATTTGCTCACCTAGGTCAACGTTTTTCGTAAACTATGACATACACCTGCCACTTCCCCCTAAAATGACTGAGCGGCATAGGACGCGGGTAGAAAATAGCGCCCGGAATATTATTTGATTATTCCACGTTTATCTGAGAATATTACATCTCTGACGTGCCTCTATGGATATATTTATATATATATATATATATATATATATATATATATATATATGTACATGTGTATGTATATTTATATTTGAATGTGTGCATATATATATATATATATATATATATATATATATATATATATATATATATAATATATGTTTGTACATGTGTATGTATATTTATATTTGAATATGTGCATATATATAATATATATGTATGAACATAAACATATATATTCATGGTGTGGTCGAAGACTGCGGTCCTTATTCTTGGCAGGAGGGTCCTTGGTCTTGGAAGGAGGATTCTAAGTCTTGGTAGGAGAGTTTTTAGTCTTGGATGGAGGCCCCGGATGCTTCTGAAAATTATCCAGCCTTTAGCAGGGACCCCGTTATATTGCTCAGTGGCCAAAAAGCCGGAAACCCATTAGTATTGATCGCAGTCATCTAGTGTTCACGAAAACGCCCCAAAGTCGAGCAGGAGGACCTATTATGCTGTCTGCAGAGCCGAGGTCAGGACATTTATGAAAATTGAGAAGACGCCGATGCTTAAACGATACATTAATCATGGCTGAAGACAGGCCATGGAGGTCATGGAAGACCACAAATCTGGCAGAAGGCTCCTCATGCTTGACAACCCCAGGCGAGGGGTCTTGACAAGAGGCCCCAGGGAATCCATAGAGACCCAAGAGTGTAGAGTTCTCCGAACTTCAGGAGGCTCCCAGGAACTCGGGGTCATCATGCATAACCGAGTGCTCTACACTCACCCTCCCCTCCCCCTCCCCCACGACCACTTGGAGCAGACCGGTGTCGCCACCCAGACTTTACCAAATCATGAGCAAATTCATGTCCTGAGACGCACACCAACGCATTCACAGGTCCAGACAAGCCAGCGATGGAGAAGCTAGTTGCAGCGCGACCTGCACCTAGATATAAACCATTGATTTACGCTCCGCAGTCTTCAACTGATGGTAATGCTTTTCAGCTACATATATTTCATATAGATTTTCAGCTGGTGATATTTTAGGTTAAAAAAGTTGACGAATTCGCAACAACCACTTGGCGGTGACCTGTCGCCCGGGTGTGCCACCTGGCAGTGACCTGTCTCCCGTACGTGCCACCTGGCAGTGACCTGTCGCCCTGGTGTGCCAAACATCCGCCAGACGGCCGCGGGGTCGCCTGCGGCTGTCGGCTTTGCGCGGGCGGTCGGCGTGCGCCGTCGTCTTCGGACCGGCAGCTGCCGTCCGGCTGACGGCCATCCAGCAGCGGGACTGGCTTCTCGACCCGACCGTCTGGACGTTCAGTGGGCTTCCTTGGGCTTCAGTGGGCTTCCTTGGGCTTCAGTGGGCTTCCTTGGGCTTCAGTGGGCTTCAGTGGGCTTCAGTGGGCTTCCTTGGGCTTCAGTGGTCTTCAGTGGGCTTCAGTGGGCTTCCTTGGGCTTCAGTGGGCTTCAGTGGGCTTTATTGGGCTTCCTTGGGCTTCAGCGGGTTTCCTTGGGCTTCAGTGGGCTTCAGTGGGCGCACGCGACTTCAGTGGGCTTCAGTGGGGTTCTATGGACGCGCGCGATTCGACTGCGCCGCGAACGCACGCCGAGACGTTCGAAGAGAGCGTGACTGCAGGCGGAGGTGGCGATTTTCGACTGTTCCGCTCCTCTGTGCGCGCACGGCAATTTTTCCGGCGGATGGCCCTGTGCCGCCTGTGGTGGACGGACAGGATTGGTTGGCTATCGGTTTCACGACACAATCGACCGTTGAGTCATGCAGCGCCGCCAATCTCTCACGCCGACTGGTCGCTGGCGAAGAGTAGCGACAGGTGAGACTCGAACCCACAACCTTTCGACTGTGAGACGAGCAACTACGATTGTGAGGCTACTCGTGCCCGGTGCACAAACAGGAAAGGAGTAAACGGACGTGAGGCGACCGTAAGACCAGAACCGAGCACAGGGCGCAGCGGGCGGCGAGGAGGCGCTCCAGTCATCAGCGTCGAGTGTGGAATCTGCACATCTGCACGCAGCTTGGGCTGCATGCAGATAGCATGACTGTCCAATCGATGGACTCCAAGTGTGCACCAAGTAATGGATCCATCAGGAGCTGAAGCTGTTTCTGTTGGCTTCACATCCACGTTAAATTCAAGTCTGTTTGCGCTTCAGGCAAAGGGCAGGCGCTTGGCGTTCACTTGATGCATCCGACTACAGGGCACAAGCGAGGTGTGGTCTAGAAGTACAAGTCTGCAGCCACAGACCAAAAGCTAACCCGCTGCCTTCAAACAGATGGGCTATACAGGCGCCAGCCATATCCAGCCGTGTATTTATACTTCTGTTGAACAAGCGACCTTCCATGAGAGGTCAAAGGTGAACACGTCCAGATAATTATGCATGGGCATCTCCAGCCCAACGATGCGTGGACTTTGTCAAACACGCGACCGCGAAATGAGCTCCAAACTGTAGTCTAATAATTGCACGAATTCATCATGCAACATGTTATATTATGCTGCGTATGCTACATGTTGGTCGTACTACGCATCCGCAACATGCTCCTAGCATGTTGTACATATTACATATACCATACGCTAGTGCGGAAATTATGATGCACAATGCAACAAGTAAGTCTTCTCTAGACCAGGAGGGATGTTCTAATGACCAAGTCGTTCAAAAGCTTGGTACGAATGACAAGATATTCTACTTTGTGGAGACTAAGCTATATGGGGAATGTACGAATCTTCGATTTTATGATGCATTAATTGTCGCAAGTCGAATTATTTCCCCGTGGAACTATTATCATGAGTATCATTATTATTATTGTTACTGTATTATTATCACCATTTATCGACTTATTTATTGTCATGTCATTCATTGTCGCCCCACATAAAGCCGAATCATCCACATACTGCTTCATGGTATCAATGACGCGGCGATTCAGCAGTCTGATGAAAATCCACGTACCTGCGTAACTTGTTTTTCGTCAGTGTGCTACCACGTGACTTTACTCCGCATACCACCCCCACCCGGTATGCAGCATACTAGGAAGTGGTGAACTGGAGCGCAGACAATATTTTCCTGAGGGGACCGACGCCCAAAACATCTCATTCTACTGAGAGCGCCTTCGATGAGCGAAGCACGGCACACACTTTCGGTTTGCGCGTGACGCAAATCTGAAAATTATTGTTTGATCGCGTGCAATATTTTTGTTCAGGGGCGTCGTCAGCCCCTTGGTTGTGCCTATGGCTGTGAACGCAAGGTTCCCCAAAGGCGCATACCACAACTGCGAATGAACCGAAGTAATCTGGGCTGATCATTCACCAATCAAGAAACGACGCTCTGATAATGTTAGCGGTCCAAACTTGGCCAATGAAATGCGCGGGAGTGGCAAGCATCTCATCAAATCGAGCACGCTATTTCCTGAAGACAAAATCAACCGCACACAGTCATCCTTCGCGACATGCGTCTACTTACACGAGGATGCCAGCTTAGTCAGTAGTATGCTGGCGAAACGCTTGCTTATTAACCCGCGCCGTCTTTCCGGTCTGATCCTCACACCCCGTCTTGGGGGGGGGTTAGTAACCCCCGTTAAAATCCAAACTAAGCATCACACGAAAACGAAATATGTTTCGTCGGAAAGCGCTTCGAAGAGTTGGACCAGACACCACCCCCAGAAAAAATTCCCTCCAAAGGTGATGTCACTAGGGGCCCTAGAGTTTCACGGCTTACTTGTGGCTCTGGTGGGTTCCTTTCTATGGATATTTGAAGAAAAATTTGAACCAGAAAAGGGAAGCGAAATGGACCCGTACCATACAATTTTTGGACACTCAACATCATCTTCTTTTTATTGAAAAAAAATTGAGTTTTCAAGTTGTCTTTAATTTTCCTTTTCGAATGGGTAGAGCGGACCGAAAAATGTTGTTTGAAGTCAACCTGCCCAATAAAAATGTTTTCTTTATCCAGAATCTTCGATTATGTCTCTAAAGGGCTAAAGAACTAATAAGTAATAAAAAAGGAAAAAAGGAAACATTCCTTTGGTGGTGCTTTGTTGCATCCCTAAGGATAAGAAAACGCTTCAAGTTTCATTCAAATATCTTTTTCCGCTAACGCGTGACGACTGGTTGAACTTTTTTGGAGGTGATTTCACTTGACCTTGACTAACTCGTTCACCCTAGGTGACCTGACTTCAAAATTTTGACACAACACGCAAAATTGATGTGGAAAAAGGTGTACCAGGTTTCGGTGCGCTACCGCGCACCGTTCTTTCACAATCCGCGGAAAATCATTGGGCATTCGTTCATGACCCCCTTCCCCCGGTACGGTGCGGGTTAAGAAACGAATTTACCAACAGAGACCTGGGTTCGACTTTTCCTTCTGAGCCTTCAATTTAACATATTTTTTTACGTCGATGTGCGATGATTTACCGTTTTCCTGTACCAGAGGATGGCAGTGCCATGCCCGACAAGACACGCACGTGTTCTGGTCGTCTGCGACATTCGTCAGATCGGTGCTATTTTTGTTTTTGCTTTTCGCGCCGTGTATGCTCTTAGCATTGGGAATTACGTCGTCCCGCGTTTTTTCATTGTTCGCGCCAAATGTGCTCTTGGCTTTTGGAGTTACGCCGTTCTCGACGCTTTTTTGTTATCTGCGCCAGATATGCCCTTGGTATTGTGAGTATTGCCGTTCCTGCCGTTTTTTGTTTGTTCGTTTGTTTGTTGTTATTGACGCCAGATATGCCCTTAATATTGTGAGTTACGCCGTCCCCGCCATCTGTTTGTTTGTTTGTTATTGGCGCCAGATATGCTCTTAGTATTGGGAGTGCCGTCGTTCCCTGCCCAACATTGGGGTGACACAAAGCATCCACAGAGATGATCGGCTTACACAAATATCCCGCCATATTTTTTCTCCGGTTGTACCCACTTGCACGATGGCCAGCAGTGTATCTACCACGTATTGATCTCATGTATCTATCAACATTGCACTCAGCGTCGCCCCTGTTGCAGCCACGAGCATAGCGCGTCCGAATAGGGCACCAGCACACCGTTGAGGGGCGCGGGCCGACGAGGAGCCACGCACAGCTGCGCTGTTCCTGCGGCCCTTTGTCGATAAGCCCTTAGGGGAGAATGTGGGTCAGTGTCGGCGGGGTAATCGATGAGGCGTGAGCGCGAGGTGCAGGTGGCCGGCAACAACTAGTGCGGTCAGAGGGGCGCCCGGAATGACATTGGCCCATCGCTCGGCGGGCTGCTCGGGGATGTGGTCGCAGGTAGCCTAGTAGGGCCAAACGATCAGGGAAGTAGCTAGGGGTGCTCGTCTCACAATCGAAAGGTCGTGGGTTCGAGTCTTGCCTGTCGCTACTCTTCGCCCGCGACCAATCGGCGTGAGAGATTGGCGACGCTGCATGACTCAACGGTCGATGTGTCGTAAAACCGATAACCAACCAGCCAATCGGCGGGCTGCTCTGAGCATGCCCGCCGATTGGGGGGCCGTCATTAGTGCACTCTGGCTGGTGCACTAATGACGTCACCATGGTGGGCTGTCACGCAACAAAGTCACCAGTACGCACTTGGATGCATGTAATGCTTCGAGCGTAGACTCGCGTACTCGAGGTGAATCTGGGGGTTGAGTAATGAGGCTCGAGTGATAACAGATTAATGCACACGTTGGCATGACATACAATAAGTGCCAACAGGTATAACACGCACGATGTGTGATTCTGTCCGTAGTCCATATCCATGGTCCCAGTCACTTTTCATGGCCCGTGCCATCCTGTCCGCGACCTTTGTAGACATTGATCCTGTCCTGGCATTGTAGACAAGATGGAGCTGCAATGTATGGCGCCACACATTGGCCAGAGTGACACATTTCGTAAGCGAATGTAATGTAATATATATCGTAGTTATCATTGTTCAATTATTCCTACTGAATGATGTTTAGCATTGCCACTCGGACTCCAGCTTTGAATATTCAGAATCAATTCGCCAGACGCTGTGACTTTGGAACACGCCCAATTGTCATCTGACCTTGAGAATAGCGCAAGGCGAGTGCCATCGGCCATGACACCTGCCGGCGACCCCGAGCACTCACGACACCAGAAAAGTCGAGTACTGTCGTGTACCGTGCAACTGCCAGCAAAAATTGGCAGAAAGTTCAAACTTGCGAACAAATTATCTCCTTTTTCGATCCGCCTGGCTTGTGACGTCATCCACAGTCAATATATATAACTAAGTGATAGCCAATATCTAGGTATCACCATAACCAATATCACCATAGCCAATGTCACCATAGCCAATGTATAGGTGATATTTTCCATAGCTTCGCACGTGCGCAGTGCAGGGCTTCCGATCAAAATGTAAATCTCAACTGTAAATTGGTCATGGGGTGCCGAGGTAGACAGTGGGTGCCTGCAGCGCTTCCTCGTCGCCAGCGAACGACGTACTGCGGGGGGAAACCGGGTCGATGCCGGGTTAATATTTTTACTGGGCAAAGGTGTCGTCATCGTCGCATCACAGCCGTATTGCTTGTGGTTGTAGTAGTAGTACTTCCACCCAAGGTGGAAGCCAGTGCTTCGAACAGTCCCAACCAGTCGGATGCAAAGCATACTACGTAGTGTATGAATCCAAAATGTGAAACTATTGTAGTAGTTGAATACGTAGTTCGACATACGTCATCCACAAGGCCGTGGCCAAACTGTTTGATGTTGTGCTTTGGGGTCGGAAATCCTAATTTCTATCAACCCGTGCCACTTATTGCTTATAGCCACCTAACGTAGGTATCGCCCCAAAATGTGCTGTGTGTGCAATGCCAGACACTCTTGTTCTTTTGCAGGTGAAGCTGAAAGTGACTGGGACTTTGCGGTATGTCCCTCAAGCCGATGGCTGCATACCATGTGCTGCTTGGGCTTTAAACTCAAGAACACCCCGTCGAACAAGACCTCCCTCCGCTGGGGCGACGGATGCTTCTAGACGACGCCAACGGTGGCATCTAGCGTTGACATTGGGAACTACTAGTGCCGGTCTGCGCGCCAAGTGCGCTTCCTGAGTAATTGTGGTTGACCGTTGGCGAGTGCTCCAGAGAAGCTGTGCGGATGTTCCGTTATTGTTGACAGCATTGGGCTTCCGTGTGGGGCAGCCGCAAACTGACAAAGATAACAGAGTATTTTTAATATCGTGAGAGTCTTACTTTTGTAATGGTTTGTAGTGTTCTATTTTGTTAACCTGTTCAACTAAAAAGTAGTTCTTCCAACGGAAACAACAGGGAAGGCAAGGTGAGTGACGCTTGGTCATCAGCATGCCCCAGCATGTTCATGGTGTCCGTGCAAAGCCGACAGGCGTCTCACACAAAAACCGCAAGCGGTGGCACGTGTGGATTGTGTTTATAACGCTCTTAGTTATTATAATCACCGCATGCCATATCTGCCTTCGAGAGTTGCAGAGCGTAGCAGAGAGAGCATACACGAAGTAGCACAGAACATTTTAGTTGCAAGCAATTTGAAGCCGAGTAAATGGCGCTCATGAAGACTATAGACACTTTGAGCCAAATGCAGAGGAGGGTGATATAAAGGGTACTATTGCACCCACTGACGTAAATGCGTGGCTCACTTTTAACTCATTTGTTCCTATGATCCAGGTGAACTGTGTTGACGGGCTAAAATGATCCAGTTGATGTCTTCTCAGCAACAATACGTATTTTGAAACCGCATCTGGAATTATTTTTTCCTTACAAATGGCGGTTAAGCAAATAAAAAAACACCATTTAGCCATTGGATGAACTCTGGTCATTACAAACGCGCTGCGTATGCATAAGAGGTTTTTGCTGTCTATATCCATGGAATTCGATTTTGTGAAATTATTGACGGGATGGGGACAATGCATGAATGCAATGGGTGGGCCCAAATATATTGGGGTTCGGGTGAAGGTGGGGGCACAAGGGGATCAATAGGGCCCATGCTAAAAGTCGAAATTATCTGGGGAAGGCAAACATTGAGGTGAATTTGTCTCCTCAAAAGTATATATATATATATATATATATATATATATATATATATATATATATATATATCAACACCCCTAACTATATTTGATCTGATTGATGAACTGAACCGCACGCATCATCAATTCTCCTCTCACATCTGGCAGTGTTGACGTATGCAGACGTCGCCGATTTGTTCGGCGACCCACCTCGGAAGCCCATGCCAGCCGCCCACCACGGCGTCAACGCTCTGAGAGACACTTGTCTATGCTGTTCCTGCCTTGCATGCCTCAGTCCGACAAACAACGTTGACAACCCATGGAACAGGCTGCCACAGGACTCCTGTCAAAGATTGATCGCTACGCATTTAGAACAGCAGAACATAATAAGCTGGAAAGGCTGCAAGGGGCTCGGTTGCAAGGGGGTTTAGCGAAGCGGGTGGAGAGATTTACGATGCCAATGAAACATTCTCTTACCCGAAGATAAGGAGAGAATTCCGAACATTAACAGCTAACCCAACTGGTAGCCCAACTTCGCGCGGTGCCCAAGCGTCGACGATCGCTCCAACGAATGCTGCCATATTGTGGGCTCGTCTGCCAAACATACTTTAACAGCGCCAATTTTTGCGGCTACATCCCGAAATGACGGCGCCTGTGGCTGTTCAACAGGCGCCACCGCACCGGAAGTTGGACGGCATGCAACAATTCGCCGCCGGTACATAACATAAACCTGTAGACAAATTACTACTGGGAACGGTGGAGGATGGCTCAAGTTGATGCCCGCGTTGGTCTTTCAACAGCGTGTGCACAGATCTCCAGAGCTAACTTTGGCAACGGTTGAAGCGTGGTGGTCATGAAGGAACAGGCTCTTGGCATGCCATCGCATGCCTGCAATTGACATACCTACACTTGACATGCCAGTGCATGCCTGTACTTAACATACCTGCACTTCACATGCCAACGCATTGGATGCATGGATGCACGGCCATAAAATTAACAGTAATAAGATTGCGTGAGACGAAATGTACGACCCTCAATATACCAGGAGGTGCTGAGTTTACATCAAAAGTAGCGTTAGGGATTATGCTATATTACTCATTATTATTATTTGAGTAATATAGCATAATCCCTAACGCTACTTTTGATGTAAACTCAGCACCTCCTGGTATATTGAGGGTCGTACATTTCGTCTCACGCAATGTCTAAAACCCAGGAGCACTTAAGAGCCATTCTTCGTTGTATTAAACAGTAATAAAATGACCATTCTGAATCCAACCACGTGCCAAACGCATAACGTTATCCGGCCACAGGCCCCGGCCCGACCACAGCCCGGCCTTGGCCAAAATTTCGGCCAAGTGGGCTGGTTGCCACCTTCTCGTACCGCTATCAAGTATTTCCGTTTTATTTAGACAATATCAACCATGTTGACTGCAACGAGTGAGCATAATCATCCAGGTACACAACGGCTGCCTGCATTCCCCAGTTTGTTTGTTTGTTTATTGGTTGGTTCACGACACACTTTATGCACATTCACGGCTAATGGCGCCGCCCACACTGTTTCGCCGGTGGGCCGCGGGATTGGGAAATGTCCTGAGTGGCGCTAGAGTCGAACCCGGGACCTTTGGTACCCATAGCCCGACACCTTAACCACTCGGCCATCCCCGCCCCTACATTCCCCAGTGGTCATGGCGGAGGCGGGGCCGCGACCGTAGGCGACCGAACCGAAGGTGAGCGCATGCAGGTGGTGGCAACCATCCACGTAACGTGGTCCGTCAATTTCCCGGTGTACAATTTTTCAATTCAGTCACCTTAGGGGACGAGTAGTCCAGAGGTAAATTGCCCGTCTCATAATCGAAAGATTGCGGGTTCGAGTCTCGCCTCTCGTTATTCTTGGCCCGCGACCAATCGGCGTGAGAGATTGGCGACGCTACATGACTCAACGGTCGACGTGTCATAAAACCGACAGCGACAGCAGCCAACCCAATCACCGGTGCCAGCAGTGCCCCGCCAGTGATCTTCATGTGACGCTTTTAGCCAAAGATCGCGTCCCGACGAAGATCCTATGGAATTTGGCATGGCATAGGAAACGTACCACAATCGCCACCACCCAACGGAGTGAACATTTTATTACTTTTGTAATGCATTTTATTACATTTTATTTTATTACATTTTATTACTTTTGCACACTTCATGATGTGCGTTAGTCATGCAAGACGACTTCTGTTTGTTCATTGGGTGGTTCACGACGCACGTTATGCACATTCACGGCTAATGGCGCCGCCCACACTGTTTCGCCGGTGGGCCGCGGGATTGAGAAATGTCCGGCGCGGCGTTGGTGTCGAACCCGGTACCTCTGGCACCCAGAGCCCATCACCTCAACCACTGAGCCGCGACTATGGAATTCGGCACGTCGTAGGAAACACACCACAATCGCCACCACCTCACGGATTTTACTACTTTTGCACACTCATGATGTGCGTTCGTCATGCAAGACGGCCTCCAAGCTGCACTGACACCGATGGCGCCGGCGCGCCAAATAGAGCGGAACGGAGCCAAACGCCATTTTGCAGTTGGGCGACACCGGTGTCGTTGCGGAAGCTTATGACACTCGACGCCGGCGTCTCGGCGGCGAAACTGGCGCACGAGCGGCGGCCGGCCGGCAGCCTGTTGGGCGGCGCGCCCGTAAAGAATGATGGAGTGCGTCCAAACAACGCTCCGACCGGAAACCGAACCGGAATTGTCACGCGCGCTTCGAGAAGACGCCGCGATGCCGGCCGTGTCGTACCGCATAACGGGAACGTGACGATAAGAGTGGAGGCTATTTTGCCCGCTTCCATCGTAATACTGCGCTATTGTGTGTAAGCAACAAAGACCAGAACAATCTTCATCCCGGACACGAAGCACACGTTGCCAACAAAAAATGTGAGATGTTCCGTTGTTTTGCTCCGGCAAAGGCGTGTGGTGGCACCTCCGGCGGCGAGATGCTGTACGCGGCAGTACACACCGAGCCGCGGGATCTCCAGGTGACGAGTAGTCTAGGGGTAAGTTGCCCGTCTCACAATCGAAAGAGTGTGGGTTCGAGTCTCGCCTGTTGCTACTCTTCGCCCGCGGCCAATCGGCGTGATAGATTGGCGACGCTACACGACTCGACGGTCGACGTGTCGTAAGACCCATCAACCACCACCGCCCCGCCTCGGGATGTCCAGGAGCCGCCGCAGGAGCCGTCACCGGCTCCTGTCGACTATGTTGTCACGTTAACAATGTTAACAACGTTCGGGATCCCACGTCTGTAGCACGTGGTCCCGAAACACAGCCCGCGTCTTTCTCGTGTTGCGTAGCACACGTGCTGGCGTCATCTATCGGTGTGTTGAATTAATTAAACGGCTTCAGCACGCTTGCATCTCGATAACAGACACCTTCGGGAATACTAGCATGCAATGCACAAGCGGAGGGAATGGTGGATGCAAACGACGAGCTGCGATAGTTGCGGTACATAAAATGTGACTTTCCCAGAGGTCCAAAATGTCGTAGTATTAGCAATTAAATATGGTACTTGAGATTCGCTTGCGATGTCCTTGGATTCACAATGTTTCAAGTTGATTGGTATATGCGTCATTACTGGTCAATTTCGCGCGCCATTCTGTTTCTTTTCGCAGAAAATCCTTAGGGCGGCGGATACGAAACGCTGAATTTGCCTACCTTTTTCTTTATTTTTTATTTTTATTATAAATCCCCCCCCTGAGACGGCGCGGGTTAACATCGTTCCATCCCTAGGGCTTATTTTTCATCCCAGGATAAACTTGAATAATTGTCGACTTCGAGGGACCCTAATGCCCATCCAACTATCTTCGCCTTGGGCACGGGGGCTTCCAACTTCCTCTCAACACGTCCGCTCCATTTCTCAGCGAGCCGCACCATTTCAGCGGGCACTTTGTAAACCGTTCGCGACGCCGGCGCTCGGCGAGTTTTCGAGACGCACGTTTTTTCTTCTCGTTTTCTAAGTTAAAAAAATACTTAACCTCGCGTCAGAACACGCGAGCGGCGATCGCACCTCGTCGCAGGCGAACGGACGTGAAACACGCGCGGCCCGTGTTTCACGTTTCATCTGGCCGGGTATCGACCAGCCGGTCTGGCGCGCGCCGGCCGGCCGACCTGACCTGACCTGACCGCTGAGAGACGCCGGTGTCGGCCGACGTTCGCCGCGCGTCACCGCTGAATTTTTTATCGAAAGGTCTCAATTATTCACGGCCGAGATGACCGGGCAGGTCCGCGCGGCCGCGGCGCTGTTCGAGACGCGTGGCCGCTCTCTGCGCGCGCTTTGTCGGATGTGTCGGATGTGTCGGATGGGATGTGTCGGATGTGTCGGATGTGATGTGTCGGATGTGTCGGATGTGTCGGATGTGGATGTGTCGGATGTGTCGGATGGGATGTGTCGGATGTGTCGGATGGATGTGTCGGATGTGTCGGATGTGTCGGATGTGTCGGATGTGATGTGTCGGATGGGATGTGTCGGATGTGTCGGATGGGATGTGTCGGATGTGTCGGATGTGTCGGATGTGTCGGATGTGTCGGATGGGATGTGTCGGATGTGTCGGATGTGTCGGATGTGTCGGATGTGTCGGATGGGATGTGTCGGAGTCGGATGTGCGATTGTGTTTGGATGTGTCGGATGGGATGTGTCGGATGTGATGTGTCGGATGGGATATATCGGATAGGATGTGTTGATCGATGTGTCAGATGTGATGTGTCGGATGTGTTGGATGTGTCGGATTGGATGTGTCGGATGTCGGATCGATGTGTCGGATGTGTATGGTCGGATGTGTGATGTGTCGGATGTGTCAGATGTGTCGGATGTGTCAGATGTGTCAGATGTGATGTGTGTTCGCGGTCGTCGGCTTCATCCGTATTCAAAAGCAGGCTGAATATCCGAGATATATTCATAACTTAGGCTACAGACGAATTCCTCCAGTCGGTATTGATGCCATCACGTGCTAGTTTCAGTAAATCACGTCCTAGTCTCAGTTAATCATGCGTTAGTCTCAGTGGATCACGTGCTAGTTTCAGTGAATCATGTGCTAGTCTCAGTTAATCATGCGCTAGTCTCAGTGAATCATGTTCTAGTCTCAGTGGATCACGTGCTAGTTTCAGTGAATCATGTGCTAGTCTCAGTGGATCACTTGCTAGTTTCAGTGAATCATGTGCTAGTCTCGGTGGATCACGTGTTACTTTTAGTGCACTCCTACGTGATGCATTAGGATTGGTGCAGCTGAAACATGCTACCAGATGATAAATCGCATAATCACATTGCACACGATCACCTGACACACGATCACTTGACACACGATCACTTGACACACGATCACTTGACACACGGTCACTTGACACACGATCACTTGACACACGATCACTTGACACACGGTCACTTGACACACGGTCACTCGACACATGGTCACTTGAAACACGATCACTTGACACATGATCACTTGACACACGATCACTTGAAACACGATCACTTGACACACGATCACTTGACACACGGTCACTTGACACACGATCACTTGACACACGATCACTTGACACACGATCACTTGACACACGATCACTTGACACACGGTCACTTGACACATGGTCACTTGACACACGATCACTTGACACACGATCACTTGACACACGATCACTTGACACACGGTCACTTGACACACGGTCACTTGACACACAATTTATTGGCCACACGATCGCACTGCCTCACTCAACATCGATGCAAAAGCGTGCGGACAGTGGCTTACATTGCGTAGAGGCCGAGACACACGCGCAGCAGTCGCACACCGTCGGAAGGCAACGCGATTGGCTGAACGGAAGGTGATCCGTTGTCTGTCCAGAACAAGCTGCTGGCGACTCGCTGAGCTAAACAGCTCGCTCAGCGAATGGCTCGCTCGCTCAACCAATAGCTCGCTCGCTCAGCAAATGGCTCGCTCAGTCAATGTTAGTAGCGTCGACCGAGTGATATATATACATATACATACATGTATATATATATATATATATATATATATATATATATATATATATATATATATATATATATATATATATATATATAGACACCACGATCTCTTCGCATGACGATTTGTTGCTGGCACGGAAGTTCAGGAACGGCGAATGCACATTGTAGCATTTGGTAGTGCGTGCTTCCCTCAATATGGTTATCATCATTCATTTATTGTCTTCCATTAACAAATAGGCTGAATGAAGATACCACTGGCATTGTTAAAATGTCTGCCCAAAATGTCTCCACTGTGTACACTGCATGCGAAGCGTACTGTGCACTATGCACACTGCATGTGAAAAGCGTTGTGCTCTGTCTACACTGCATGCGAAGCGTACTTGGTATTTGCTCATCTCATGCAGAATGTACACAACGCTTGCCACTAAAATTCATAGACACTCAACATATGCCCATTAGTCAGAAGCTTGATTCGGATAGCAAGTCATTATTTCACCTTCGTTGTTGGCAGTCACAAAAGTGAAGTATTCCATTCCATGGCATACATCTCTTATAATAGATTACGACGCGATATCCATGCCACAAGGCCGACCGACCCTGTGCTGAATATTCAAGCCGCCCCATGCTCCAAACGCACGGCTCAGTAATCCTCCCGCCGCTTCACCTGCAGATGGACTTCAACATCGGCGGCGTCATCTCCATCATCCTCTTCTACATCCTGATCCTGATGGTCGGCATCTGGGCGGCTCGCAAGAAGCCGCCCGGCGCGGACGACAGCGAGGACGTCATGCTCGCCGGCAGGAGCATCGGCATCTTCGTAGGCATCTTCACCATGACCGGTGGGTTCTCACAGCACGGACTATGGGCGCTACATAACCAGTAGCAGGTGATGCGCCCTTAAGCCCAAATAATCAATAAATAAACAGCACGGACTGGACGGGAAGACAGACGGACAGACGGACAGACAGACGGACAGACGGACAGACGGACAGACGGACAGACGGACAGACGGACAGACGGACAGTCGGACAGACGGACAGACGGACAGACGGACAGACGGACAGACGGACAGACGGACAGACGGACAGACGGACAGACGGACAGACGGACAGACGGACAGACGGACAGACGGACAGGGACAGACGGACAGACGGACAGACGGACAGACGGACAGACGGACAGACGGACAGACGGACAGACGGACAGACGGACAGACGGACAGACGGACAGACGGACAGACGGACAGACGGACAGACGGACAGACGGACAGACGGACAGACGGACAGACGGACAGACGGACAGACGGACAGACGGACAGACGGACAGACGGACAGACGGACAGACGGACAGACGGACAGGAGACGGAACGGACAGACGGACAGACGGACAGACGGACAGACGGACAGACGGACAGACGGACAGACGGACAGACGGACGGACAGACGGACAGACGGACAGATGGACAGACAGACGGACGCTCAGCTCGGTCGCGTCAGCTCAGTCCGTGGGGCGTTGGCGTCTTGATCGTCAGGTCGTGGGTTCGAATCCCACAACTGGCAGGATTACCCCGAGTCGGCTCGTGACCAATCGGCGTGAGAGATTGGCGACGTCATATGACGTAGCAGTTGAATGTGTTGTTAGAGAACCCCGCACCCTCCGCTCCCCAACCAAGGCGGTGTCAAATGCAACACGCCGAAAGGCACTTTAACTTCAGTGACTCCAGCTCAGTGACAAAGTGACTCAGTGACTTTTAGCTTGCTGTCGCCCAACGTGAAGCGTTGGCAGCGTTCAGCAAGCTGCCGCTCTCGTACATTCGTCTCTCTCTATCACTCAGTCATACCTCCTCGGATGAGGTCCTGTCCACTGTCCAGCATGACCTGACACCACTCGACGTGACCTTTGCAGCGACCTGGGTCGGCGGAGGGTACATCAACGGCACAGCCGAGGTCATCTACGACATGGGCTTGGTGTGGTGCCAGGCGCCCTTCGGATACGCCCTCTCGCTGGTCTTCGGTAAGTCTTCCCGCTGGTCCTCGGCAAGTCTCCCCACTGGTCTTCGGTAAGCTCTCTCGCTGGTCTTCCGCGAGCCAACTCACTGGTCTTCCTCACTGGTCTACTCATTGGTACATCCTCTCGTTGGTCATAGGTAAGTCCTCTCGTTAGCCTTCGGTAGGTTGCAGTCATATCGGAAGTGGCCGGGGTAACGGGGAGGGGACAGAAAGAGGACAAAGCTCTCACCCTGCCCGCAATCCCCCCCCCCCACACAAGTGATCTGGACGGGCTCGAGCATTACGCTCACGGACGCCACATTTAAATAATCTATGAGACATTCTACCCTTTCTATCCTGAGGCGATTCTTATCTGATGCACTTCCTACACCTACAGCTATGCCAATCCATACTCGTAATATGCGTGTGGTATTCCCACGATATCTGTTCTCTACAATCTTATATTTCCCAGTGGAGTTAGCCAGTTGGTTTCCATCGCGGGCGGAGACGGAGGGAGCCTGCTGCCGCGCCTGTAACACATGGCCATGTCTGGGGGGCTGGACCAAGCCCAGCGGAGCAGTGGCGATTTCGAAACCTTTAATAACGCCGTCGTTGCGCCGTTTCCATTCCTAATTGCTTCACTGCGAACGATACCTGCACTAAAAACTTCCGTGTTCAGCACGCTTCGCCGCAATATATTTTTTTATCTCGAGTACTGGTGGCATTTCTTGTTTAAAACTTCTGCGAACTAAGCGAATGCCGTTCGAATTTCACCTCTGTGACTCTCAACTGACACGGATGACATGTCTTGTCGACATGTCGACACAGATGCTCCCGGCCAGGCGCGTGATGCGTGACAAAAATAGCAAAACTCGTGCGCAAACGTGCGGCAAAGGGCCATAAAAGCGATTCTTTCGACGCGAAGCCGCCGCCCACACCAGTTCCGCCGCCCACACCAGTTTCGCCGCCCACACCAGTTCCGCCGCCCACACCAGTTCGGCCGCCCACACCAGTTCCGCCGCCCACACCAGTTCCGCCGCCCACACCAGTTCCGCCGCCCACACCAGTTCCGCCGCCCACCACCAGTTCGCCGCCCACCACCAGTTCGCCGCCCACCACCAGTTCCGCCGCCCACACCAGTTCCGCCGCCCACCACCAGTTCCGCCGCCCACCACCAGTTCCGCCGCCCACACCAGTTCCGCCGCCCACACCAGTTCCGCCGCCCACACCAGTTCCGCCGCCCACACCAGTTCGGCCGCCCACACCAGTTCCGCCGCCCACCACCAGTTCCGCCGCCCACCACCAGTTCCGCCCCCCCCACACCAGTTCCACCGCCCACACCAGTTCCGCCGCCCACCACCAGTTCGGCCGCCCACGTTCGCGCCCCACCGTCGCCGCCCACCACCAGTTCGCCGCCCACCACCAGTTCCGCCGCCCACACCAGTTCCGCCGCCCACACCAGTTCCGCCGCCCACACCAGTTCCGCCGCCCACCACCAGTTCCGCCGCCCACACCAGTTCCGCCGCCCACACCAGTTCCGCCGCCCACACCAGTTCCGCCGCCCACACCAGTTCCGCCGCCCACACCAGTTCCGCCGCCCACCACCAGTTCCGCCGCCCACACCAGTTCCGCCGCCCACCACCAGTTCCGCCGCCCACCACCAGTTCCGCCGCCCACCACCAGTTCCGCCGCCCACACCAGTTCCGCCGCCCACCACCAGTTCCGCCGCCCACCACCAGTTCCGCCGCCCACCACCAGTTCCGCCGCCCACCACCAGTTCCGCCGCCCACCACCAGTTCCGCCGCCCACCACCAGTTCCGCCGCCCACCACCAGTTCCGCCGCCCACCACCAGTTCCGCCGCCCACACCAGTTCCGCCGCCCACACCAGTTCCGCCGCCCACACCAGCTCCGCCGCCCACACCAGTTCCGCCGCCCACACCAGTTCGGCCGCCCACACCAGTTCCGCCGCCCACACCAGTTCCGCCGCCCACACCAGGCCGCACGGCCGGCGCCCTCGGTTCCCGGAACACGTGGACACCCGGCGGGCACGACGCTCGACAACTGCAACCGCCGTACTCGGCCGCGGCCAGCACGCCCCGTGACGTCACAACACGTTCTGTGACGTCACACGCCCGGGCCGAACATTAAGAACATTGGTAATTGTCAGCACATCACACAGAAGATGTATGAC
Source organism: Imbricaverruca yamaguchii (assembly GCA_034440575.1). Classification (NCBI taxonomy): domain Eukaryota; kingdom Metazoa; phylum Arthropoda; class Thecostraca; family Neoverrucidae; genus Imbricaverruca; species Imbricaverruca yamaguchii. The sequence continues at coordinate 1,618,697 of JAOTOL010001567.1, forward strand.
GCGCGTTTATCACCAGATGCTGAGTGGCCCATTGCTTTCATTTCACTTTAACGGCAGTGACAGGGTGAAATGATTTGATAATAAAAGTGAACTACACATCATAAGAGAGCTTGCTTCAACGTTGTTCAAATTTGACCACTGGAAAGCACCTGCACCTTCTCTAGAAACTAGAATACAGCATCAATCAGACCCAGCCCACTCTTGCGGCGTTCTTTCACAAGCCCACCACCAGGGGCGCCACCGGTATTATGTCCGCTCATGACGCCGACGCTCTTACGTCACACGCTCGGGCGGCGGGTCCGTCCGTCGCCGCGTGCCGACTTCGACCTGTGAAAGCCCCGCGGCCGCAAACGACCGCCAGCCCGCCGGTCGGCGGCCGGACGGTTCGTGACCAGCCGGCGCCGCGGGCGACGTCGGCGCGCTTGCGTGCGCACGCGCGTGCACCGCGCCGTCCGACTCTGTCGACTGCCTCGGGGCACGTTCCGGCAGTGGCGCGCTCAGCACGCTCACAAGGGGAGGGCGACGAGTAGGCTGGCGATTTTGTTCACGTACCGTACGATGGTGCAAGTAGACTTCGTTCACCGTGCCTGCACTTGCAATGGTGCAAGTGCAGTGCTCGTAAGTGCTGTTCTGTGCTCACTTCGACACAAGTAGTCGTAAGAATGAGTCGAAGTGTCATCGTCGAAGTGTCACGTCACAAGTGTCGAAATGAGTTGTAGGTGAGACGCCTCTTAGTGAATGCCTATTGTCTGTGAGCAGGGTGTATTGTACGTCTAGTCTATGCAAAGTCTGCGTAATGCGAATGTCCTAATACCGACGGCTATGCAATGCCTAAGTCCATAACACGTAACTCGAATCGACAGCGGAAAACAGTCCGCAGCCATTTCGACTTAAGTAGACAGTCCGGAGCAATTTCGGCTTCCGGGCGCCGCGTTTAAGTCAGGTCAAATTGCTCGGAGGAAAATGGTCGAAGTCCAATAAGAGCTAATGCGACAGAAACGGGAGCGCCGATGGTGGGGGTGGGGTGGGGGTGGGTGGGTGGGGGAGGGCATTGAACAACACTGCAAATATTCGGAAAGCAATCGAATGTGAATGCGCATAGCCACATGGACATTCATTTCTGCGTCGCACGGACGCCATGGCTGCTAAAATGTAGCCCTCCAAGAGCACGGGAGCGAGTACCGCCACTGACGCGCTATTCCCTGCTCAATTATGGACTGATTTGTTCTCAGTTGGTCTGCTGCTGGCCCAGTGACAAGCATGCTCATCGGTCTAATCTCCCGCGGCGGGGGGGGGGCGTGTTCCTCAATTTTCCACGATCTAATAAATTGGCGCCAGATGGCCAAACCTGGCTGATGCGCCCTAAAACTCAAATAACCAACTAACCACAACCTAATTAGTAATCCTATGGTGTTTAGTGAGAATAATGGGCCTACAAATCAGCTTCGCCCCCCCCCCCCCGAAATTTTTGGTCACTCCTACGCCCATGATCACGCTGGCCACTACTTTGGCTGGACAGCTAAGTAGCTGACATCGGCATCATGAATCGATTACGCCAACAATCAGCAGCACGCGTCTGTTACCGATTAACCGCATTGGCATGCTATTGATCGTCACGTAAGCACATGCCTTATGATGGTGGGGGCTGGTCGGTTGGTCATTGGTCTTACGACACAGCGACCGTTGTGTCATGCAGCGTTGCCAATCACTCACGCCGGTTGGTCGCGGGCGAAGAATAGCGACAGGCGAGACTCGAGTCCACAACCGTTCGACTGTGAGACGAGCAACTTGCCCCTAGACTAGACTACTCGTCCCCTGCCAGTTCTTCAGCCGTTGTGATATCTAGCTGTGTCCCACTCTTTTGCAAGCCACCCACGTCGCAACTTACCCCTAGACCACTCTTCCGCGATGGCGTGGGTGGTGTGGGTGTGGGTGGTGGTGGTGGTGGTGGTGGTGGGGGGCAGTGCTCTGTCGCTGCCGTTGCGTTGCAGTGTTCAGTAGGCAAAACAGCCGGTTCGGTCATGTGCACTGACAACGAACGATCACACAACGCATTTTGACGATCGAAGTTCGGAGATGTGCTTTCGCGGGGCCGAACCTCGCATAGCTGTTCATTGGTATTTTCCGCATATTCTCATATATTTTTAACCCTGGGTCATCTCAGGTCAGGTCACCAGGTCAGGCGAAGTGAACCAACTACACTCGGAGTTCTGGATGGCATTACTTCCACAATAATTGGGCGATTGCTTTCAAACTTATAACATGTCATGATCTCATCAGGGACCATAATATGTATATCGTTTTTTTTCGTGGCATTGACCTTAGGTCAGGTCGCGGCCATGGCTTCCCATCATAGGGCTATGGCAAAATATACAAATGTTTCCTGGTTACATATTTGCGCTCGGAATGATCTCACAACGGTTGTGGCATGTAGATGGAAGCTATGCTCAATGCTACCGCTGCCATTTTTCCTCAGTTATCTCACCAAGGTCTCTGAGGTCACCTGAGATCACTACATATTTCTGCGCATTATATCGCACTGCATTGAGCTAGAAGGCTGCAATTACCGCCATTGTGTTTGTCTCGCCAAGACGTGTCGATTGATACATTACATGACCTCCCCAGGCGACTTCATGGCCGTGACCTGAGGTCGTGACTTCATGACCTTGACCTGAGTTTAGGTTGACCTGATCTTAAATTATACCGCCTATTGTCGGTAGCGCATTTCAAGGACTGTCGAATAGCGTTCGCCGTTTGTTTCTATCTGTTACAGGTCCTGAGATATGTGTCAAAATCTGAGTCTCACCTGATTTGGTCGAATTTGACCTATGATGACCCAGTGACCTGAATGTTGACCTGAGCGAAAAAAATGACCCAAACACTTTCGATAGAGCCCGTCACCAGCTATCCAACGCCGTTTTCCGTTCGTCGCTAGCTAGCATAGTTCCAGAGATCGTAGGGGGGAGGGCAACATCTGCCCCCCCCCCGGACATGCGAAGTTGGCGCGGACCTCCGGACTTGCGAGTGTCAAGTGTGCAATGTAAACTTAGCCTATGCAGACACTGCTGTATTATAGTTTATTTCGTGTATGCATTGTATAAATTGTGTCTGAGTTGCGTAGCACTTCATAAATTACCAAAATATATACAATACTTTGAAAAAAGAAGTGTTTAAAATCCAAAAACTGCAAGATTGAACTTCAAAATTATCCGAACACAAAAGTAATACCATTTGCGGGCCTTATACCATTCGACAAGGGCTTTCCGATAACACCCTGCTAATTATCTTGCAACGCTTCGTTTCGGAAGCTAGATTTGGAGTTGCAGAAGTGAAACTAGTTGTGGAGTTTCATAGTTAGAGAGTTTAGAGAGTTACTCTTCAAAGACCCTACCCACCCGAGACGGGGTGTCAGGATCTGACAGGAAAGACGGGATGGAACAACTAAGCAACCGTAGCTGAAAAAAAACAATGCCACTCAACGCTGGCGCCTAACCCGATCCGATACTCGTCCGTTATTTTAACCACTGTTTGCAAATCATCATTTATAGACCAATAAGTCCCAACTGATCGCAAAAGTGGTATCTCTGTGGTGTAGCGTGATAAGGCGGAGATCAAAAAGCTTCCGAAGCTATAATTATGGAATAAATGTCCACAGCTTGATTGCATAGCGACTAAAATAGGCTGCGTGTAATCAATAAGATCAGCCTGGTAACTGGTGGTGTTCGGGCCGACTCGATATATTTGGTATCGGGTGGTGTGGCTCACTCCACCGTGATGGCATGTATCCGTTCCTCCCATTCTCACGCCAGGATATCGAGCGGTGAAGTCTGTGCTTTTCCCTTTGCCAGTGATAGCTGAGGTGTGCTTCATTGCAGTTTGCATGTCCATGATGACAATATTTTTGTGTGCAGAAATTTTGCCATATTTTGGACAAAGTTTCCTATTTTTGTAATATGCACGTTCTTGTTCAATTTTTATGTCTATGGTCAAGGGTGAGCTTACATTCCATCCTAGACGGTCTCTCCCAGGCAGTCAACTGCTCAATAGAGTAAACTCCAAAGAGATAGTAGTAACCTGCCGGTGAAAAGTACGTATTTCGGCTTATCGCGAGGTGAAAATGATCGCTGGATTTGGCTTCGGCACCATCATTTCACCTAGATGATCCCAAGTAAAAGATGGTGAACTTACGATCTCAAATGAAATCGCAAGACACCCCTGGTGTTATGCGATCTCATTTGAGATCGCAAAACACCAGTTGATGTTCGATGAGATGACTCCAGGTCAGTGATTTTAGCCGCTACGGCAGTCAAACTTAGAAGCACATTTGACCTTGAACTGATTGCTGCGATGCATCTTGAAAAAGGTAAGTGAAGTGCTGCGAAAATAAAACGCCGTCATGAATAAAGCAACAGACCGTTCGCCTTTGCCGCGTCAAATTTCGTGGGCTCTCGTGACGTAAACATTGACTCTACTTCGAAGTCAGCAAATGTAAATTTCCATTTCTTGTCCAGGCCTATTCAATGGCGGCTCAACTCGCATGTGCCCGTCCTAGCTTGAGACAATGCCGGCGCACTCAGGGAGCGGGGGTATTCTGGTGTGCGGGGAGCGGGGGCACATGCACTCCCCCTGCATAAGGCTATGTGCAGGGGGAGTGCATGTGCTAAGACGCTGACTCGCTCTCGACTGCATCTGAATACAGTCGATGATACATTCAACGCAAATTGCCCGCCATGTTCAGAGGTAGTCTATCACATCCGGTGTCGGAACCATGGTTTGGAACGGTCGATCCAGGTGTCCATTTTCCCGCGGAAATTATTTATTCTAGCACGACTCTGGGCTCCGTTATCCTTGTTATAGTTGGATCCCCGGCATATAGCTGAAGTTGTGCTCGGATTTCAAAGTTTCACGGCTTTGCATTAGTATACATCGCAGCAATTACCATACACGCCGTGATGTACTTGCTGGTGTGTACATGGGAAACATTCTTGTATGCATAGAATGCTTCTGCCTATTTTCTGGTTGCGTATTTGCTCCAGATATCAATACAAATACACGACGAAGTAACCCATAAATCGATGAGTGCTAAAGTCGCAAACAACTAATATTCTCTATAGATTTAGCGAAGGTGCGTCGAGTTAAACAGCACGCGCTGCTCACTTCATTCCCATACTTCACTTCATTCACCAGCATGCAGCTGGGCGCATGCTGTCTCCTCGTGTACCGAGCCCGGTGTAAGCGCAGCTAGTACGCTGCAGTGTCCTAAAATTACTTCACCATTAACTGTGTGGATGAAGAAAGAAGTTGCTTCGGAATAGTGAAAGATTGGATGAAAATAAAGGATCGCCACTTAAGGATTAAAAAAGCGGAATGACTCACTTCAGTCAGATGCATTTTACAGTATTTCGCAGTCGTGTGCATGATGAATGCCCATACAGCATGTGGCAAACTCGTAAAAACCTAAGACAAGGATAAAACAGCACAATTCCATTAACTGTGAATTTCCAGGCCACATCGTCAATTATTTTGCACTGGTACGCTGACGATGGTGCACGCGTGGTGACGCGGCCGCCTTCGCCTGGCAGGCGGCATCTTCTTCGCCAACAAGATGCGCGAGGAGGGCTACGTCACCATGCTGGACCCGTTCCAAGAGGTGTTCGGCGGCCGGATGGGCGGCCTGCTGTTCATCCCGGCGCTGCTCGGCGAGGTGTTCTGGTCGGCGGCCACGCTCGCCGCGCTCGGTAGGTCGACTCAAGGTCACCGCCAAGGCCGCGCCGCCAAGGCCGCCGCCGCCAAGGCCACCGCCGCCAAGGCCGCCGCCAAGGTCGCGGTGCGGTTCGGCCAGCACGGCAGGCGGGGCTGGCGGTGGCGGCGGGTGGGGTGGGGGTGGCGGAGGGCGATGCATGCGGTTCGACCATTGAGCTTGCGGGCTGCTATTTTACCCGGAGGTGGCTGAGGTTGTAATCGTTGATGACTGGTATTGGGTTGGCGGCCGGTATTGAGTTGGTGGCTGGTGCTGGCTTGGCAGGTCGTTCGAAGGTCATTTGTATGCTTTGTAGATGACACAGGTGGCATTGATATGCCACATGGACTGTGGGCGCCCCTGCGTTTACCATAATGCTGTGGCATTCATGTTGGATTTCATTCATTCATTCATGGCGTTCATTAGTAACATTCGTGCTGGATCGGCGCCATGCTTCTCACTACAGTGTGGCAGCCATATCACTTGTGTTCAGTGTTGCTTGTTGGCTTCGAACAGGATAGGATTAGTGACGTAGTGCAATATAAGGATAACAGACAAAAGATAAGACAAAAGATTAGTACGCCCGCCTGTAACGGTAAGTAAATGGCGCCCCCTGTACTTACCCGAAAAATATAAGATAATAAACCCGTAAAAAAGACCTGTCCGCCAACGTAAAAAACACCATGCCGTGCTTGCCATTAACCTTGAGTTTGTATAAAGCAACAACTAGCTAACAGCTTATGCGTACAAATGGCCTACGTATGCCAGTAAGCTTCCGACACTTCCTCATTCGTATGATATTTTTTTTTTTTAAAACATTTAAAGAGACGGGCACCCAAAAAACAGAAATATAAAGTAGCCCCACAAAAGAAGACAAGACCAGCGAAAGAGCAAAAGTGACGTAGTGATAAGTGACGTAGTGCATGATTTGTGCGAAGGTATTGGTGTACGACTGTCAAATGCGTGTGGAGTTCGTGTTACGTTTACGTCGTGTCAGCGACACCGCCTGTACGCAGTCAGCTGTTGCTGCCGTTGGGACGTGACAGGATCCACAACAGAGTTCACAACATATGAAAAGCTATTGGTTTGTTTGTTTATTGGTTGGTTCACGACACACTTTATGCACATTAACGGCTAATGGCGCCGCCCACACTGTTTCGCCGGTGGGCCGCGGGATTGGGAAATGTCCTGAGTGGCGCTAGAGTCGAACCCGGGACCTTTGGTACCCATAGCCCGACACCTTAACCACTCGGCCATCCCCGCCCCGAAAAGCTATTGGTGTGAGTGTGTCAAATATATGCAATTCCCATCAGAGAATTGGCAAAGAAGTCACGTGAGACGCACACTGATGTTCGCTATTATGGTTCCTATACAAAGTTGTATCTACCCATGTGTCTGAGTGACAGCATGGTTTTGCAATTTGCATATAACTCAATTTTAAGTTTCAATTGCATGAAATGTCAGAGAGACAAATTAGTTAAAGGAGTGAAATGGCGAACATAAACAGATGCAGTCATTTCGTGCCAATATATTACTTAAAGCTGAAATTCGAAGATACTTTCGGACATTTTGACCGTATAGTCTTGATCGGGGAGACAGTGCAATGCATGTAGGAGTAGTTACATAGAGCATAATGTCTTCTGATAATTTCCGTTCGAAATCCAACATAATGAACCCGATGACACAATGCATCACCATTCTAGAATTGAAACGTGACATTGGATCAGATGCAAAAGTTGTGCGATAACCTTTCAAGTCACCAAAGTACAGGTTGACTAAGAACTTCTAGTCTGTACCTTTAGAAGAAAGCCTGAACACCAGTCCGATTCTGCAAGGTTTGTCATCGCCAGCTGAGCTACGACAATGGAGGCTTTAAAACGACTTTAGATGAGGTTGTGGCGGTCAAAATTACGTAGACATTAAGTCCAAGTATTGTCTTCGTTGGCAGTACAAATTATAAATACGGCAAAATAACACTACATTAATTGTTCGTCTGTTCGGTTCTAGCTCACTGCCAACAGTGTCGTTGGACGAGTCGAACGTGCGATCGCTCAACTGGAAACACAATGAAGAACACACGCCGTATTGCCAATGCATCCTCGTTTCCGCCGACCTAATCTACCCAGACCTAAAGCATGAAATAGAAACTGCGAAATTCAACCTGCGGATATCATGCCGTATTATTGTCAGGGTCACGTGACTTTTAGGTACACCAGCACCTTGGATTTCGTACGTTGCCAAAGCACCTAAAAATAACAATGTATCGATATGTGTGTGTGTGTGTGTGTGTCACTTATCATGGCCCAAAAACGTGCATTCCTGCTCGTAAGTATGGTCATGTGTGCGACTGATGTTTGCCCGGCGTAACGCGACCTGAACCAAATTTCAGGGCTCCACAAGCATGTTCCCACGCCTCGCCAGACCTGCAGGACCTGCAGTGAATCGTGCCGCGTGTGATCTGACCTTCTATGACCTGACCGATTCAGTGTGATGCGACCATAACGCTCGACAAGTCTTGCCATCCACCTCGCACCTGTGACGATGTTCATTCCGACCGTGGCGTGTGATCCGAGCTGACCCGACTCGACCTAGCCGCGATCCGACCTCACACCGCTGACCTGACCTGACCTGACGTGACAAACCCACCTGTCCGCAATGACCTGACCCTCAACACCACGTGAGGAGATGACCGGCGCCTGCAGCTCCTCCTGTGACCTGACCGCGATGACCTGACCGTGTAACGTGTGGTATCCGTCGCCGACCTGACCCCACTCTCAACACCACGTGATGAGGTGACCAGCGCCTGCAGCACCTTCTGTGACCGGACCGTGTGACGCGTCGTCCCCGCCGCCGCCCTGACCTGACCTGACCTGACAAGCCCATCTGTCCGCAATGACCCGACCGTCAACGCCACGTGATGAGGTGACCAGCGCCTGCTGTAGCACCTGCGACCGGACCGTGTGATGCGTTGTCCCCGCGCCGCCTGACCTGACCTGACCTGACAAGCCCATCGTCCGCAATGACCCGACCGTCAGCGCCACGTGATGAGGTGCCAGCGCCTGCTGTAGCACCTGCGACGACCGTGTGATGCTCGCCGCCGCCCTGACCTGACCTGACCTGACAAGCCCATCTGTCCGCAATGACCCGACCGTCAACGCCACGTGATGAGGTGACCAGCGCCTGCTGTAGCACCTGCGACCGGACCGTGTGATGCAACGACCGGACCGTGTGACGCGCTGTCCCGGCGGCCGACCTGACCCGACCTGCGCGCCAGGAGCCACGCTGAGCGTGATCCTCAACTGGGAGATGGAGCTTTGCGTGGTGGCGTCGGCCTGTATCGCCGTGTTCTACACGCTGTTCGGCGGCCTCTACTCGGTCGCGTACACCGACGTGGTGCAGCTGTCCTGTATCTTTCTGGGCCTGGTGAGATCGGGTCAGAGGTCGGGTCAGAGGTCGGGTCAGTGGCCGGGTAGTCGGCCGATGTCGTGCGACATCGTGTGGAACGTCACAGACGGGCGGGAAGCGGAGGGACGCGTAGGAACTTCATTCGTGGCAGCTGTCCTCTATCTTTCTGGGACTGGTGAGACGGTCGGCTCGGCGACGGTGTCACGTGACGGTGTCACGTGACGTGACGCGTGGAACAACACATACACCACAGACGAGTGGGAAGCAGAAGGGGGCTTAGGAACTTCATTCATGTAGCGTCACAGACGAGTGGGAACTTGAGGCGCTCTTAGGAACTTTATTCACGTAACGCCACAGACGAGGGTGAAGTTGAGGCGCGCTTAGGAACTTCATTCACGTAACGCCAAAGACGAGGGTGAAGTAGAGGGGCGCTTAGGAACTTCATTCATGGAACACCACAGACGAGTTGGAAACAGAGGGGCGCTTAAGAACTTCTTTAATTTAATTCATGGGACACCTCAAACGAGTGTGAAGCAGAGGGGCGTTACAGATTCATAGCACGAGGAAGAACACGACCAGGGAGTCAGCTCTCTTGGCATTTTTTCTCCACCTTCCCTGCTGAAAATAAACTAGGATTTATAGCTATGCTTTGGTACATAGGTATGCATATTATAGCTATGCATACAGGCTATGTTTTCGAAGCAAAATGAGCTGAAGCTGCTATATTGTCCATCGGTACGTTGAACAGACTTGTGCATCCGGTGCGATTCAATCCGACTTCTGCCGTGACAGCGTGCCTGGAGTTGAACCTATGACGTCTCGCTAACAACATTCAACTTAACGAAGTTAAGCTCTCCGCACAAAGTTAGGGTCTCAGCCGCCCGTCTTTTAGATCAGTTCGGAGTAGTTTTACTGAAGGTGCAGGACAACTTTTCCACGCGGCCGCCGGAGCTGAAATCCCCGCGAGGCGTTGCGTGGGGATGTCGCTACCGTTCGGAGTCCGCTGTGTTCCAGGGCATGCCGTAGCACACAGATCAATGGCGCATGCGCCGTGCCTTGCGGGGATCGGTGTCGTTAGTTAGTGTCGTTAGATATAGATGGACCGACTGAGTTGTAGACTTTCCGTTCTTTTGAAGTCCTAATCACGAGTAGTTGACCCTTGCTGTGGAATGCAGTAGCAAACACTGTGGTATGCGCATGCACGTCTGGGGCGGATCCAGGGGTTTGGTTTGCAGGAAAGGGCGTACATGAAGGGGCGGCATTTCTCCCGAGGGGCGTCACTGAATTTTGGGATGTCTTGTTTAAGGCGGCTGCATTTGAACGTCCTGCAGGTGCGTCTTTTACACTCAGAGGGGCGTTCTTTTTCACTCAGAGACAGACATGTGCTCGACTCAGATGTTTTGAGTCGAGCACATGCAACTCATATATCTTGAGATCTGATTCGACTCACGACTCAAACAGACTGACATAAATTTGAATCGATTCTGATCCGATTCAGTGGTATCATGCTCATGAGCCATATGATTCAGTGTGCACTGCCCACACACGATATTTGAATGACTGACTCATGATTTGACTCATTTTTTAGAAAGATGTGATTCAACTCATGACCCAGGATATAATTTTTGGGAAAAGAATCGATTCAACTCGCGACTCATCCAAAAACGATTGATTCATGAGTCGACTCTCGATTCAACTCGAGTCGAGCACAAGTCTGCTCAAACTGCTGCTCAAACTTGAGCACAAGTCGAGCACAAGTCTGCCTTTTCTACTCAGAGGGGCGTTCTTTTTCTACTCAAAGGTGTCATCGGCCAACAAAACCATTGCGGGCACGGGGTGCACTCGATCATCCTGGATGTGCGCCTTTTCCAGCCGGAGATTCCCCACGTCTCCATCGTAGCACATGCCCCCAGTTGTACCGTGCATCCGCCAGCAATATGCGCGCATGCGATGCAGGCGTCCAGCTCACCGTCCGCACATAGGCAACAGTAGGACCACGGCCGGCACAAGTGTATCTGAAGTCTGAGACCAGCCTCCGTTATCCCCACTCAAAGTAGAGAATTGACCGGCCTGCCAAGCGCTCGCCCGACGTCGACTGAGAGCTTTGGGGGGGGGGGGGGCACGCCTCCCCCAGCACGCCCACAATGTTCGGCTGAGTCTCTGAGATGATCGTGCATTTGAATCTGAGCCTCGCGGGCAGACCGGTGGTTATTGGTTTTGCGACACGTCGACCGTCGAGTCATGTAGCGTCGCCAATCTCTCACGCCAATTGGTAGCGGGCGAAGAGTAGCGACAGGTGAGACTCGAACCCACAACGTTTCGATTTGAGACAGGCAACTTACCACTGGACTACTGGTCCCCTCACGGGTCAGACCCTCAAATGCGTTTTGAAATTTAATTCAGTTTGACCAGTTCCGAACCCCCTCTCTGCACCCTCTGCAGGGTTCCGCCCGCGCCGTTGGGTCATCGCGACGCCCGAGGATATTCCTCAGTCGCCGCGCGTGACCTTTCGCCTCCGACGCAGAAGACCAGATGTGCCGCACGCCCCGGGCACTGGAAAGGTCAAGCACGCCGCCGGGGTGCTTACTGACACCGCTGAGTTATTACCAGCGCCAGCTGCCCTCTCCGGAGGCCGGCGTCCACCAATCACAAGTCGCGATGCATCTCCCTCAAGTTGTAGCGGCGCATCCGTTTGGCTGACGTTCAGTGTGTTCTCTGCGTGGAAAACTGGCCATCGTGCCCACCCGGGGGTCTCCTTACATCGACCGAGAGGACTCAGTCTCCGCCGAATGAATTCTGCCCACTCTGAGTGGCAGCGACATGCTGGTGCAAGTTGGTTGCAAAGTTGTGGTCTTTGGATGATCGATGAAAATGACAAGTCAATTGGTATTTAACTTAGTACCTTGTTAGCATATTTCCAACATTTCGGCTATTGCCCTCATCCGGGTACAATCGTAATGCGATTCTGATTGTGCCTTCATGAAGGCAATAGCTGAAACGTCGAAAATAGACCAAAACAAATCTAGTTTAAATATCAACTTGACGGAACTGGGAAGTCGCAGTCTTGGTTCGGGAACTGATAACCGCACCAGCGCTGTCCCGTTTCGGGAGCTGGCAATCGCACCAGTGTGATCAGATTTTTCTCGTCCGGCGCCCTCCATGGTCTGGAGAGGGGATACCTTGGGGAAATGTTTGAATTGAACGGAAATGATGCAATTAGAGGTCATAAATTCAAAATTCAAGTTAACCACAGCAGAACAAGGTTAAGGCAGACTTTCTTCACCAACAGGGTAGTAGAACACTGGAACCAGCTGCCAGAAAACATTTTAAGTAACAGCACATTGAACATCTTTAAAAACAGCATAGACAATCATTATAAGAATAGAAGGCTTGCTTTTCAGTATTACAGGGAGGGCTGATTGACAGATTTGGTGGGCAACTGGTTCAGTGTACAGAGTGCAACCAAGAAGGGCCCTTGTGGCTCATAGCTGCACTAATCTTTTATGTCTTTATGTCCTCCGTCCACCACGCATGCTCCCGGTGCCAGCCATCTGAGCCAGGACTCGCGCTCTTGCGTCCAGACAACTCAACCACGTTGCAGGCCCGTGCGTCATCCAGGATCAGGATCTCGTCGCTCGCACACAGGATCATCCATCTGCGATTCAGGATCGCACTATTCCCAGGATGAGGTCTGCGTACAGGAGCATCATTCTGCGATTCAGGATCACCCCAGTCCCAGGATGAGGTCTGCGTACAGGAGCATCCATCTGCGATTCAGGATCACTCTATTCCCAGGATGAGGTCTGCGTCCAGGAGCATCCATCTGCGATTCAGGATCATCCGCGTCCCAGGATGAGGTCTGCGTCAAGGAGCATCCATCTGCGATTCAGGATCACCCTAGTCCCAGGATGAGGTCTGCGTACAGGAGCATCCATCTGCGACTCAGGATCACCCTAGTCCCGTGATGACGTCCGCACCTCCTGTCCAGGAGCGCCGACATGTGCTCCAGAACTATCCAGGGTCTGCTCTGTCGCAGGGGCAACCCTGAGCGTGATCCTGCAGACGGGTCACGAGGCGAGCGTGATCCTCTCCGCCTGCATCGCCGTCTTCTACACCCTGTTCGGCGGCCTGTACAGCGTGGCCTACACCGACGTCGTCCAGCTGATCTGCATCTTTCTCGGGCTGGTGAGCCAAAGACTGGCGTGCTCGCCTCTCGCCACACTGCACACGAGGGATTTGATTTTGCGCTCTGCTTCGCTGGCGGCGGCAGTCCAGCGGCCGGCAGCACTTCGCTTGCACTTCGCTTCGACAGCACTTCGCTTGCCTCGTGCGCTTCCACTGCTGGCGAGCTTGACGGAGTCGCACCAGCTGCTTCTGCCGCTTCTTCTGCTGCTCTTCGACGTGTACGGTCGCGCGGCTTGCAGTCTAGCATGTCTCGACCGGATGGCTGCGTCTCCGTCTGCTCATCTTCAGTGACCTTCAGTGACCTGCAGTGGCCTGCAGTGACCTTTCTCGACTGGCGGGACTCACCTCCCGACTCAGTCATCGTCTGCCCCGGCTGTCGCATGAAAGCACCGTGTGGCTTGTTTCAGTTGGCATAACGTGGGCAACAGTGCAGTATGCGAGTGACGCGTGTGGTTTTCTGCCGGTGGCCTGCTTGCGTTCTGCCATTTTCTGACTACCTGACTGCGTGTGGCGAACGGTTTTCAGTCTATTTTGTTCTTCTTTCGAAATTATTTTTAGCACAATGAACATGAACGAATGCACAATGAACACAATGAACACTATGCGTGCTCCAAAGTGATCAGAATGATACTCATAGTCACTTCCTATTATGACATATATTTCGCACTTCCATTTTCCTTCGCCGAAGGTGCACCATTTACTGCCGTATGCTTCCACGTCACATTTGAATAAATTGCTACTTCCAGCACCACCTACGTCAATTGCACGCGGAATTTTCTCCGGACGTGCTATTACACCGCTAGGTTCGGTGCAGACGAACAATATTGCATGTGTGCGACACACTGGCCTAATATGCTGGTGTACCAGACTTGCCTCCCCTTTCTCGACAGCTGCTTGTAAACAAGCTGCAAAAGAGACAGACTTCCGAAAGATAAGTCAGCATACCTAGATGTCCCGAATCTTAAACCCATTACAGCAGCCCCCCTCCCCCACTGAGTTTTCATCATAACAGAAATCAACCTGATACCCTCATGCTGCCCGATTTAAAATCCGCAACCGCTACTTGCTGCCGGGCATCATAATTCCCAGCTGACTATTTATCAGCTGACTCAAGAAATACAAGTTTGCCGTTTGAGTGAGAGCAAATTGTCGCGAACGCCAGCTACCACGCTCCGGGGAAATGGATGCATGGTCGCATGGTGCGAGCACGTGCATTACACCTCGTGCACAAACGCCACATGGCGCGGGCACGTGCCCAACACCTCGTGCGCAAACGCCACATGGCGCGGGCACGTGCCCAACACCTCGTGCACAAACGCCACATGGCGCGGGCACGTGCCGAACACCTCGTGCGCAAACATGTTGCGGGCACGTGCCCAACACCTCGTGCGCAAACGCCACATGGCGCGGCACGCCCTGCCAAACGCATTGCGGGCACGTGCTGCAAACATGGCCCGTGCACAAACGCCACATGGCGCGGGCACGTGCCGAACACCTCGTGCGCAAACATGTTGCGGGCACGTGCCCAACACCTCGTGCGCAAACGCCACATGTTGCGGGCACGTGCCCAACACCTCGTGCACAAACGCCACATGGCGCGGGCACGTGCCGAACACCTCGTGCACAAACGCCGCGCTCTCGGGCGCACCGAGTTCGTGCCGCCCACCAGGGCCGTTCAAATCGATGCGCCGCGCCGGCTCTGGGGTGTTCAAATCGATAGGTCGGCATTGACTTAATGCTGTCGCCAGTCGGCGGCTGAGGAGTGGGCGATGATTGTCACTCCACCTGGACACATGAGGAGTGGGCGTGCTCGACACACCACCTGGCGGACGCCGGTGGCGCAGCCGGAAATTACGCGTGGGTGCGCCTGGCGTGACCAGGTGCACTGACGGAAAACGTTTGGCGAAATACCCGGCGAACACTAGGCGTCGCCTTGCACGGGGAGGTCGAGTTCTGGACCGAGCCGGGATATTAGCGGTACATTTGGAGCTTAGCGCGGTGGCTGACGAAATTGTGCAAACAATCTGAAATTGGAAGCTTAGTTGGAGTGGTTGATGTGTGATATGAGCCGGTATTTCTGTTTAATACACCATCCACTTCCTCTCGGACTGGACTTACTCTCACACCTGGTTTATTGGAAGGAGTCAAAATTCAACGTGCTCTCATTCGCATAGTCAGAATACGTCATGCAAATTACATATCGTGCTTTGTCTTGAAACCAGCAAGCAAATGTTCCAAGCGATATCTTCACTGCACGGCACTTTTATCTCACGACGCATGATAAGTTAAATTTATTTGAGTTCTTAATCTGGTTAATAATGGCTTTCAAGTGGTGGATAATTATCGGCGGAAGGGATGACTCGATGATGAGAGAGGAAAACGAAGGGACGGCAGGCTAAAACGAGGAAAACGAATGAATGATTGGCTGAAGATACAGAAGGGTGATCAGCGCGCCACATGTTGATGACTTTGTTCGGAAAGACAGCTTCAGACTGGAACTGGAAAAACAGAACAGCTAAGAACGAATATTCCTACTGTGCTTTTGCGATGTATATATCTGATGGACATTGGCATGCCGATTTCTACCAGAAATCCAACGTTCATTTGCATAGTCATTTCAGTACACGGATCTTTTTAAACATACATATTGGGGAAATGTTTGATATAAGTGGTTCAATTGCCATACATTTCGCTCACTGCCTTTGCAACATCTGCTCACTTGTATATATTGTCCGTCTCATTGAAGGCACTATCTGTCGAATCGATCAAAAGTACAGCTTTGAAATATTGGACATCGACACTACCAATGCTTGGAAACAACGTACGCATGTAATACGATGATGTTTCATCTAGCTGTGCAAACATATGCCGATTGGAACTCCGCCTCTGGCTGTAGATATCAAGGCGCCCCAGAGCTGGGGCGCTCAGCTCTGGGGCTCCGGGGCTTCCAGCTCTGGGGCTGTGGGCTCCCAGCTCTGGGGGTCTGGGGCTCCCATTCTGGGGCTGTGGGCTCCCAGCTCTGGGGGTCTGGGGCTCCCAGCTCTGGGGCTGTGGGCTCCCAGCTCTGGGGGTCTGGGGCTCCCATTCTGGGGCTGTGGGCTCCCAGCTCTGGGGGTCTGGGGCATTTGGGTGTGGGCTCCCAGCTCTGGGGTCTGGGGCTCACATTCTGGGGCTGTGGGCTCCCAGCTCTGGGGCTGTGGGCTCCCAGCTCTGGGGGTCTGGGGCTCCCATTCTGGGGCTCTGGGGCCCTCAGCTCTGATGGTCTGGGGCTCCCATTCTGTGGCTCTGGGGCTCTCAGCTCTGGGGGTCTGGGCTCCCAACTCTCAACAGCTCTGCTACAGTGGAGGCGCTCTGACACGCCGGAAACGCGCAATCCAGACGCCTGCTCCCAGAGGTGCCGGTGTTGTGCGGAGAGTGCGCCCGCGCGACTTGTTTGCCGCTTCACGCAGCCACCGGGACCCGCCCGGCCGTCTCGCGCGTCCAGAGCCGCCCGCAGAACAACGGCGCCGCGTGGGGTTTGCAGTCGGGACCGATGGGCTTCATGCTGCGCGGTACACACCGGAGCTGCCCGCCTTGCAATTGGTGGCTACTGGGATTGGATTGGATTGGATTGTGGCTTTACGACGCACTCAGCAGCGAGGCCATATGGCGTCGTCTGCCTCTCACCCTGGCAGGAAGGGCGGGCATCGCGGGGAACCGAACCTCGTACCTCTGGTTTGCCAGACGCTCAGCTTAACCACCGAGCTACCGACGCCCCAATTGGTGGCTACCGCAACCAGGGGCGTACGCAGGGCCACAGCTAGGGGCGCAACCAGGGGCGCACCCAGGGGTGTCCCCAGGAGTCCGCTGAAGAGAGCCGGAGGAATTAGTTGTACCGTGCAACGAGTGGGCGGCGGAGCGCTTCGCAGAAGCAGATGCCGTGACATGTTCTGCTTCTGCGCCGATGTATTCTGCGTTCTGATTCGCGCAAGTGGATAAAGTGATAATGATCGTCCACATTAGGAGGAATCCACGTGGGAATGAATATAATTCGTGCCAACTGCACGTGAGGTTTCATTCGACTTGGTGCCATGGGGACGGTTCAGGGGCTTCAGCTTTGTGTTGAATGTTTTTTATAACGGCCGCGACACGTGTCGATAAGGCCGTGCATGGTATGTGCCGCATACTTCCGAAGCGCCATATTAGCGTCAATAGCAACACTCAGCGTCCCTACCTAAAGCACGTCCGCGTCCTAGCAACCGCCCGTCCCCAGCAACACCCCCCCCCCCAACAACCCCCCCCTCCAAACACCCCCCCCCCTTTTACCCCCCCCCCCCCAAAAATTTTTCCAACCCCCCGCGGCCCACCCCGCGCCTACACACGCCCCGCTCCTACACACGCCCTGCGTCCTCAACACGCTCCGCGTCCTACCACGCCCCCACCAACACGCTCCGCGTCCCTAACAACACGCTCCGCGTCCCTAACAACACGCTCCGCGTCCCTAGCAACACGCCCCGCGTCCCTAACAGCACGCTCCGCGTCCCTAGCAACACGCCCCGCGTCCCTAACAACACGCCCCCGTCCATAACAACACGCTCCGCGTCCTCAACAACACGCTCCGCGTCCCTAACAACACGCTCCGCCTCCCTAACAACACGCTTCGCCTCCCTGACAGAACGGTTAATAGTAGATGTCACACCCAAGTCAATCCGACGCAGGAATTGCGGTAGATTTGCATCGGTGTCAGCTGAACATTTACTGATACCATATACACAAATCGTGGGCATAAGCAACCGCCAATTATTCGTATCAGAAGCACTGCCGGGGAGATAAAATTCGATGCATTTTAGCGTGGCAAAACAATATGTCCAGCACCACATGCTTTGAAATATTGGCATAGTATCAAGTTCCATAGAGAAGTTGATTGCCGGTAAACCTCCATTAACAAAATTGAAATGAATAAAGATGAACGACATGCACAACGAACTGTTACTTTAATAAATGAAAATGCACCACAATAATTAACCCTCCACATTCAGCATGCTGCACGAATGTCAGTGTTGCGACTCAACGATGTGTTTAATTGAATGCGCACATCACTACGATATACACACACATATATATATGTATGTATATATACACATATATCTATACATATACATATATATACATATATATACATACATATATATGTATATATGCACATATATATATATATATATATATATATATATATATATATATATATATATATATATATATATATATATATATATATATACATGCATGCATGTCTTGAGATGCGGATACAGGGTTTAATTTGCATGCGCTTACTGTTTTGCTGCTAGCATCTCTGCTATGCTATCGATGGGCGCATGCTTTGTCACGAGTATTTCCCGTCATGCTGTACACTCTTTTCTGGTCGTGTTTCGTTGTCCATCACTAATTGTCCATTGCTTGGTGAAGTGCTTCAGTTTGTTTGACAATATTTCCTGTTATGGTTTGGTTTTGCTTTGTGGTGGCCGCATTTCGAGTATCATAGTGACATTGTCATAGTCTCACAGAAAAGTGTCATTTACTTTTTCCATTGCCAGTATAGGACGACATGTTGATTAGTAATAATGTTTGTAGTCGATGCCAACATCTAATCGTGTGGCGGATTGTTGGCATCTGAATTGGCAATGACAAACGGCGTTACACGGCCCTTCGTTCGCCTCTTCCAGAGCTGGACGATTTCAGTGTTGACACTTATAACGGCATTAGAAGTTATTAGAAGTGTAACTGTTTCTCCCGACATCATTGTCGGTCAGGATTCGGAAAGCCACGCTGCTCCACTCAGTGTGGCTTCACTCAGTGTGATTTCGCTCAGTGTGACTTCATTCAGTGTAGCTTCACTCAGTGTGGCCTCACTCAGCGTGGCTTCACTCAGTGTGACTTCACTCAGTGTGACTTCATTCAGTGTAGCTTCACTCAGTGTGACTTCATTCAGTGTGGCTTCACTCAGCGTGGCTTCACTCAGTGTGACTTCACTCAGTGTGACTTCATTCAGTATGACTTCATTTAGTGTAGCTTCACTCAGTGTAGTTTCACTCAGTGTGACTTCACTCAGTGTGACTTCATTCAGTGTAGCTTCGCTCAGTGACTTAACTCAGTAAAGCTTCACTCAGTGTGACTTCATTCAGTGTAGCTTCGCTCAGTGTGACTTCATTCAGTGTGGCTTCACTCAGTGTGGCTTCACTCAGTGTGACTTCACTCAGTGTAGCTTCACTCAATGTGACTTAACTCAGTAAAGCTTCACTCAGTGTGGCTTCACTCAGTGTGGCTTCACTCAGTGTGATTTCGCTCAGTGTGACTTCATTCAGTGTAGCTTCACTCAGTGTGGCTTCACTCAGTGTGGCTTCACTCAGTGTGACTTCACTCAGTGTGACTTCATTCAGTATGACTTCACTCAGTGTGGCTTCACTCAGTGTAGCTTCACTCAGTGTGACTTCATTCAGTGTGACTTCATTCAGTGTAGCTTCACTCAGTGTAGCTTCACTCAGTGTGGCTTCACTCAGTGTGACTTCACTCAGTGTGACTTCATTCAGTGTGGCTTCACTCAGTGTGACTTCATTCAGTGTGACTTCACTCAGTGTGACTTCATTCAGTATGACTTCATTTAGTGTAGCTTCACTCAGTGTAGTTTCACTCAGTGTGACTTCACTCAGTGTGACTTCATTCAGTGTAGCTTCGCTCAGTGTGACTTCATTCAGTGTAGTTTCACTCAGTGTGACTTCACTCAGTGTGACTTCATTCAGTGTAGCTTCGCTCAGTGTGACTTCATTCAGTGTAGTTTCACTCAGTGTGACTTCACTCAGTGTGGCTTCACTCAGTGTAGCTTCACTCAGTGTGACTTCACTCAGTGTAGCTTCACTCAGTGTGGCTGCACTCAGCGCGGCTTTGCAAAGTGCGACTGTTGCGCGGGCGTCGTACCGGCTTCCGCTCGCGTAACACATGCAACACACGTAACACATGTAACACGCGTAACACGCGTAACATGTAACACATGTAATACGCGCAACACGTGTAACACCGTAACACATGTACACTGCGTAACATGCGTAACACGCGTAACACGCGTAACACACGTAACACATGCAACACACGTAACACATGTAACACGCGTAACACGCGTAACACGCGTAACACATGTAACATACGTAACACGCGTAACACGTAACACGCGTAACACACGTAACACATGCAACACATGTAACACATGTAACACACGTAACACGCGTAACACACGTAACACGCGTCCCGCCGCCAGTGGCTGTGCATCCCGTTCGCGTGGAACCACCCGGCCGTGGGTCAGGTGGCTCCCGCCGACATGGACTGGATCGGCGACGTGGGCGGCGCCTGGGGCTACTACGTCGACTACGGCCTGCTGCTCGTCTTCGGAGGCATCCCGTGGCAGGTGGGACGCGTCGCCGTCGGGGCGGCGGTGGCCGAGTGGTTAAGGTGTTGGGCTCTTGGCACCAAAGGTCCCGGGTTCGACACTGGCGCCGCTCGGGACATTTCCCAGTTCCGCGACCCGCCGGCGAAACAGTGTGGGCGGCGCCATCAGCCGTGAATGTGCAGAAAGTGCGTCGTGAACCACCCAATAAACAAACAAGTACACGCGTCGTGACAACGGTACATCGCGGCCACCCGCAGCGATGTGGTTGACAATGGAAGAGAAATTGGGCGAGCTATCTTTCAGTCCGTTCTTTCTTGTTGCAAAGACGTCTAATTGTATGACAGTCATCTAATATGGCAAATATAGCAAACTTAATCTTCTAATATGGTTGTCATTTTTTGTTCGATTTTGTTGCTGTCGTTGTAAAGACATCTAATTGTATGCCAGGCTGCAACCCATCCCCAGGACCCAACATTCCGACTTTTGCAAAATCCCCACGATCCAACGATTCCGTCCGACGACCCCCAAAATAACTCACCAGAAGTGACGAACCGAGCTGTGCTGTTGTTCGACCACTGCAATTTCGAGCAGGACCCTGATCGCGACCGACCGCATGCACTTGCAACTCTCAATAGATATCAACAAGTGTTTCGACTCTCTTCCATACACTCGCAACTCTCAATGGATATCAACAAGTGCTTCGACTCTCTTCCATGCACTTGCAACTCTCAATAGATATCAACAAGTGTTTCGACTCTCTTCCATGCACTTGCAGCTCTCAATAGATATCAACAAGTGTTTCGACTCTCTTCCATGCACTTGCAACTCTCAATAGATATCAACAAGTGTTCCGACTCTCTTCCACACACTTGCAACTCTCAATAGATATCAACAAGTGTTTCGACTCTCTTCCATGCACTCGCAACTCTCAATAGATATCAACAAGTGTTTCGACTCTCTTCCATGCACTTGCAGCTCTCAATAGATATCAACAAGTGTTCCGGCTCGCTTCCAGGTGTACTTCCAGCGCGTGCTGAGCAGCCGCAGCGGCAAGAAGGCGCAGCTGCTGTCCTACATCGCCGCCTTCGGCTGCGTGGTGATGGCCGTGCCGCCGATCCTGATCGGAGTGATCGCCAAATCGACCGGTGAGCGCTCGACACGCGCTCGCGCGCCGCGGTCGCAAAACACGAGTCGGCGCGGAGTCGCCCGCCGCCGCCCTGCCGTCTTGCGATGATTGAGACGCGGATGGAGAGGATGGGCGGGCTGCGGAGGATTGTGGGCGGGCTGCGGAGGATTGTGGGCAGACTGCGGAGGCAGGGCTAGTTCCTGTGCTTGGTCGATTGGTTATTGGTTTTACGACACATCGACCGTTGAGTCATGGGCGTCGCCAATCTCCACGCCGATTGGCCGCGGGCGAAGAGTAGCAACAGGTGAGATTCGAACCCACAACCTCGTTTGTGAGACGAGCGACTTATCCCTAGGTCTGTCCCCACCTGTGATTGGTCGTCGAGCGACACATCGTGTGACGTCACGCTTCTTCGGGCGCCGATCAGGCGGTTTCCCTGGCGACCTCTCTGTCCAGGCGGAAATTGTCATCGCCAGTCTGTTCTGTGAGCGTGCAATTTGGGCGTTGCACACGGTTGACAGGGGCGGACCCAAGAATTGGCATGTGGGGGTGGGTGCAGTACCTCAATGTACCTTCGCGTGCCTTCATGGACCTCAGTGTACCTCCGCGTACTTTCGTGTACCTTAATGTACCTCAGTGTAATTTGGTGTACCTCAGTGTACTTCGATGTACCTCAGTGAACCTACGTATACCTCAGTGTGCCTCATTGTCCCTCGGTGTACCTCAATGTACCTCAGGGTACCTCATCGCACCTTAGCGTATCTCACTGTACCGCAGTATACCTCAGTGTATCTCTGTGTACTTTCGTGTACCTTAATGTACATCAGTGTTCCTCATTGTACCTCCGTGTACCTCCGTGTACCTCAGTGTACCTCCTTGTACATCAGCGCATACCGATGTGCATCAGTTGCAGGCGTGGCTGCTCTGACGAGATTCTAAGTGGGCATCATGGCACCATGTCGACCTTCCCACTGTTCAATGCCGGGTTGAGGGCGAGCATCGCCTGCGGTACACTGTTTATCGTCAGCCACGCGCGCCCGGTAACGATGGCGAGACCGCCTTCTTTGGAACAAGATTGAGAGTGTTTCGGGCAGAATTCTGGCGGCCGGAATTGTTCAATCTGAGAATGAATAGAGCAAATCTGGCCCCGAGTTGGAGAGAACACTGGAACTGGGAACGGCGCGCCGCACCGCGGAGCGCTGCCGACATATGTCCGCGGGCGAAAATGCGGCCGCCAACTTTATTCGGCTGAACAGAGATCACTTCTTGAGAGATATTAGCATAATAAGGTTGGCAAAATCAACATGAAAAGCTGCGTCGAAAAGTCCGAGTGCGGACCTGGCAGCGTGAAGCGGTGCAATGGGGGTGGGGTGGGGGTGGGGGTGTGTGATCGTGAAAACAAACGAATTCGGCTTCAAAGTCGTTCCGATCTAGCCCGCCGGCTGTGCTGGGGTGCCGTGCCAGCGCGAAACGTCCGTAAGGTCAGCCGCAACCAAGAGCGGATGCCGGAGGCGAACTGAAGTCCACTCCCCCCACGCCAATCGTAGGTTCATCATCCGGGGTGTTTACACAGCAATATGCCCTCGAGCGTCTGCGCAGAGCTGAACAATTTCGCATACAGTGGATTCGCGGCCTCGCATTGCGAGAGGCAGAAATGGAAGGCGTCGCGCCTCTCCGGGATTGGACTCGAGATTCTGCCACGCCGACGACCGGCTAGCCATTTGTTCCCCGGTGGGGGCGTCGTGTCGGGTGTATTGTATCCCGCGCGTGCGTTGTCGTGCCGTCGCGAGGCGCTTCCATCCAGCGGAGTCTTAGAGCAATTCAGGAGAAATATTGCGTTGTTTAATACAGCGAAGAATGGCTCTTATGTGCTCCTGGGTTTTGGACATTGCGTGAGACGAAATGTACGACCCTCAATATACCAGGAGGTGCTGAGTTTACATCAAAAGTAGCGTTCGGGATTATGCTATATTACTCAACGTTTCGGCCAGGGGCCATCGTCAGGAGTGACGATGGCTTGACGACGGCCCCTGGTCGAGACGTTGAGTAATATAGCATAATCCCTAACGCTACTTTTGATGTAAACTCAGCACCTCTTGAGGGTCGTACATTTCGCCTCACAGAAATATTGCGCTAAAAGTTGGTAAATCTCGAATGAGAACGGCCGACCTGGATCTGAGTGACAAAATTGTCGTTCGAAGTGCTGAAATTGTGACACGTCACGCCACACAGTTAACAACCGTTTGAGTGCGGGAACCTTTCTCCGTAAACCTTTCCTCGCCGAAGACTAAGAACACTTCCTGAATATTGTTGAGAAAATACGTTGTAAAAATCAAGCTTGATAAAGCATATCTGACTCCCAGTAGACATTAGAACGCCTGCCTGGCTGTCCGCTTGTTTGTCCGTCCTCCAGAGCGTAACTTTGGTTCGCGCACAGTGCGAGTCTGCGTCACCTATGCATAACTAGTCAAACTTCTGCTTCTAAACGGCACTTCCATGAAACTGTCTGACTCTTGGACAGAGACCAGAACATATGAGCTGCAAAAACACATTCGCAAAGCAAACGCAATGCCCTCTCCGCACTGAAGGTACACATGGTGCTCTCTCCGTACTGAAGGTACACATGGTGCCATCTCCGTACTGAAGGTACACATGGTGCCATCTCCGTACTGAAGGTACACATGGTGCCATCTCCGTACTGAAGGTACACATGGTGCTCTCTCCGTACTGAAGGTACACATGGTGCCATCTCCGTACTGAAGGAACAATGGTGGTACGAAGGTATGGTGCCATCTCCGTACTGAAGGTACACATGGTGCCATCTCCGTACTGAAGGTACACATGGTGCCATCTCCGTACTGAAGGTCTGTACTGAGTACATGGTGCCATCTCCGTACTGTTCCGTATCTTGAAGGTCACATGGTGCCATCTCCGTACTGAAGGTTCACCTGGTGCCATCTCCGTACTGAAGGTACACTGGTGTCTCCGTAGAAGAGCCATCTCCGTACTGAAGGTACACATGGTGCTCTCTCCGTACTGAAGGTACACATGGTGCCATCTCCGTACTGAAGGTACACATGGTGCCATCTCCGTACTGAAGGTACACATGGTGCCATCTCCGTACTGAAGGTACACATGGTGCCATCTCCGTACTGAAGGTACACATGGTGCTCTCTCCGTACTGAAGGTACACATGGTGCCCTCTCCGTACTGAAGGTGCACCTGGTGCCATCTCCGTACTGAAGGTACACATGGTGCCCTCTCCGTACTGAAGGTACACATGGTGCCATCTCCGTACTGAAGGTACACTGGTCCTCGTACTGAGGTCACATGGTGCCATCTCCGTACTGAAGGTACACATGGTGCCATCTCCGTACCGAAGGTTCACCGGGTGTCCTCTCCATACTGAGGGTACACATGGCCATATCGAGACGATGCGTGAGAAGAAATATACAACCTTCAATATACCAGGAGGAGCTGAGTTTACATCAAAAGTAACGTTAGGGATTATACTATATTACACAAAGTTTCGGCCAGGGCCATCGTCAGGAGTGTTGACTCCTGACGATGGCCCCTGCCTGTTGACTGTGTTGACTCCCGAAACTTTGTGTAATATAGTATAATCCCCAACGTTACTTTTGGTGTAAACTCAGCACCTCCTGGTATATTGAAGGTCGCATATTTCATCTCACGCAACGTCTAAAACCCAGGAGCACTTAAGAGCCACTCTTCGTTGTGTCAAACAATATCGAGACGATGCTCACCTCCGCCTCCGTCTGTTGCAGACTGGAACCAGACGGACTATCCGGGAGCCACGCCCATCATACCGCCACAGTCGGCCATGATCTTACCCATCGGTGAGCGGCCTGGCTGTCCAGCCGGGACTTGAGTGGACGGTCGTGTACTGTTGATGGTGCCAGACTTGGTCTTAGACGGTAACTAGTGAATAATTATCTAGTATAATTTTTATAATCTAGTATATTTAGTATCATGATTATCTAGTATATCTAGTATAATGACTATCTATATCTAGTATAATGACTATCTAGTATATCTAATACTAACTAGTATAATACTAATTATCCTATGAACGATATACGTGACTCTCGGTGGCCGAAGACACAATGAGTAGGAAGTTACTCATAATTGATAAGACTGAAGATCACCTTGTCCGACTGCCTTGGTGGCAGGATCTTGGTGTATGTCAACACCGCCAAATGGCATAATTGCGTAGCTGTCGTATCCGTATCGCATCTTCGAAGGAGTATATCGTCCAGCATATTGTTTGCTGGGTTCCATCAGTTTTGCAATCAATTAAAAATACAAATTGCCCAACCTGGATGATCATTTGTTCGCGCGTCACTTAAATTAAACATTGTTAGATCGACCGTCCAATACACTCGTCGAGCCAACCTGCGTGCCCTTGTTTGGCGACTCTATATTAATTAGTCGTGAATTTCCCTCGGGATTCCCACGCACAAATCCGCTCTCCGGGAGCACCGCTGATTGAGGTGTGGGACGTGGGCTGGGTTAGCGTCACTAACGCCGAGTTCGTGGGGCCTGGGGTGGGAAGACAGAGTGGTCAATTAAGCTGTTAGAAGCAAAGGTAAGTTGTTTTTCCCACGCTAGTGTTCAGGCTCCGGATTGGGCCGCAATTTTGTGTTGATATTTGACCATGTCTTGCATTAATGTTCAATATTCCACGTCTGAATGCATTTCGTGTTGGTTTTGCATTTACACAACTGTCCAGCATTGACTGTCCAGACTGTCCATGCGTTTTGCAGACTGTTCTGCATATTTCAGATTGAAAAGTACCGCACTCCGTGCAAGCCTCATCCTCTGTCCGGCACTGGTATCTGGCCCTCCGGTCGAAGCACCCACGAGCTCAAATGCCTACTGCCTACATCATCTGCGCGATACTGTTGTTCATTGGGTGGTTCACGACGCACTCTATGCACATTCACAGCTAATGGCGCCGCCCACACTGTTTCGCCGGTGGGCCGCGGGATTTGGAAGTGTCCCGAGCGGTGCTAGTGACGAACCCGGGACCTTTGGTACACAGAACCCGACACCTTGACCACTCGACCATCCCGCCCCGTCCTCTGCACGATACTGTACCACAATTATTGGCTCGCCTCAACCACGAGTTGCGACACATTTACCAGCTGCCCTGGACAATGAGTTACCGTGATACATTTACCAGCTGCCCTCGACAATGAGTTACCGTGATACATTTACCAGCTGCCCTCGACAATGAGTTACCGTGATACATTTACCAGCTGCCCTCGACAATGAGTTACCGTGATACATTTACCAGCTGCCCTCGAAATGAGTTACCGTTTCTCGGCAATGAGTTACCGTGATACATTTACCAGCTACCCACGACAATGAGTTACCGTGACACTAATGAGTGTTGCATTAGCATGCTGGATACTCCAACATAAAATAATTAGACCTGACGAACGCCGGAACCCAAGATGCAAGTTCGGGTCAGAATAATGACCTCTAATGTTACCTCGTCATTCTTATCAGTCTTTGCCTCGATGTTCATCATCCAACCTTGATGTTGAGATTGTACTGGTATTGGCAGTGACATTGTCGTTGTTCTTGACGCTGACGTTGACGCTGACGCTGACGCTGACGCTGACGCTGACGCTGACGCTGACGCTGACGCTGACCTTGATGATACCTTGAGGCTAGGGTGGACGACAACTCGAACTTTGATATTTGCATTGATATTTATATTGACATTGGTATTGGTAACAGCAATTACAGTAATATCCGCAATGACAATGCTACGTTCGCTAGCATTCAGGTCATTGCTGATGAGTGTTTGCGTCATGAACGTTGCTGTAACATTCAATGCCTATAGCAATGCCATTGGCATTGACCCCTGAGCCGCCTGGTTAACTGAGTGGGCAGGTCGCTGACCTGCAAAGGTCACCACGTCTTCGGACGTCGGAGTCAAGACGCTGCACGCGCTCACCATTAACTCCTCCGGCTGACATGGCCAGCTGGCAGCTGGCCAGCTGGCAACTGGCCAGCTGGCAACTGGCCAGGCGAGGATGGGGACGTCATGTGTTGTTTTTCACACTCAAGATGTGTAGACAAAGGGATTCCGCTGCCATATTAGCGAAACTCCATAAATAGCATGTCGAGACCTTTGCACGGCACAATTTGTCACATCAGTACCGACAGTCTCCGAGCCGGCGTGAGAGGCTGTGGACGCTGTGTGACACAGTGGGTGATTGCGTCGCAGAAAAACCTGAGCACCGCCGCCGCCACCATCCAACAACAATTTGAAAATGCATTTTCTAGGAAAACAAGACGTGGACGTTGGCGTGGACGTGGATGTTGACGCAAAAGAACCCCACCACCACCACCACCACCACCACCACCACCACCACCACCACCACCACCACTACCACCAACACCAAGAAACAACTCGAAATCATTGTTTTTAAGAACACAAGACGTTGACATTGACGTTGACGTTGACGTTGACGTTGACGTTGACGTTGACGATGACGCTGACCTTGACCATTGACCTGTACCCGCCAGTGCCGCAGTACCTGACGCCGAGCGCGGGTGTTGACCTTGACCGTTGACACTGACCTTACCGTTGGCCTCTTCACCCCAGTGCTGCAGTACCTGACGCCGAGCGCAGGATGTTGACCTCGACGCCGACCTTGACCGTTGACCTTGACCCAGACCTTGACCGTTGACCTTGACGCCGACCATGACCGTTGACCTGTGCCCGCCAGTGCTGCAGTACATGACGCCGAGCGCGGGTGTTGACCTTGACGCCGACCTTGACCGTTTACCTGTGCTGCAGTACATGACGCCGAGCGCGGGTGTTGACCTTGACGCCGACCTTGACCGTTGACCTGTGCCCGCCAGTGCTGCAGTACCTGACGCCGAGCGCAGGATGCAGTACCTGACCTTGACCCCGACCCTGACCGTTGACCTGTGCCCGCCAGTGCTGCAGTACCTGACGCCGAGCGCGGTGAGCTTCTTCGGCCTGGGCGGTGTGTCGGCGGCGGTGATGTCGTCGGCAGACTCGTCCGTGCTCTCCGCCTCGTCCATGTTCGCCAGGAACGTCTACAAGCTGCTCATCAGGCCGGACGTGAGTTTAGGTTGGGTTAGGTCAGATCGGGTTGGGTCGGTTGGGTTGGGTTGGGTTGTTGGGTTGGGTTGGGTTGGGTTGGGTTGGGTTGGGTTGGTTTGGTTAGGTTAGGTTGGGTTGGGTTGGGTTGGGTTTGGGTTAGGTTTGGTTTAGGTTAGGTTAGGTCAGGGTTGGGTGGTTTGGTTTGGTTTGGTTTGGTTTGGTTTGGTTTGGTTTGGTTTCGGTTTGGTTTGGTTTGGTTTGTTTTGTTTTGTTTTGTTTTGTTTTGTTTTGTTTTGTTTTGTTTTGTTTTGTTTTGTTTTGTTTTGTTTTGTTTTGTTTTGTTTTGTTTTGTTTTGTTTTGTTTTGTTTTGTTTTGTTTTGTTTTGTTTTGTTTTGTTTTGTTTTGTTTTGTTTTGTTTTGTTTTGTTTTGTTTTGTTTTGTTTTTTTTTGTTTTGTTTTTGTTTTGTTTTGTTTTGTTTTGTTTTGCTTTGTTTTGTTTTGTTTTGTTTTGTTTTGTTTTGTTTTGTTTTGTTTTGTTTTGTTTTGTTTTATTTTGTTTCGTTTCGTTTTGTTTTGTTTTGTTTTGTTTTGTTTTGTTTTGTTTTGTTTTGTTTTGTTTTGTTTTGTTTTGTTTTGTTTTGTTTTGTTTTGTTTTGTTTTGTTTTGTTTTGTTTTGTTTTGTTAGGTCAGGTTAGGTCAGGCTAGGTTAGGTTAGGTCAGGTCACGTGAGTGCCGTGGCGCGAGTGTCGCCGCCGCGCCGCCAGTGCCGCGGCGGCGACAGTCGGACCGCGTTATCAGCGCCGCGACCGGTGTTTGTGCGTCGGGGACTCTCGTGCCGGACCGCTCGTTAGGCCGCACGTCCTCGGCAGGCCGGTGGGATGCTCGGACGAGTGTATCGACGCACGAGATGTTGAAGAAGGTGCTGGCTGGAGCAAGTGGCTCCATTTGCAACTGTGAGCAACGTGCGAGTTGTGACTTCCATGTGGTCATAATGGTGGTAATGGTCATAATGGTCATAATGGTAGTAATGGTCATATTGGTCATAATGGTGGTAGTGTTCATAATGGTCATAATGGTGGGTAATGTTCATAATGGTCATACTGGTGGTAATGGTCATAATGGTCATACCGGTGAAAATGGTCACAATGATGTCATAGTCATAATGGTCGTAACAGTGTTGTGGTGTGCATGGCTGCAAGCACCACGTCAATGGACTCCCACAACAGCAGCCAAGAGCAGAAGACAGGGTGAAGACCGTTCCTCTCGACCGAGTTGGACATCGAATTCAGTCAGTTCGGGAGCGAACGCATTACTCAGAGATCTGGATGTCGTTCGACATCAACACATAACTTTGGTACCACCGCAATGATATCACCGTGTGCGGTAAGGCCGGCTTTCGTTGACATGCGCGACGTCGGGTCACCTCCCAGTCGAACGAGTCTTGAAGTGTCGCCTGGATCTTCTTCTTCACGGAGATTGGAAGGCTGTACTCTACCAAGACAACTTCATGTACAACTTTGCATTGCGGTGAATTCTCGATTTATCGAGCTAAATGCAACCTAGGTGTGCACCTTGTGCGGGCGGCATGTGATGAAGAGGAAACGGTCGTCTTCGGGGAACACACATTTCTGAAAGTTCCCAAAATACCGCAGAAACGATGGTCATCGTGCACACGGGAACATTTTTGTCCCAATGCAGTTGCCGACGTTTCCAAACCAAGCTGGTCTCCAAACAGCCAAGCCACGGTCTCGGAGGGGGAAGAAGAGGCACAGCAACGGAACCCGTGGACGATGTCTGGACATTGGACGGCAGCCAAGACCTTGCGGCGGCTGCGCCAGCTCATCTGATTACAGCTGATAAACGACGTGCTCTCATTGGTCCGCACGCGGTCGCCATTCACCGCCACTAATCTGCGGACGCTGATGAAAGAGGCAATCGACGAAGATATCGGGCTTTCCTCACCGGTGAAAGAAGGCGACGGCGTATTTCGTGAACCTTGAAGGGATCCACTTGAATCTCTAGGGAACACGATACGAACTTGGAAGCGACACGTTTTGGGTTTTGGAGATGCACTAGCCAATTTCGGAATCCATGAACCTTGCTTCTACGGTGGCATTTTTGTACCGTAGTAGCATTATTTTAAGCCAGAGGCCGCAACAGTCCAGTTGAAGATGTCAAGCTTTCCAAGTTGTGGCAACTTAAATTTCGGAGAGAATGGCTTCAAAAGGTAACAATGCACTACCAATCGCAGGTATCGCAGCACAGATTCTGGAGCCACGCACTCGGGTCGCGTTTTTCTCCCGCTTCCCTCGCATTCCTGCAGGCGGCCACCCGACCGGACCGACCCCCTCCTCGACTACATCATCTCCGGCTCTCAAGCAACTCTACTGCACCATCTCTACACCTGCCAGCGCTCCGGACCACCTCAACTCTACTCTTCAAGACTACGTCAACTCTACTTCAACATCGCTCGACAGATCGACTAAACCATCCCCCCTGATACATCCTCCTTCCCTACGCTGCTCACTCTCCAACACATCTTCTCTGCAACCGGAACCAGCCGACATCACCACACGGTGGCAGGCTGGCCAAACTCACCCACAGGGACAAAACAAAGCCCACAAACACACATACACACACACACACACACACACACACAAACACACAGAGTCGATTCCCGCCACCCGACCGCCGGTCCGATCAGAGTCGAGTGCCGCCACCCGACCGCGAGGTCGGCGGAAACGGCGGGGCCGGCGGGCGGCGGCGACCTGCCGCGCGGAATTGATGACCCGGGCGGCGCCGTCCCCCGGGCGGCGGCGGCCCGCCGGCTCGCGGCGGCACGTGACGCGAATGGGATCGGCCGATCGCGATGTGGACTGCGTGGCGCCGGCGCAGCGGTGCGGAACGGTGGAGCGGTGTGGAATGGCTGGAGGAGGGGAGCGGGCGCAGACGGGTGGCTACTCCCATCCCCGTCATCCCGCTCCTAACATCCCATACCTACAATCACATCCCTGTCATCACACCCTTGCCATCCCATCCCATCCCATCCTTACAATCATATCCCTGTCATCCCATTCAATCCCTATAACTCCATCCCTACCATCCCATCCCTATCACCCCATCCCTATCATCCCATCCATACCATCCCATCCCTACCATCCCATCCCTACCATCCCATCCCTACCATACCATCCCTACCATCCCATCCCTACCATCCCATCCCTACCATCCCATCCCTACCATCCCATCCCTACCATCCCATCCCTACCATCCCATCCCTACCATCCCATCCCTACCATCCCATCCCTACCATCCCATCCCTACCATCCCATCCCTACCATCCCATCCCTACCATCCCATCCCTACCATCCCATCCCTACCATCCCATCCTACCATCCCATCCCTGCCATCCATCCTCCTCCCCCACCTCCCATCCACCACCCTCCCCCCACCATCCTACTCCCCCTACCACCCACCTACCATCCATCCCACCATCCCATCCCTACCATCCCATCCCTACCATCCCATCCTACCATCCCATCCCTACCATCCCATCCCTACCATCCCATCCCTACCATCCCATCCCTCCATCCCATCCCTACCATCCCATCCCTACCATCCCATCCCTACCATCCCATCCCTACCATCCCATCCCTACCATCCCATCCCTACCATCCCATCCCTACCATCCCATCCCTACCATCCCATCCCTACCATCCCATCCCTACCATCCCATCCCTACCATCCCATCCCTACCATCCCATCCCTACCATCCCATCCCTACCATCCCATCCCTACCATCCCATCCCTACCATCCCATCCCTACCATCCCATCCCTACCATCCCATCCCTACCATCCCATCCCTACCATCCCATCCCTACCATCCCATCCCTACCATCCCATCCCATCCCATGCCATCCCATCCCATCCCATCCCATCCCTACCATCCCATCCCTACCATCCCATCCCTACCATCCCATCCCTACCATCCCATCCCTACCATCCCATCCCTACCATCCCATCCCTACCATCCCATCCCTACCATTCCATCCCTACCATCGTCATCCCATCTCTACAATCCCATGCAATCGCCACACACGACACATATGAATCCAACTCAGCACTCACCCCTCGCCGTTGCATTCTCGACACGGCCTCAACGCGCCGGGTTTTGACCTTCCTGTTCCTGAGCAACTACTACATCTGAGTAATCCACTGCTGAGTAATTTCTGGTCGACGACCACAACACTGCAGTGACATCAGATTTGGTGGCAACGATCCTCCTCCGACGATAAAGTCTGTGACTTGTGACTACCTTGAATTCTGAAGCGTGATGAACGTGCGGTGGAAAGTGAATGGTGTTATTTCAAGTCGCGCAGTCTTTTTAAGGGGTTCCTCCACCAACGAGGCTGCAATACTAACTGCGAAATTTCAGCCAACAACGCCGCCCAGCCACATTTCCACCAGTTGCTTCTATAATGCATTGCAGAGTGGTTTCCATAATGCACGCTTCTGTATGCATGGGAGGGACTGCAATCCAAGCATACGCGATCAGTCGATTATCCTACAGCAGCTCACTCCATGCGAACACTTTCAGTGGAAGGAAAGCCTTGCAGTGCAGCCGACGTTCAGAACCTTCAGACGTGCAGACGTTCAGAACGAAACGAGGGGGTGGGGACTGGGGTGGGGGCAGGGAGTCAGTGGCCCCCTCACAACGGCACAGGTGACTCACACACCCTTGCAAAGGAGCCCTTTGGCTTCCGGGAGGCCCTCTTGGACGGTAGGAGGCCCCCGGCACTACATGAGGCACCACTGGTATTACAGGAGGTCTCTCTGCCATTGAGATGAGCCCCTGGAATTACATGATAGCCCCTGGGATTACAGGTGGGCATAGCCCCATCGATAACTACAGGAGGCACCACTGGTATTGTAGGTGGCCCTACTAGGATTACAGGAGGACCTCTTGGACTACAGCAGGCCCTACTGAGGATACATACAATGTAGGAGGTCCCACTAGGATTACAGGAGGAACTGGAACTACGCCCCTGGAACTACATGGGGGACTACGTCTGGAACTACAGCCGGAACTACATGGGGCCCATGTAGTTCCACACGATTGATAAATCACCGTGTACGTGAACTTGGCTACAATTTGCAAAATACTATGCACATATTTTATGCATATATTATATACTTTGACATGCCTTTAGATCTGTCAGACCTAGTCACCCCATGGAAGTCCCCACCCCACACACTGGTGAGACCATCGAGAAGTTGCCAGGGCGAGGAGGATCCCATAAATGGCAGCTCCACCCCAGCTGACCCCCTCATCAGGTGCTGACGTTCCGCCGCATCCGGCCAACATACCACGCTCCGTTTATGAAACGAAAGAAAAAATGCATGTGGTCTTTTTTCATAAAAAGACCGACACAACATTCCACGCGCCAATATTCCACCCTCCACGCTCCGTCGTACTTCCACAGTTTGTTTATTGGGTGGTTCACGACGCACTGTATGCACATTCACGGTTAATGGCCCCGCCCACACTGTTTCGCCGGTGGGCCGCGGGATTGGGGAAGGTCCCGAGCGGCGCCAGTGTCGAACCCGGAACCTTTCGTACCCATAGCCCAGCACCCTAACCACTTCCACAGTTCATCCTACGGCAAAGCTGAAATAAGGCTGTGGATTCCACGGCCCTATTTCATTGTGGACACAGCTCCCACAGTGTGGAAGCCCATATCATCGCAATTATCTTACAGTCGAGCGAAGGTAAAGTGTGTTTGCACGTACATCACAATTTAATTGGGTTAAATTAAATGGGTACGCTCGTTTAGATTAGGTGAGGCCAAGACAGAAGAGGCGCGATGTCTAACATGGTCATCCTGCTGATTAAAGTCGAGTGCGCGATACCAGAAAACCGACGAACGCATGCATGCATTGCATTATTGGACTCAGTCATCCAGCAGGGAATGCAACTGGTCGAATCGCATTCATTTATTTGAGTTTAAGGGCGCATCGACTGCGACGGTCATGTAGCGCTCATTCAATCACATTCAATCTTAACGTCAATTTTACTGCCGAAGGCAATTGTGTGCGGAAGAACGAGACAAACGAAGAAAACGAACTCCACCCATTTTTAGAAGTTGTTTAGCTCGGAGTAACCCAAGCCACGCCGTTCCCGGTAATTAACAAATTCGTGACTTGTCACGCTTCCCAGCGTTACCTTTGTCCCAGCTTTGCCTGTGTCCCAGCTTTACGTCTGCTCCATCATTTCCTTCGTCCCAGCCTTACCCTTGTTCCAGCTTTACCTGTGTTCCAGTCTTACCTGTGTCCCAGCCTTACGTTTGTCCCATCTTTTCCTTCATCCCAGCCTTACCCTTGTTCCAGTTTCGCCTGTGTCCCAGCCATACCTTTGTTCTAGCCCTGTATTTGCCTGACCATAGTGAAGAATACCAGCACTTATGCTGTTCTAGTGACAAAACTAAACCCAAACGAAAACATTCACTGTAAAATTAAATGAATGGGACATACTTGGTATTTTGTTAGTGGGAGGGGCGAGGCTAATTTCACCAAAGCCTCAGTGGGAGGCGCGGGTGGAAGCCACGCCCCGAGGACGAAGCCCCGAGGGCCTTCGTGTGTCTGAACCACTTTTCGCAATTAATTGAACACCATGCATCTACCATACATTATAATTATGAACCAAAAATGCAAGGCGGATCACACGGTGAACAACATATTGAACCACTAGGTAGACCACAAGGTAAACTACAATGCGGACCTTACCAAAGGTCCGGGACCACTAGATTTGTGAACCACAAGGTGGGCGGCGCCATTAGCCTGAATGTGCATAAAGTGTAGTCCACAAGGCAGACCACAAGGTGGATCACAATGTAGTCCACAAGGCAGACCACAAGGTGGACCACGATGTGGACCACAAAGTGGACCATCAAGCCTCAGGAGAGGTCATCGCCAGCACTGGTTAGGCTGAAGTTCGCCGGGACTGCATGAGATAAATGTCACCAACGTCAACACATGGGACACCCTCTGCATATATTAGCAGGGCCGAAGTTCCCAAAAAACCAAACGTACGTGTTCAAGTAATGTCCTACACTGGAAGACGTAACATGACGAATGTAGTCTATGTGCCCTAAAGCCCTAATAACTGGACGACGTACTTAAACGGCACACCCTGACCGCATATCCGGACTTGACATGGCGTGGTCCAACCTAATCTGGTCTGATGTGATCTAACCCGATTTGATCCGACGCGACCTGACCTGACCTGGTTGCACCTGATCCGGTCTGGTCCAGCTTAACTCTATCTTTCACGACCCGACCCATCTGGGTCGATCTGGTTCACTTAACTCAGCCTGTTTCTATCAGTATGAGCATGAGCTCTGAATCAACCCAACCCAAACCTGACCTGACCTGGTTTGACCTGGTTTGACCCATACGACCGTGCTCCGCAGGCATCGGAGACTGAGATCATCTGGGTGATGAGGGTCGGCATCTTCATAACCGGCGTGATGTCTACCGTTATGGCTCTGACCATACCCACCATCTACGGACTCTGGTGAGCTGACCATACCCACCATCTACTGACTTTGGTGAGCTGACCATACCCACCATCTACGGACTTTGGTGAGCTGACCATACCCACCATCTACGGACTTTGGTGAGCTGACCATACCCACCATCTACGGACTTTGGTGAGCTGACCATACCCACCATCTACGGACTTTGGTGAGCTGACCATACCCACCATCTACGGACTTTGGTGAGCTGACCATTCCCACCATCTACGGACTTTGGTGAGCTGACCATACCCACCATCTACGGACTGATGAGCTGACCATTCCCACCATCTGCTGACTTTGGTGAGCTGACCATACCCACCATCTATGGACTTTAGTGAGCTGACCATACCCACCATCTACGGACTGATGAGCTGACCATACCCACCATCTACGGACTGATGAGCTGACCATACCCACCATCTACGGACTTTGGTGAGCTGACCATACCCATCATCTACGGACTTTGATGAGCTGACCATACCCACCACCTACTGACCGATGAGCTGCTGCTGTTGCACAGGGCTATTTATCGCTCCCTGAAGACAGATCTTCTCAGTTTAGGGAGATCGTACGGCTGCTAGCTCACTTGACACTCGTTCTGCCAACAATCCGTCTTGCTTTTAACTTTTCAACGTGCATCTCTCCTCCATCAGCTACAAAACGGTCCGTCTCGGCTGTTGCACGAGCTGCCTAATTCCTCGCCAAGCCTCCCCATTAGACTTGTCGAATTTGCTGGTTCTGTTCGCCAACAGGAGCGTAGCTTTGATTTTCCTGAGAGTGCCCGACCAAAACAAGCTCAGCCGATCATGACGCTGCCGATGCGCGAAGTGCGTCACCGACTTCTCCTCTGCCGCAGCGTAAACTCGAAATGTCTTGCTTGATCTCGTGCGTTTTCGTCTGCTGAGGCGAGGGGAAAGCGGGTTGGGTGGGGGAGGACCCGTTTGTTCGCGCCTCTGTTCGACAGTGGCGCGCCTCTCCCCTGACTCACAACACGCTGACACGTCTCCCTCTCTCTGCGCTCCACAGGGGCCTGTCGTCGGACCTGGTCTACTGCATCCTCTTCCCCCAGCTGTGCATGGTGGTGCACTTCAAGCACCACTGCAATACGTACGGCTCGCTGGCCGGCTACATAGTCGGCCTGCTGGTCCGACTGTCCGGCGGAGAGAAGGTGGTCGGCATCTCGCCCCTCATCCACTATCCAGGTGGGTGTGTCTTTCTTGCCGAGTGAATTACCGATGCGACTGTCCGGCGGAGAGAAGGTGGTCGGCATTTCGCCCCTCATCCACTATCCAGGTGGGTGTGTCTTTCTTGCCGAATGAATTCCCGATGCGACTGTCCGGGGTAGAGAAGGTGGTCGGCATCTCGCCCCTCATCCACTATCCAGGTGGGTGTGTCTCTCTTGCCGAATGAATTCCCGGTGCGACTGTCCGGGGGAGAGAAGGTGGTCGGCATCTCGCCCCTCATCCACTATCCAGGTGGGTGTGTCTTTCTTGCCGAGTGAATTACCGATGCGACTGTCCGGCGGAGAGAAGGTGGTCGACATCTCGCCCCTCATCCACTATCCAGGTGGGTGTGTCTTTCTTGCCGAGTGAATTCCCGATGCGACTGTCTGGGGTAGAGAAGGTGGTCGGCATTTCGCCCCTCATCCACTATCCAGGTGGGTGTGTCTTTCTTGCCGAGTGAATTCCCGATGCGACTGTCTGGGGTAGAGAAGGTGGTCGGCATCTCGCCCCTCATCCACTATCCAGGTGGGTGTGTCTTTCTTGCCGAGTGAATTCCTGGTGCGACTGTCTGGGGGAGAGAAGGTGGTCGGCATCTCGCCCCTCATCCACTATCCAGGTGGGTGTGTCTCTCTTGCCGAGTGAATTCCCGATGCGACTGTCTGGGGTAGAGAAGGTGGTGGGCACATCGTGCCTTATCTACTATCCAGGTGGGTGTGTCTCTTCTGCCGTCTGAGTTGCTGGTGGGGCTTTCTGGGGGAGAGAAGGTGGCAGGCATATCGGCCTTTGTGCACCATCCAGGTGGTCGTACGGTGGTGCTTTTTTGCCGTCTGAATGGGAATAACGGCTCTCATTCACCTGTTGCATCGAGTCTTTCATTCCTCGCTGACGCGGAGATGCAAACTCTCTGCCACTACTCATGCCAGCGCTCGTACAAACTACACCGCTGGGGTAGCAGGTCTATTGTGCTACTTTGACAAGCTATATCGTCCTCTATTCGGGTGGTGTTACTAACCCCCATCCC